>CM046812.1:11131199-11341018 GCA_025617385.1 Murraya koenigii
AATTGTACTTGGATTTATGAACTTATAATTTGACATTCTTTATACTTTTAGACTTAATTTAGACATTTGTATTGAATGGACATGGTCTTGGACTTGGACTTTTAAATTTCAGTAATTTAATTTCCGCATTTATTCATATGACAGGTTCAACCGCCTTTACTGTTATTTAATTTTTATTATTTAATTTTCAGTTATTTATTTTTTAGCTATTTAATTTTATTGTATATTAAATTGTGTAATTTTTATTCTGCATTTATTTTTCTATTTTATTATTTTATAAGGCTGGTTTAATTTTCTATTTATTTAATTTTATATATTTTTCAACTTTTGTACATTTATATTTGTTGCACATTTAATTTTTACTTTGCTTATATTATTTTTTTCTTCCTGTACATTTATATTACTTCTTTATTGAATTTTTAGTTCGTTTTTATTTTAATTTCCTCAATTGTAATTTCTATTTTTATTTTTTTCTTTCTTCATTTGCTTGTGTATTAAATAATTTCACACACATACATCATCATCATTGCATGAGATGTTAGTCTCAAACTTCAAGTGTCGGGTTAATTCAAATATCACAATCATCACCACTAATCATGGAACAAATCCATGGTGAAAATAATTTGAACCAACTTGATTCACAAATTAATCAATGAGACAATCATTCTCAGCAAGATGAACACTATCAGAATCAACTACGAACTTTGAGAGATTACATGAATCCAACAAGAATTAAAGCACTTTCGTGTATAGTATTTCCTTCTGAAGCATGTCAATTGAATTTTAAACCAAGTATTATCTAATTTTTACCAACATTTCATGGTTTAGAATACGAGAATCCATACTTACATTAAACAGATTTTGAGGAAGTTTGTAATACACACACAAATCAAAATTGTAGCATGAACATAATTTGATTAAAGCTTTTTCTTTTTCCACTAAAAAATAAAACTAAAACTTGGTTACAAAACCTTATATCCGAATTAATAAGAACATGGAATAGCATGCAAGAACAGTTTTGAAAAAAAAAATTCCACCCTATAGAACAAATTCTTTCAAAAGATAAATCACTACTTTCATACAAAAGCAAAAAAAACTTTTTACCAATCTTAGGATAGGTATAAAAATTACTTAACATTTGCCCACACCATAGTTTTGAAGCATGGAAGTTAGTGCCATATTTCTACTATGAACTAACATCCCAAAGTAGACAAATAGTTGAAATAATGTGTAACAGTGAATTTAAAGATAAAAGTCTTGATAATGCATAAGATTATCTTGACCAGCTAGCTGAAAATGCACAACATTGAGATACTATTGGTTCTTATAAGTCATCAAGTAAACCTCAGCTATTACCAATTGATTGAGGCATGTACAATCTTAGAGAAGATCATGACCTTCAAGCCAAATTTGCATCTTTGGCTAGAAAGGTCAAAGTATTATAATCAAAAAGAATGATCATGTTAAATCAGTTCAAGATGCTGCATGTTATATTTGCAGTTCCACTAACCATTTCATACAGGACTGTCCAACCTTACCAGCTCTGAAAGAAAGTTTACATGAATAAGCGAATTTCATAGACAATTTCAAAAGGCCAAATCCCAATTCATATTCACAGACATACAACACTAGTTGGAGAAACCATTCAAATTTTAGTTTGAGTAATGACAATCATGCACAGCCTTCACAACTATCTCTACCATGCTAGAATTTTCAAAATCCTCATAATTACCCACCTTATGTCCCACCACCCAGAAAAACTCTTGAAGATACAATGCATTTATTCATTGAAAAATAATAATCAATTAATAACCAAACTATGTAAACCTTAACCAACTTGATAGAAACCATCTCAAAACTTACATCAACTCTTATCATTCATGAAAGAGGTAAGTTTCTTTTTTAACCTGAACCAAACCCCAAAAGTCAGCAATATCCTCAAATGGATAGTACTAGAAACCAAAACATGAGCAAAGTCAAATCAATTATAACTCTCTATGGCGGTAAAATTGTCCAAAAACACATTCTTGATCCTCGTAAAATTAGTAAGGATTCAATTTCAGAGTAAAGTAGTGCCCGACAAACTAATAGTCCATGAAGAAATAACCAACCCTCCTTCTGTACCCCCATTCCCTCAAGCATTAATCAAAATAAAGAAATCAAACTACAACCCAGAGATTTATGAAGTCTTCAAGTAGGTGAAAGTTAACATTCCTTTATTAGATGTAATTAAACAGAATATTATCTTATGCTAAATTTTTGAAAGATTTGTGCACTGTAAAAATAAAACATAAGGTACAAGAGAAAGCTTTTCGGATAGAATAGTAAGTTCCATTCTCTCAACTAATAATGCTTTGAAATATAACGATCCTGATTGTTTAACTATTTCTTACATTATTAGGAATCATAAAATTAAACATGCCTTACTTGATCTTAGAGCTAGTGTTAATTTACTTCCATATTTTGTATACCAACAACTCAATCTTGATGAGTTAAAACCTACATCTACCACTCTTTTACTTGCTGATAGGTCAATTAAGGCACCAAAAGGGATAATTGAAGATATATTAGCTTAAGTTGAAAAATTCATAAATTCTGTAGATTTTATTATTTTGAAAATTGAATCAATTCCTATAATATTAGGTCGATCATTTTTAGCTACTACTAATGCTTTGATCAATTGTAGGAATGCAGTGATGAATTTATCATCTGGCAATATGAAGCTGGAACTCAATGTATTCCACATGTGTAAACAACCTCATAATAAAGAAGATGAAGATAATGAAACTGAAGATATTAAACTTATTGAACCAATCACTGAAGAACACATTCAGAATGAGAAATTTATAAATTATATTCATTTGAATAAAGTAAAGAATTGGAATGTAATACTACTAATATATGTTCTATACTTGATTCTACGCAGGTAACTGGAGATGACAACAGTCAATTAGACTTTGAAGACATGAGCAACTTGAAAAGACAAAAGAAGATGAAATACCAAAGCTTGAACTAAAGCCTTTACCTGAAAAATTAACGTATGCATATTCAAAGATCAGCAAACTTATCCAGTAGTAATTTCTTCTCAACTCACAAGCGACCAAGAAGGTAAGTTACTCATTGTTCTAAAAAGGCATAAGACTGCAAATGGTTGGACCTTGAAAGATATAAAGAGCATTAATCCTTTAATTTACATACACATAATACACTTAAAGGAAAATACCAAAACAACCCGTTAGCCACAATGAAGATTAAACCCTCAAATAAAAGAAGTGGTAAAACTGAGGTCCTTAAACTACTAGATATAGAAATTATCTATCTTATCTCTTATAGTAAATGAGTAAGTCCAACACAAGTAGTGCCAAAGAAATTTAGAGTAACTATTGTAAAGAATAAAAAAGATGAACTAATCCCAACACGCATCCTATCTAGCTGGCATATATGCATTGATTATAGAAAATTAAATGATGCCACTAGAAAGACCATTTTTCCCTTCCATTTCTAGACCAAATTCTCGAAAGAGTAGCAGGACACCCCTACTACTGCTTTCTTGATAGCTATTCATGTTATTACCAAATTCCTATAGCCTCAGAAGACTAAAAAAAGACCACATTCACATTCTCTTTTTGAACATTTGCATTTAGGAGAATGCCTTTTAGACTTTATAATGCTCCTGCAATATTTTAATTATGCATGTTAAGCATTTTTAGTGACATCGTTGAAAATTACTTGGAAGTTTTTATGGATGATTTAACTGTGTTTAAAAATTCTTTTAATAATTGTCATGATAATTTGGAAAAGCTTTTGAAAAGGCATAAAGAAAAAAGACTTGATTTAAATTGATAAAAATGTCATTTCATGACAGTTTCTAGAATTGCTTTAGAACATGTCATTTTTCTAATGGAATTGAAGTTAATAAAGCCAATGTTGAAGTTATCTTAAAATTACCATCACTAAAGAGAGCGAGGGAAGTTCGATCCTTCTTAGGACATGCAGATTTTTATAGGAGGTTTATAAAAGACTTTAGTGTTATATCTACACTATTTTATAACCTTCTGATTAAAGAAACACCATTTGAATGGACCAAAGATTTTCAGAAAGCTTTCAAAAAAATAATCAATCTTTTGACAATAGCTCCTATAATGCAATCCCCTTATTGGACTTTACATTTTGACTAATGTGTTATGCTAGCAACTATGTTATTGGAGCTGTTTTGGGTCAAAGAAAGGAAGGTAAGCTCTTTTTCATTTATTACCCAAGTAGAACTTTGAATAGTTCTCAAATGAATTATACCACAGCTGAAAAAAGACTACTTGTAATAATATTTGCATTAGATAAATTTTGATTGTATTTAATTGCATCATCTACTATTGTTTAATATGATAATGCTATTGTTAAATATTTGATGTCTAAATAGGATGCCAAGCCAAGATTAATTCGGATTTTACTACTTCAAGAATTCAACTTGACAATCAAGAACAAAAAGAGTGCTGAAAATATTATTGCAGACTACCTGTCAAGATTTACAAATGAGTCTTTAATTGATACAACATCTATCAATGATTCTTTCCCTGATGAATTCTTGTTTTCTATACGCAATATACCTTGGCATGCTAGCATTGTTAATTATCTTGCAACAAGTAAAATGCCATCTGATTAGAACTCCCAAGATAATAAGAAATTCTCAAACAAAGGTAAATTTTTTTTACTAGGATTATTTATATTTATTGGCCTACATTAGTTAAAGATTCACATTCATTTTATAAAATGTGCAAAAATTGTCAAATGTTATGGTCCATCTCAAAGAGAAACATGATGCCTTTAAATCTCACTCTTGTCATTGAAATATTTAATTACTAGGGAATTGATTTTATGGGCCATTTTCCATCATCATTTGGATTTGTATATATTTTGGTTGCTGTTGATTATGTTTCAAAATAGATTAAAGCAATTCCTTGTCGGCACAACGATCACAAAACTGTAATTTACTTTTTAAAAGAAAATCTTTTGAGTAGATTTGGAATCCCTTAAGCTATTATCAATGATGGAGCTAAGCATTTTTACAATAAATCATTTGAGTCTTTAATGAAGAAATATATAATTACACATAAAGTTGCTACTCCTTATCACCCTCAAACAAGTAGTCCAATTGAATTAGTAAATAGGAAAATTAAACATATTTAAAAAAACGGTTAATCCAAGTCGCAAAGATTAGTCTCTTTGACTGACTGATGCACTTTGGCCTTACCGCACTGCATTTAAAATATCTTTGGGAATGTCACATTATCGGTTAATTTATGTTAAACCTTGCCACTTACCAGTTGAGCTTGATCATAAATCATTTTGGACTGTTAAAGCTTTTAATTCAAATCTTGATAATGCTAGTAATGTGCATAAATTGCAGTTGAATGAACTCAAAGAATTGAGAAATGTTGCATATGAAAATTCAATAATTGTTAAAGCAAGATCCAAAGCTTTTCATCATAAAAATTTTTTAAAAAATATTGTAAATTGGTCAAAAAGTTTTGGTTTATAAAATGTCAAGGTAGAGTTGCCTATTTATTATAAAATGTGTATATCCATACGGGGCTGTAAAATTGACAATCCAAATAACAATGTCACATTTAAAGTTAATGGTCAGATATTAAAACCATATATGAAATTCCGACCACGTGAAGAAGACACCGAAATCAACTTATCAACCCACTAAATCTTAATTAAATCTTTAATGTGTGACTAATATATATATATATATATATGAGACGACCCACCCCATCCCGTGAGGCGACCTATCTTAAGAAACTGAACTCAAATATTAAAAATCATCATATTAATGAGAATTCTACCGAAATTTCGGCAGAACCTCCCCGAAACATATAACATTCTCAAACCTGCAATTTCAACACAAGCACTCCCAAATCATTTATCATACATCAAACTACATCAATCCAATCTCATCCAGTAACATATCCAACAATACACACATTTCATAGTTCAAATATAACACCTCTAGTATAATTCCAAAATAGGATGATTATACATTAACCAAAAGAAAAATAATTAGTCTATAGCCTCAAACAACCTCACATGGCCCAAATGACTCCAACTATAAACAGCTGCTGGGTTAACTATTGTACCTGTAATCTCCTGGGGGGGGAAAATATAATAAAATAAGGTGAGTATAAAACTCAGTGAGAGGATAGTAGGTTTTGAAATATAAAATATTTACAAAAGCATATGCATCGCTTGTAAAATTACTTTTCTCAAATAATTATTTTAATGTAAAAATTCCTTTCTTTTCAATTATATTCTGAACATAAGCAAAACTGATACTGCCACAAAATCAATAAAAACATCTCATATTGAAATATCATCTCATACTGAAATATCAAATACTAAGTAATACAAATATCCTTAAACAAATACCCAAGGGATAATCTAGTCACATCCAGTTCCCGCCTACACTTATCCGCATAGCTTTTCTGTCTATCTTGAGCCACTTTTAATCTATCCCGAATAAGTTGTACCCGCTTATTAGTATCCTGAACCAATTCGGGGCCAAATAACTTCTGCTCACCAACTTCATCCCAACATAATGGAGTTCTGCATTTCCGTCCATACAAAGCCTCATATGGAGCCATCTTGATGCTAGCTTGATGACTGTTGTTGTACGCAAACTCCATCAATAGTAAATAAATGTCCTAATTACCTTTGATTTCCATAACACATGCTCGCAGCATATCCTCCAAAGTTTGAATAGTACGTTTTGATTGGCCATCAGTCCGAGGATGAAAAGCTGTACTAAAATTCAACTTCGTACCTAAAGCATTTTGCAAACTGGTCCAGAACTTCGAAGTAAAATCTCTATCTGAAACAATAGATACTGGTACTTCGTGAAGACGAACTATCTCAGCTACAAAAAGACTCCCCAACTTATCCATTAAACAAGTGGTTTTGAATTGTAGAAAATGAGTAGATTTTGTAAGTCGATCCATAACCACCCAAACTCTATCGTGTCCACACTAGGTACGCCGAAGTCCCGATACAAAGTCCATAGTAATATGCTCCCATTTCCACTCAGGAATAAGAAGCGGTTGGGAATACCCTGCAGGTCTCCTATGTTCGGCTTTAACCTGCTGAAAAACCAAACATCGAGAAACAAATTATGCAATCTCTCTTTTCATACCTTGCCACTAGTAATGGTCCCTTTAGGTATGGTACATCTTCGTACTTCCAGGATACATAGCATAGGCTGAATAATGAGCTTCTTCCATGATCTCCTTCTTTAGCTCCTCAATATCCGATCTATTACCCATGACTAAAACTCCATCATCTTTCACCATGAAAATGGTTCATAAACCTTTTTGCACATCTTCAATCAAAATCACCAAAAACTCGTAATGTCCATATTGGGTTCTGAATGCTATTTTAGCCCCCTGGAGTTGGTCAAATAAGTCATCAATACACAGAAGTGGATACTTATTGCGTATCGTAACCTTATTCAACTGCCGATAGTCAATGCAAAGTCTCAGGGTACCATCCTTCTTTTTAACAAACAAAACTGGAGCTCCCCATGGAGAAACACTAGGCCTAATAAACTCTTTATCCACTAATTCTTATAATTGAACCTTAAGTTCCTTCAATTCTGCTGGAGCCATCCTGTACGGTGCTATAGATATAAGAGATGTTCTAGGAATTAAATCGATGGAAAACTCAATCTCCTATCAGGTGGCATCCCAGCAGTTCATCTGGAAATATATCTGACAACTCTTGAACGACTGGAATATCCTCCAAATTCAACTTTTGAGCATTTGTGTCCACCACATATGCTAAGTAAGTTGAACATCCTTTTCTAAGCAACCGTCTTGCATTAATGGCGGAAATGACACATAAGGGTAAAATTTTGCGCTCCCCACAAAATAGTATAATGAGATGCAAGCCAATCCATACCCAAAATAGCATCGAAATCTTGAATATCAATAACAATCAAATTCGCCTCAAATTCCTGCTTGCCCATTCTAATCACACAATTCCGATGCACACTCTTGTCAAAAAGTGATTCTCTCATAGGTGTACTAACAACTAAGTCACAATCTAGTGGTTCAGGCTCTCGTTCTACATGTTCACTTGCCCCCTCAGGTACAACACTAGGAATCAACCCAGCTACTGGTCATACGCAGCCACATCTACCACTACCACTATGAATTCCTTCTTATAAAAATTATAAACTTATTCTTCCTAAACAAGAAAAGTCTACAGAATCTAAAACCATGCTCTGATACCAACTGAGACGACCACCCCCCAAAGGCAACCTATCTTAAGAAATTGAACTCAAATATTAAAAATCATCATATTAATGAGAATTCTACCTAAATTTCAGCAGAACCTCCCCTAAATATAAAACATTCTCAAACCTGCAATTTTAGCATAAGCACTCCCAAATCATTTATCAAACATCAAACTACATCAATCCAATCTCATCCAGTAACATATTCAACAATACATGCATTTCATAGTTCATATATCACATCCGTAGTATAATTCCAAAATAGGATGATTATACATTAACCAAAAGAAAAATAATTAGTCTATAGCCTCAAACAGCCTCACGTGGCCCAAATGACTCCAACTATAAACAGCTGCTGGGTTAACTATTGTACCTGTAATCTCCTAGGGGGGAGGGGGGGAAATATAATAAAATAGGGTGAGTATAAAACTCAGTGAACTCAGTGAGAGGATAGTAGCTTTTGAAATATAAAATATTTACAAATGTATATTTATCGCTTGTAAAATTACTTTTCTCAAATAATTATTTTAATGTAAAAATTCCTTTCTTTTCAATTATATTCTAAACATAAGCAAAACTGATACTGCCACAAAATCAATAAAAACATCTCATATTGAAATATCATCTCATACTGAAATATCAAATACTAAGTAATACAAATATCCTTAAACAAATACCCAGGGGATAATCTAGCCATATCCGGATCTCAACGGACAATGATGTACTATCTGAGTACCATCATGCCCAGAGCTACACGGATAGACGAAAGGACGTACCATCTCATGCTTATCAACATAACTCATACCCGGATCTTAACGGACGTACTATGATACACTATCTGGCGACATCGTGTCCGGACCACCTAGTCTTATATCTCAATATCTGTCTGCATGCATATGACCCCAAAGGGCGAAAGCGCCCAAACATCACTGCGTAAAGCCTATATGTGTGTTCAAACATGCCCCAAAGGCCTACTATCTCATCTCATCTGGAGGGAACGGGTATTTCCTTTAAAATTTAAAATCATGATCGAAATCATTATATATATACACTTTAAATCATGCTCAAGATCAACATATATATACTTAAAATCATGCTCAAAATCCATATGTATAAACATTCTAAATCATGCTCGAAGACCATATGTAAACACTTTAAATTATTCTCAAAATCAATATATAAATACTTTGAATCATGCTCAAGATCAATTATATACTCTTTAAATCATACTCAAAATCAACATATATACACTTTAAATCATGCTTGAAATCCATATAAATACACTTTAATTCATGCTCGAAAATCAATCACTTCTTTTACCAATTTAAAATCAATACGAAACATAAATAAATAAATATAACTTAACAAAATATTTATCCGTAATAAACATTTATTTCGGAGAACCATTAAATAGAAACACTTTAAATATTCATTTTAGGAACAAGCTTTACTATATAAAAATCAAATAATTTTAATATATTCCACTCACAGTGACAAATTTAGACTCGACTATCACCCAAGTCTGCAGGTAGATTCTCGTCCGCAGATCCACCTATTTTATAGAAATGATATAATTACTTCCCATATTTATAATTCGAACTAATCTCGCAAAAATAACACTTAGAATAAATGTTCGTCCTAACATTACAACTCTCAATTTTCCCAGCTTACCGTATTAATCCCGTATTCAGTAATTTACTAATATGATCCAAAATTATACTACCCTCAATTTCATAATTTACTAATTTACCCTCAACATCATAAAATTACCAATTTATCCTCAATTCAGATAACATATCCTCAAAGCTGGAAATTATGAAAATACCCTTAATACGTGAAATTACCAAAATGCCCCTACGGTCAACGTTGATCGAAATTCACCCAACGGCGATGGGGAAGCTCAGGCTAGACACTTCTCGTCGAGGTGAGTTCAACAGTGCTGGTGGTGGCCTCCCACACGCTGCGGTGATGCCAGATCGAGCCCGTGAAGTCGCGACTCCTTGGGGTGATCAGTCGACAGCAAATCGACCTCCTTGGTGCTGGTGACTGGTCGGGAATGGAAGATGGTGAGGTAGGAAAGCTTTTCCAACCGGTGGAGCAGCCGAAATCGGTCCGCGTAAACCCGCGAAAGTTTCGAGCTTCACCGACGGCGTTCCATGCGTTTTCCGAGTGCAAGGATAGGTGGGGGTGGACGGCCAACTCACAAGCTTCTATTTGACACCTTGCTTTGCCGGTGAGGTGGCCAGAAATGGAAGAAACCGGCAGGTCCGGTCGCGGGTTCGGGTTCGAGTTCGGGTTAACGAGTCAAACACACTCTCTCTCTTTCTCTCGGTTTACAAAATCTAAATTTCTTCACCCGGTTCTCCTTTTAAACACACCTGTAAAATATCAACTCCACCCCCTCATGATTAACACATAGACCCCTCTTAATTTATCACATAAACCCCCTCTTATTTTAATTATTTACATAAATAAATAAAATAAATTCATATGTTACAATATATACATATATGTGTGTGTGTGTGTGTGTATATTTATAGTTTTATTATTATTTTATCATTTGATTGTTTGTTTATTTTTAGTTTCTCACTGCATATCTATTGGGCATATAATATTTCTACTTAAGCGAGTTTGTTTGATAATTGTATTTTCTCTCATTATATGTCATGAGTCCCTCAATTAGAAAAATCCTCTTCAAACATCTTAAAACTCTTTTACGTGCAAAATTTCACTTAACATGATTGATACAAAGTTGTACATCACATCCAATCTAGGATCAATGACCATCAGAGTTTCTATGTTGAAGACCTAGAAAGACAACTCTGGGAAATAGAGGGTGGTATTTATAACGTTCAGTTGTAACTTGAGGTTAATGCAATAAGAGAATGAATGTAAGTTTCAATTTTTTTCTTTTCAACGTGTTTTGTTTATTTTCATGTTTGATTTAATTTTTTAGAGTTTATTTGTTGCTTTGGTGTGTTTTAATTTACTTTTCCATATAAATGGTGGATAACGGTACTCTCTGACAAGGTCCATTAGTTAGTATTTTCAGTTTTCCAAAATAACTAAAACCCTAAAAACCAAACATTGAATAAATACAACAAAAACTGCATAAGCATTTTCCTTCTCTCCTTCAAAATACCCTCAAGAAAAATTTACAAAACTCATTGTGAACAACTACAATTGTTAATAATCCATGTCATTCCTTCTGACGTTCGTTGGTTAATTAAAGCAAAGGTCCAATTAGCATGTGAGTTTTCTGATTTATTTATTTGTTACATGTCTGGTTTTAGAAAAAGCAAATACGCTAAAAGAGAATGGCTAAACAAATTGGCTCTGAATGTTGTCATTATGTAAGACGTAATTGCACGAACCCGTGTTATAAATCTTTAGGAATGGTTTTTGATACTCGTGAAGATAAAATTAAATTTTTTAAAGATGGCATGAGTAAAGAATTGTTAGATGATATCTTATGATCTCTTAAGACGCATCGAAGCAAATATGCATAGCTTGCAATTCAAAGGTATTAAGCATTGTTCCAAAAAGACCATGTTTGCCAGTTTATAAGAAAACTAAATGGGAAGCCTATCATCGACCCATATAAGGTGTTCAAACCTTTACTAGACGTAAAACCAGAGGAAGATGTGAGCCATAGTCGCAACTACCAAGTAAATATTATTTTCCTTATTAATAATATTTTATTTTATGCATATTACTTTAATAGTGTGGTTTAAGTCTAATTACTATTTTCTTTTTTTTTTACTGTTTACTTTTGAAATATAAGTCAAAGCTTCATGCATCATTTGACAAGTACACTACTTCATGTCTATCATTATGTCTTTAAATTCATGCTTTTTTTAACCTCATAAATTATTTTTAAATATTATTTCAATGGCAACATCTTTGAGTAGACAATTCAAAAATATTTATGTGCTTTCTAGATTTCGCTATGCAAGGTACAAGGAGTTCATTGAGATAGTTGTAGATCCTAGTTATGTCATAGTTGAGAGAAACTTATACCTAGTATATGGAGAAGGTGACTGTGAGTTATCCAAACTTGTTTCAGAAACAGCTTTCACTAGTGGAAGCCAAGTGCTAGACATCATCCCAAAAGCCCTTAAATCTCTAGGATGCCTATCTGGCCCACAACTTGAGAAGAGTGAGTTGTCTTAGGTATGCAAGAAAGAATATCCAAAATGTTAGATCATGCTAATGCTTTCTTATTTTTTCCAGGCGATCTTTCAACTCTGGAGGCACTAATTACATTTGCGTCTTCGGCCTATTTGAACATTCATCAGAAACCCATCGGTTTGTTAAATGTTATTAATTTTTATAATAGCTTGCTCACATTTCTTAACCATGTAATTAACAATTATCTTACTCCTCCCACAGTTAAAAAATTCTTTATTTGTGCTTCTACTACTAATGAATTACTTGATCTTTTACAAGCTTACAAACTAGAGCTAGAACCCATGACTTTGGCATTAGATTGGTCAACTGAAGATGATAGCAATGACAATAGTAAGTAGTGTAAATTGGATTTAAATCTGTCATTGTAAATATTTTTTAGTGTTCATGTGATGTCTTCTAAACTCTACTTCTTTCTTTTGAGATATTGAGCAATATCTCATATATGTTGGGGGGAGCAAATAATTGACAGTTGTGGAATGTGTCAATCCTAGTGATATTTTTACTAAATTTTTGTTGTAAAAACTAACTGTAGAATAAATTTTAAGTCAAAGATAGTCGAATATAGAGTGTAGTGGTTCTAAAAATGCATCTTCTTAGTCTTAGAGTCTTATATTTTTTTTCTTTTAAAAAAATAATGTTTCTTATTCTAAGCTTCTGTAATAAGTTCAGGTATGATCTTCTATACTTCTTCTTTATATTTATTTTCTCTATTTCTCATTTTTGCATGCATGTCTTTAAATTATAAAATATTAAAAATAATGTTTAGGTTTGGTTGGAAGGTGAAGATAGTTGATGTAAATTATAAATATGTGTGTTTGTTTATTTTTGTTTTAAAAAATCCAAAAATAATAATTTTTTTTATTATTTAAGATAGTTGTATAAAAAGTCACTACTTTTAAGACATATCATAATAGTCTAGTCTATGTTATTTTCTGATTTTAAAATTTATAGTAGGTTGTTTTTGTTCTCTATTCTTTGAATTACTCAAATTTATGAATTCTCCATTTGGTAATCACTAATTAAATCTTTTTGTCATTTATTTATTTAAACAGGTATTATTAAATCATTCTTCTTATACACACTCACTATGACACATGCTAATGGGTTGTAAGTTCAATTTTTATAATATTTTATTATCTTGATCTATTTGAGATAATTTCTAAGGTAGTGGAAAGTGTGTTTTTCTTTTCAAAAGAAATAAATAAAGAAAATAAAATAAAAAATAAATATGTTTAATTTTACTATATCAGAAACCCAAGCAATTAAGTCCGTAAGGATATTTTAACACTTAGTGCCCTAAGGCCAACTAGTCTGGGAATCATTGGATCAAAGCTCGCTGCATGGGTTGCAGATATATTATTTGCTTATTTATCTAAAACATGAATAAATAAGCTCGTAAGGGTGTTTTAACACCTAGTCCCCTAAAGCCAACTAATCTGGGAGTCATTGGCCCAAAGCTCGTTACATATATTGAAGATATAATATTTTAAATTGTATAAATAATCTACTGCCTAATAAAGATATTATCTCTGATAAATCACTAGAATAAAACTATTCTTTTCTTTTAATGAAACCCTATGAGTATTGTGTTAATTTCTTGAGCACAAAAGAAGGTTTGGTGACAATCCGGATAATAAGTGAATGACAAAAAAAATAAAATAAATAAATATTGTGAGAATTTCTTTATTTGGTAGTTTAGAGGATAGATGAACAACTATTAACTTGCACGTGAATTTTGTAAATCTTAATTTAATATAGCTCTTTAATTGCTAGGAACTAGTAATAAGCTAGTTGCGGGGTGTGATTAGTAATAGAAATTATATATTTTCCAAAGGTTTAAATTATTATTTTCTCACTTAAAGTGTTAATTAATGTGTACATAACTCACATTTTATCTTAATGTTCCCCATATGTAATTTTATGTATATTATATTTTCTTATGTTAATTTTTATCTTAATTATTACATATTGTTATCGTAAGTATATTTTGAGAATGAAGAGGAATTAGAACTGAACATAGAAGATAAAAGAAAAACAACTACTTTGTAATAATAAATAAATAAATAAAATATATTATATTAAAAAAAATTGAGTGCACGCCACTTAAGCTTATATAAATATATAATATAATAATATAATAATATAATATAAATAAATAAAGGAAGAACAAGATAAATTTTGATTACTATATAAAGAGAAGAGGAGAGAGAAAAGAGAAAGAAAAAGAAGAGAGAAAGAAGGGTGAAGTTGAGACGAGAGGTAGAAGTTCTTTCTTTTAAATTTTCTTCTATTGTTTCAAGTTATTAAAATTTTCTTGTAATATATTTTAGAAGTCAGTAAATAAAATTAGTGTTTTTCTTTCCAATATGAGTGTTTAATTTACTAAGTTAAGGTAAAGGATGAAGCTCAAGAATTTAAATTATGAAATTAATATCTCTCACAAGTAAGTTCAAAGTCTAGTTTATTTAATATATTTATTATTTTGTATTTTTATTTACCGGATATTTTTATGCCATATAAATTTTTAAATTTAGTTCTCATTAGATTTATATGATATTTTGACATTATGTCGACATTCTAATTTAGTCGTGGCACATCATGTACTCCATTCTCATATTTATCTATACAATTAGTTAGTTAAGAATTAAATGGCATAATATTTAATTAGTAAATAAAATACAAAATATAAATATGAGATAATATTATGAACATAATTTAAATACCAAGAGTGAATCTCGTAACCTTAGTACATTTTAGACTGGTAATCTCTTTTCCACTATTAATTTTTATTTTATAATTGACTACTAAATTTAAAATTCCATGTAATTCAACCTCGGACTCACTAGGTTATATTATAACTAGACATTCGTTATACTTGAGAGTAAATCAAACACTTTTGAGTCATGTCACCAATCCACTCCAAAATTTCCAGAACTGAAATGTTTGCATTTAAATTTAGTTTCTCAAAGTTTCAAATCAATTAAAAGTCATTTAGTCATGTTTTGATCAATCCTCAAATTTTCAGCAGAATTTCGTAAATATTAACTAACTTTGCACCTCAAAATCAAGTTTCTAACCACTCGAATATCACCAATTCCCAAGTTTAAAGTAAAATTAGGTTTTGGGTTTCCATACACATCATTAAAAGAAATATATAGTATACTAAACTCATGATTGTCGATTGCTATTATTCTTTTAATTAACAAAAGGGCATTCAACCTAAATCCATAATTACTGATTGTTATTATTCTTTTAATTCTAAAATGAATTAAACCTATAATACAACAGAATTTTATGTATTTCATTAAATATTAAATTAATTTATAAGTAACAAAAACCCTAGATTTCCAAACAAGTGGAATGTCTCATTTGTACTCAATAAACACCAACCAATTAACACATAAACACTAAAACAATGAGAATAAAGAACAAGATAACGAGTTACTGCAACATTGATTCATAATTTCAAACCTTAACTTTGCCCAAATTCTTCACAACACTTTCTAGGTTTGTTTTAGGGATATTTTAGTTTAAGGATGGCGGCTTTCAAGGTGTTGATGGAAGCGGCTTTCAAGGCAGATCATTGCTAGAGAGAAAGAAAGAGAGAGGGACAGAGGGAGGGAGGGAGGGAGACAGAAGGAAGAGAGATTCAGAGGCCGTGAGATAGATTTTTAACTTAACATAATTTTTTAGATTTTAGGTTTCATATGTACCATCCATTAAAACGACATAGTATCAATGGTTTCTAGGTACAGTTTTATCGGAGGGTTTTCTTTTTTCTTTTTTAATTGTTAAAACACACCTTTTTTAAAACAAAATAATACATTAAATTTAGGTCAAACTTATTTTTCTATCATAATTTCTTGATAGATTAAATTTATGTCACGATTCTATCATAAGTTCATGATAAACAATAATTCTATCATAAAACCATCATAATTTCGTGATAGTAAATATTTCTATCATAGGTCCATCATTACTTTATGATAGATTGAAAATTTTATCACGAGTCTGTCGTACTTTTATGACATAAACTATTTTGCCTAAAATCTATTACAACCTGTCTGTCATTTATTGCCCGTTTTCTTATAGTACTTTCACGCATTTAGAAAAAAGACTAGAAAAATAAACCTCCTGAAGAAGTGATGATAGCTTGATCCAGTACAAGAAAACTAACAATTGATTACAAATACTTTGTCACAGATTTTGAAAAAAAGAACATATGTCATAAAAGCATGATAGACTCTTGATACATTTTGTGTCTATCAAGTATTCTTTACTGACTCGTGATAGAAATAAATTATTTCAAAGATTTATAACAACTTTATGATAGAATGTATTACATCAAGAATTCATGACATAATTTTAATATTGATTTTAGTTTGGCCTCTACTTGACCAAACTTTTAGGTATTATTTGAAATAAAGTGTTAAATGAATCAGGAAAGACGGCCATTTTACTTACACGTGAAATAAAATATTAATTTTTTAATTATAAATAAAACTAAAAAAATGAAAAACACGCTAAACACACACAGAGAAAAAGCAAACCTAAACGCTATGAAGAACCATCGACACTGATGCCTTTTTCACCGTCGTCTTCCTCACGCATTGACCATCGATTGCATTGTGAAATTGATTGAGTGAAGGTGCATTTCCTTGTCCTGGTGTCTTCTTTCTCGCCGTCGTCTTCTTTCTTTATCTTGTCATTGTCTTCCTCACCGTCGTCTTCTCGGAACCCTTGCCATAATTTCTATTCTTTTCAAAATCCTAGTGATGTGCTTTTGCATGTTGTTTATTTTGCAAATAAAAGCCAACAATTAATTAATTTTTTATATAATTAATCTAATAAGAATACCTAATTAAAAAAAATGTACCACTTAAAAAGATTGGTTAATTTGTAGAAAGAGAGCAAAAGATGCTAGTTTCTTGAGGTTAGCAGTTGAAGGTGGAAGAAGATTTAGGAGAAGAAGGATTGGAGAAAAGGGATGATTATATAGGGCTATTGTTTCTTGTTTTCTTAAGATTAGCAAGAGCAGTAACAAGTATGATCTAGGATGGTTGCATAAGATAAGCAGCGTACTTCTCGAAGTCATAACTTGAGCTATAGGCATCCATTTGGGGTGTATAATAAATCATTTTGAAACTTATGATGAAATGAACCTAATCCAATACTAATTTAGTACTATATTGCCCAAGGTTAAGCCAAAAATTTCCTTTCTTTCTTAGTGATTTTGTAAGTTTAAGATATTTTTCTAATTTCTTTTAGGATTTTTACATTTTTTTTCTAGATATCATATTTAAGTGTCATTTGCTTTGTTTTTCTTATTTTGATTAAGAAATTTTTTTATATAATAATATTTTAGGTTTTTCTATTTTGATAAATTCATGCTATTTAAGGTTAGTATAAAAGGGCTCCAAAACCCTAATTTCATTATTCAAACTTTATTCAATAATATTCTAGTTGTTCATAAACTTTGGTTCTCTATCTTTTATTAATCTTTAAGTTTCTGCATCGCAAGGTTTGGTGGTTGTTTTGCATTGAATCTTGGCGTTATTGAGAACTGATAAAGTGGTAATATTGGTTTTGCAATTTATATGTATACTAACTAATATCTTTTCATAATCAAAACCTAATTAGAGCCTAATTTAGCTTCTGGCACAAAGTTTTGTTTTAATTTGTTAAAAGAGAATTTTTTTTTTTTCATTTCCTATGCAATAGTGAAAGTCTTTAATTTCTGATCTTGTTTTTTTTTTTTTTTTCCTTAACAGCAACCATCTCATTTATTGCTCAATTTTCCAACAAGTAGCCAAAAATTAATTCTGATTTGGTAAACAGATTGCACTTTCTTAATTGTATTTTTATTGGATTTGTGATCATGATTATGCATGTTGGTAGTTTTGAGTTTATTACTTTACAATTGCATGAATGCAAGCTAATATTATGGTCCTGTACGTGATATGCATGACATGATTATTGTGGGCTTGATTTTAGTAATTATTTGTTCTTTTTGGTGTTTTTTATTAGGTTTATAAGTTGTTCCTTCAATTTTTTTATTTTTTTTTTGTGTTGTTTGTGTTATGAGGATATTATAATGGTGTTGCAAAATGGATATAACTATATGTATTTATGAGTTATTACCATAATGAATTATGATATGATGTGCGTTGTTGTGCATCTTATGATGCGTAATGAGACATGTGTCGTGATCTGATTGGCAAGACTCTATTGCGGGTCCCAAGTCCCACCAATGAGATCATGACATAGATCACGTCGCACACCATAAGAAGTGCAACGACGCGCATTAGGTCAACCTTCTTATCATAAATAAATTATCCCAAATGATATGTTATTCATTAATTTGTTGATAATTATTTACAAAATCTAAGTAAAATAATTATATTACTTCATCAACTAATTGATGAACACCATATCATTTGTAATAAAAATCACATAAACGTTGAAGCATACGCTAAGATAATCTTCTTTGTCTTTTCAAAAGGAATTTCCTTTAAATTAAGACTGCGTTTTAGCTTTGAAATATGAGTAAAAAGTAATAAGCAAGTCTGGTCCAACCTAAAAGTGGCAAAATGGGTTACGACAATATTACACAACACGGACATGATTTTTCCATATTCGTGTTGATACGATTAATAAATTAGTTGACACAACACAACAAGATAAATAATCTTATTGTATTCATATTAGATTACCTTAACAAGATCATACATTTATAACTAATATATATATATTGAACACTAAATTAATTAGTTTTAAGAATAATATTGACATATTATTGTGTTATAAACTTATTCACGTCATATTAATTTATTTATGATTTATTTTTAAGAATAATATTAACATATTTGTTATATTTGAACTGAAATATGGTTACAAGCATAATCGATATATGGAATAAGAAAGGTTTGAAGACATGGATTAGAACGGCTACCTCGTTCCAGAAAATAAATAAATATTCTTAGCATTAAGATATCTGCTTGCCCGAAACCTCAAAACATTTGTTTAAACTCACAAAATATGACCAAGATAAACCCAAGAATTGTTAATGGAAGAATTAATTATAGTAAAAATGGAAGAGACAATGCACGCTAAATTAAACAGAGAATTTATTAGTTAATTGATTATTGTTTATGCCACCATTTAATTTTGCAGCGTACAAGTTAATTGTCGATTTTTTCCCCACTAAAATCAGTATCTGCTTATATGTTATTATTTTCATAATACCCAATAACTCCATTACACTACAATTTTCCCTTTAACTTATTGAGAAAAATATCTAAAACCACATGCATCATCAAAGACATGAGAAGCAGGCAGTAGGAACCACCCACCCATTGAGAAGCCGCATTCTAAGGAGCAGTAAGCTGACCATTTTCGATATTAAATTTATTCTAACTTCAAATAATTGGTACCGAAACTGGAAAGCAACCAAGAGTATATCCAAAATGATCCCTTTAAATACCCGCACTTACAGGATCACGAGGATTGCCTTAAACCAGTCATTTAATAATTATAGCGAAGTAGCCATTGGGCTTGTAACTCAAAGTTCGAGCCTGCATGGGACTCTCACAAAACAAAGGAATGTTATTTGTGGCATTATAGAACTAAATTTAAGGGCTAATCTCAGTAAATTTCTAGTCTATACTTAAAATATATATGTATTTAGATATGAAAATCATTGAACCAATAGCGTACTGACACGTTAATTTATGCAAGAACAAAAAAATTATATAAAAGAATTTGTACCCATATAATTATTGTCATTCTTCACATAATTACAAATTTAGAAGAATTGAGTTTATGAAACCGATAGCACTTATTTATAAACATTCCTAAAATTGAATTTTTCGATTTTTTACAGATTGAACAACTAGCATTATTTAACTTTTTAAACATAATTATATAATTTGCACATATATTTTTAAAAAATTATTTTCAAAAATGATACTACTTTCATAACTTAAATACATGATATATGAAATCAGGGTATCTTTCTAATGTGAATTTCTGCATTTTATTATAATGCATGTGCATTATCAAAAAGTGCGTAGATCATTAAATATTTTTTGAGAGAATTTTGCCACCTAGTGATCCTATCCGCTCAATCTGAATTAGTCGAAGCTCAATTTAGTATTCGGATGGCAGATAGTTTAATATACCGAAAAATAAAAAATAAAAAAATAAAAATAAGAAGCATGTGGACTAAAGTGCAATGAATTCAAACCTTGGGTACTTGAAACAGCTAGTAAGTGATTTCACTTACAAGTCACGAGCTGCCCACGTGATGCTTTCAGTTTCATTAAGCATTGAAACGACATCCGACTCTAGCAGTTTTGAGCAGAGATTAAGTGAGTCACGTGATGAAGCATGTGTCCCGAGAATAAAAACCGTTGGAAGCCGTTATCTACGTGTCATAATCTGCAATCTGGGTTTTTATATCAGAGATATAAAGGCTGATTGTTAAGGCAGTTGTGCTTTTGATTTGAGAGCTTTCTAGAGAGATCTAAGAGAGAGAGAGAGAGAGAAGATTCTCATATGTACAAGCCCTGTAAATTCAGTCTTGAATCATCAATAAAGCTTTTTATGTGGCTTTTCCCGTGCAATCATGCACAATTGAACCACGCTAAATTTGTTTCTTTCTGTGTGTGCTTTGATTCCTATTCAGTTTAGTTGCTGGCTTTTAATCTCCATTAACCTAGAGCTAAGAGTTGTGTTGACAATGAAGCTGTTGCTGACATTGAAGCTTAAGATTGATTGATTGGTTTCACATTGCAACTTGAATAGATCTTGATAGGGCTCTCGGGCAGTGGTTTGCTAGAAGGTGTTAAGGCAATCAAATCACTACAATGCGCAAATGTGATATTGTTTACACCATTGTATAAGCCTTTCGCAACGGTGTGAGAATCCATTCTACATTTTATTAAAATGCAGAAGCCCTCATCTAAAATTTCAACATAAAATCATACCAGAAATACAATCAAATTCAAAACAGAACACAATGAAAACACCATTTTCATTCTTTCGTTTTTTATTTTTATGCTAAAATACTAATTAGAAGCAATTAATACTGAACGCATGCCAAGTGATGTCATAATCCTGGCCGTTTTCATTTCTCAATCTTATTTCTATAATTTGCGTTTTCTTTTCTAATCTATAATTTGAGCTTATTATGTTATATCTGGTGCAAATCCAAATATTACTGTTTCACTGTTGGTAATATAAATCTTAACAAAATTGAGGAGATTCGGTTCCTACTTCCTATTTAACTGTTCATATAATTGAACCATAACAAATCTCTCTTATAAAACTCAAGGCCATTGTGACCTCAGCCTACAGAACATGATAGAACAAGAATGTTATCAATGAAAAGTTCTGCCAGCCAACAAGAAAATGTGAACTTAACCCCAAAAACAGAATCTGCTACTTCATTTCTTTTCTACCGGAGCTTCGTCAAAGAGTGTACACATGAACTCTGATTGTGTAACTTGCTTAGTTTCTGCATACCCACCATGAGCTGACAGAGATCAATTGTGCCGCGCCTATAAATAAGTTACACGTTACAACACTCATCTCCTGTCATGCATGATAATTGACTTCAGGATTATTTTTAACTTTCTGACCAAGCTAGAATGCAGTTCATATTAGGCACATAACACAAATGAAAGAAACAATAGGTGAACTAAAAATGAATTATTTATACCACTATGAATCTGAAAAACAGGCAGTATGTACCCTCATAACCTATGTCAGGTCAGCTATAATTTGAAACAAAGACTTGAATGCATACCTTGGGTGTTAATAAATTATTTTTGGGGTTTTTCTTCCTCTAACAACAACTGGATCATAGACTTGACAACCTCATTACTTGCAATGGTCGAATTCTGGATAAAAGGAAAAAGAAAAAGAGAATATTTATCTTTCCTCATACAGTTTTAATGTCAAGCAAAACAATTAAACGGGTGAGAACAAAAAAAGTTACTGCACTTATATTCGTATAGCATACTATAGGAAAATGGAAGACTTGTATACAATGAAAAACCATTGAAAGCCTATAATTATGGAAATGACTCTGATATTTTTTGAATTTCAACAAAATATGGCACTGTATCATGATAATGATCTAAAACACATTTAGATAATGCCAAAGCCCCAATGCCAGGCAATTTGTCACCATAAATTGCAAAAGAAACAGCAAAAAGAAAATAAAAAATTGATAAGAAGATCAGAATAAGTTCTAGAAAGATACCTGTGGGTTTCTAATCATTTTTCTCAAAATAGAATGAAGAGTTAATCGTAGTTCCTTAAACAAGACAGCAGTTTGGGCAGGCGCTGTAACCTTCAACCATCCATCTATTGTGACCTGTCCGGTCTGCAAAGCAAATCATAAATAAAAATTTGAAAAATTAAAAGACATTTGGAGAATTAGATGTGTACAAATTATTCTCTCATCTCAGTTTTGCTGGGCCTTATAGTTGAATCATAATCAAAAAGTGTTGAATGAATAATTTATAATTGGAAGCAAAACATGGAATGCATCACATTATCCAGAATAACTTAAAAGATTTTAGGTAAGGAACCGCAGAGTAAAAAACAGTAATAGAACAAATTATACTCGATGACTCCAAATTCCTCTAAAAGCATAAGAAGACTTTATACTGTGAGCTTTTTATGTTTTGTACAGCTCCTAGCTGTTGAAAACATGTGAATCTGTTTGTTAGGTCAAAACAGTAGTAATCTACGATCTTATACAAACACTAAGCACAAGAATCTAATCTTCTAAAAGCATAATTTACACTTCTTTCTACAGAAAACAGTTTTTATATGCAATCGATAGCATAACACCATTTAATTTATAGGTGGTAATAGAAAGAATAGAAACCTGGTGTTGAACGTTAATGGAACCTCCGAACAACAAAATAGAGAATGGAGAAACAATGGTAGTATCTCGCAGAAATACTTTATTGGTTTCAACCTGAAAACAAACAAATTCAAGGATGATTTAGATTTGTCAACTGTAATCATTCCGTTGGCCATTCCTATTGCTAAAAAAATTGCATAAGGGAGAGAAGAAACTTCACATGAATTGTATAAAACTGTGATTATTGGATTCCGAAGTTTAATTAGTTCTACCACTGCTCTAGCATGGGACAGACAAACTTCATATTTATTTATTCTAGTCTATCATCTCCCATCACTTCTATACTTTTAAAATGGAAGAGTTAGCAAATGCTTAGAGACCTTCACGGTAGGTAATCTTGAACATCATACACAGCTCATTATAAAAATACATCAAAAACATAAATTAAACATGACACCATTTTATTTAGTTTACATCTTTTTTCCCTTTTTAGCATATTTGCTTACAATACTATGTGTCTTTAAGAGGGCGGGGAAAAAATCGTTACTAAAATTCCCAATTCCAACTTCTTTATACCAATATGCTGAATCATTTTGCATCATAGAAACCAACTCAATTGCTCCAAATGGAATGGCAGTGACAACATACATGATATGGCTGATACAATGATTATTGTAAATCATTGCACAGAATGGGCACGTATATTGAAAAGTTAAATCTCCAACCAACAAATTGTTAAACAATCATTTACTAAGTTCAGTTCTTGTTTTCCTTATTAGTAAATTTGATCAGCCACATTTCTTTAAAAAGAATGACAATAAACAGGTATATATGGCTTAAAGAGCACCAATTTATCGGCCAGCAAGCTTAACACATATGTAGAGCAAAGGTAACTTGGTAAGTGGCTAGCAACTTAATATAATGAAAGTGTCCAAATTCACAACTCTCAATAAACAGAACAAGAACAATGAAACTATAAGATAGAATATCCATAGACCAAAGTGTGCATACCTTTTCCAGGAAGACCAGGAATGGATGCTCGAATGCTTTCAACTGACTGTTTATTGAAGAAGGGTGTATGTGAACCTCTCTTCTTCCATCATACCATACTGGATGAGCTTTCACTGCAGAATTAGAGGACTTTCTAAGGTTGCTAAGAGCTGCTCCAGCAACACCTTGCTCAGTGGCAGCCACATTAGGGTACAGACCGGCACATAGTATTGCCTACAAAGGAGCCATTCAGGAACTGTCTATCACAAGGGTCACCGTGATTAATTGGAAAATATATGTTAGATACAATGCCCAAATTTAATTGACATTTCATAACACAGCAACATAATATACCAAATTAAAAAAAAAATGTTTCACATTAGAGAGCCTTGTACAAAACCATATGATATAAAATACAAAAAGAAATGAATAATTTTTCTGCAAGACGATAAGTACCAATGAACAAGTCCCCAGTTAATTCCTTCGGAAAGAAAAATAGATGAAAATCTACATCTACAAGCAAGTTGACAGATCAAGTCCATATAAAATTTCCAAAATTACTTAGCATTCAGTCACTTCCATCTCGCATCAACTACTTATGGTGCGTTTACTAAACAATAAACGGAATGGACTGAAATCAGAATGGGCAGGAATGGAAATGAGCTGAAATGTGAATAAGGAATGAGAATCAGAATAAGTTGTTTACTTGAACTATAGGAATTGGAATCGAAATCGAAATGAATTAGATTGCCATTAATGTGTTTACTTTGTCTTAGAATGAGAATTAGAATCGAAATGATTTAGATTGTAACAAATTACTGAAAGGTTCATAATGAACTATTGTCATAATTATTATTTTATAGTTTAATTATAGTGATTATTGATAAAAAAAAAAATTATTATTATTATTATTATTATTATTATTATTATTATTATATTAATTTATAATTATAATATTTGAATGAATAATCACAAGAATTAATTATTATAGTTAATTAATTAATATACTATTATAATAATTATTAATATAACTATTATAATTAATTAATGTATTATAATAATTAATTAAAAATTATTATAATTAATTAATCTCTATTTGCATAGATCGTGGAATCCCATGGTGCGTTTACTTCCTGGATTGGGAAGGAAATCGGAATCGAAATAATTGACGGCATTTACTTCGTAAATGGAGGCAGGAATCGGAATCAGAATTGTGGGGCTCACTCGAATTTGAGATTGGGAATCAATCTACCATTCCATGGACTGACAATTTTGTCCCCCCCCAAAAAAAAATAAAAATTTCCATTTTTTCCTTAGTTATAATTAATTAATATAATAATTATTGTTTAATATATTATTAACAATTAATTAATAAAAATATTATTAATAACAATAGTTATATTAATTAACATAATAATAATTATTTTTAATATTATAATAATTTGTTAATTTATTAAAATATATTAATTAATTAATTATAATTAAGGACAAAATGATAATTTTTTATTTTAAGATGAGGACAAAATTGTCAATCCAAGGAATGGGAGATTGATTCCCAATCCCAAATTCGAGTGAGCCCCACAATTCCGATTCCGATTCCTGCCTCCATTTTACGAAGTAAATGCCGTCAATTATTCTGATTCCGATTTCTTAATCCAGGAAGTAAACGCACCATGGGATTCCACAATCTATGCAAATAGAGCATCAATGATTAAGCACAAAAATTCAAAGAACTTATGCAAAGGTTTACATGTAAGCATAAGCAAACCTCCTACAAATAGCTCTTCATGATTGCTCAAGAAATTTAAAAATTGATGAAGAGAAACTAAAATCCAAATATGTAATGACAACTCAACAGACACCAGTATAACAACATATCACTTGATGAGTAACATGAAAAATTAACTTACATAGTGGGGAAACCTGTGTAAGCAACCATATAACAATCAAAAGCCATATTGGTCTTACCTTCACAATAGAGGCATGATTTGCATACATATTGAACACTTGTGATTCATCAGAAAACCAACTGTCAAGGTCCTCTTTCTTTTTACCCCCAGTCTGAGCCAAGCAAGCATGTATGGATTGAGAACATGAACAAAATAAATGTCAAAAATAATAAAAGAAAACAATCAATACTCTTCCTTGTAAAATACAAGGGGCATAACAGCTCCAACCCAAAAGCAAACACAAATGAAACACTTCAGATAAACCCGGAACTCCACCTCATTTAAGATGTATAAAGTAAAAATATGCATCTTAGAATTATTTAAAAACCAGGACCTAAAGCAAGCCCAATAAACTTCTTGGATTTCAATAAACTTGGGCATTTTTTGGTTTATCTACTCACTATTCCAAAAGTCTTTTTCTGATTTTTTGCCCTGCAGTGCATTCAGTAATCTTGTCATTACACTTTATCTTCTGTTTTGGAAAAAAACTACATTGCAAAGGTTCCGCCGAAAAGCTGAAGTGATATTCATAGCACTTCTTGATAAAGGTTGCAAATTCATGAATACTTCCAAAAAGTTTTGAAAATAAACACTTTTAGATGTACGACTGAACAATTTTTTTCACTTTCAAAGCCAGAAAGAATTTTAGATGCCAACATGGTGCTTTGTTGTCTGCAATCCCAATTCCTGTCTTAACACACTAAAATGGGCAACTCAATAAACCACAGCCTAAAACTTTCTTCTATAATCTGAACTTAGCCCACGAATAAGCCATAAAATGAATTCAAACTCGTCTCTTATCAAAAGTTTTCTGTACAGAAAATAATACAGTATAAAAGGCAGATATAAATGCAGATATAAACAATGCAATTTTGATAGGACAGGTTTAACAAAGTTGATCCAAATTCGGTTCCATTGATCACAAGCAATGCAATTGGTAGAATTCATGAGTGGCACAAACTCATGCATAAACCAATGAAGAAAGTTATGACACCTGATTTTTATTTGGAAGATTAATCAGTCCAATGTCGGCCAGCAATGTTACAAACTGTATCCTCATATCTCTGTGAAAGTTAGAGAAATGTCAGAAAACTGAAAAAGGTTGCCTAATTTGAAAATTGAAACAACAAACAGATTAATTAACAGTCAAATCACATTCATCAAATTACTCTTAATAACACAAGCCATGTTATCCCTAGATATGATTCTCTGAACATAAATTGACAGGCAAGAAATAATTTGTAGTGCATTGACCAACTTTCCTTTTGACAACCACCAATTGAATGATTTTCAGACTTTGAAGTTGTAATTCAGTTACTAACAATGTACCAAATCACATCCATTTAAGCCAACCGATAACATCCATATTTACACCACCAAGAATTTTAAAAATTCATACATGACATATCTAAGAGACCAAGCACTAACGCAACACGTCAAGTTGATAAGTAGGTTCAGACATGATATTTTAAGAAAAGACTAATGAACCAATCATGTTTGACATCATAGCTATATCCTAATAGGAAACGGGACTCCATTAAACAGAATCTCATAGGTTCTGGCGTTTATTTTCAAGCACTCAACAAACACGATTTCACTGTGAAGAATATGAAACATAATTTCTTGCAAGTGATGGGTTATCCATCAAAACAAAAGAGCCAAAAGCCACGACATTCAGAAGCTTTGCAAGATTAGCTAGCTTATCATATCACATGCAAGTAAAAGCATAATGCATTACGTAACCCTAAATGATTCAAATTAACAGGCCCACAGAAGAAAAGAAAACCAGACCTGATCATGTACAGAACAGAACTGCTTAAAAAGTATTTACTGCAGAATTGCTGGGCAGCCCTGGTTCCTCTCTGCAAAAATCAAATTTCACATATAAGTGAACAATGCACTAAGAATTTGCAATAATTCAGCATGCAATTAAGAAAATACAGAATCCTCTCGAATAAAGTCAATGAATAATCGGTTTAGCATGATGCATCATGGTAAAACAGCAATCAAATTAGCTGCAACGCATAATCTACCTAATAGATTTTTTCTAAAAGTGCATGAAGGGGGCAAAAGATTTATTACTTTGCAATCTTTTTTTTTTTAATTATTATTGTTACAGCACTTTGAGAATATATCTGCTTTCAAAGTTATAGCAAATAAAACAACTGACCTTAAGCAATATCCTCTGCCATTTCTTGTATGCAACCATCAATAACAGATGGTCAGATTGCGTTGAACTATCATTCAAATCACTTAATCCCTCTAGTTTATCAGTTAATAGAGCCAATTTAGCTCTTTCAACATTTTGCTTCTGGAATTGTTTAAAAGAAGAAAAAATAATTATGTCCATAACATTATTTCTTTAATTTTCTAGAGATTTAGAAAACAACAAATAATTTGTCTAGAATTAAAAAGGTACCTCATCCTTGGGATAAACAAATGGTGATTTGTAGCTAAGAAAAGCTGATATAGAGAGAATGGGAGATAAGCAACCAAATATTCCACCAAAGAGCAACATCTACAGTTTCAAAGAAAAATAACATTGAATTTATCCAAGGAAAAAGGATTACATTAGCATTCTAATTCCAATTAAAACCCAACCTCAAGAAAGAAACTGATGCACACCTTTCCAATCAATACATCAACAGGAAGTTTGGCCAAATGATGGCCAAGAGGTGTCAATTCCTCATCCCCTTCAATAGCACCAACCTAAATAATTCCCAGTTGCAAGGCATTAGAGTAAGCTGGATTATAAAAATACAATAACTGGAAAAGAAGTAACTGCAACTAATTGTGACATCAGAAACTATGATTTTGTTGTTAAGGTAACAAACATTTTAGAATTGGCAAAGTTTTATCAAGCATATGAAATTTGGTTATTCAAAATATAAATAATAAATAAAAATCAGATGAAATTCAGGAAAATATTCATAGTAGGAAATAGTAATTACTAATTACCACGAGTCACCTTTTTTTTTTTAATAGGAAACATCGAAACTGGTATTTAGAACAAAAACATGCACAAAAAGTAAACAAGGAGTCCACAAAGAAAGGACCCCTAAAGATCACAAAAAGATCGATACAGTTAAATGCTGATCAAATGTCCAAATAAGTATAGAATCTATGTGACTACACTGTCTAACAACAAAATGCAAACCAAAAGCATAGAACTAAGCCAACACCCCCCAGTTTAGATGAATGAAGAAGACAGGCAATAATCACAAAAAGATCTATAAAGAATTACCACAGAGTCACATCAAAGGCAGTAATCAGTTAATAGATGGTAATGCAGAAGGCAAAGACCAATAATTCACTAACAGTTAATATATCTCTTGTTTCCAATACAGCCAGTTTTAGAAAGCACTACCAAGTCCTCGCTATTATATAATTTTGATGCAACAGCAGTTAAATCACATTTTATGTTTTTACTTTTTAAGAAGCTCAAAAGCAAACCCAAAAGAATAAAAAATAAAAAATCAACGTACTAAGTTCAAGTAACTAACTTCTAGTTGATTCCAGTCATGTAGAATAGTATTTTACTGTTCCTTACCATCAATAGTTAGCAAAATGTGCTCGACATAACAGATATATCATGTTTTTGCTTCACTGCAGTCTGCAAGCTTGCTGGATCATCCTTTCATATATATGTACTATATAGTCTTATATTTGCATGGCTCTAGGAACTCCATATGAACATTTTAATGTTCGTTAATCTTCTTATATCCGGTTTTTAGAGCCCCTCACTATGGTGACAAATGAACAAATTTGGTCCACAGGAAGGGCTACTGTCCTTATTCTCCACCTCCCTCTCTTTTCCCAGAATCATATTTCCTGTTTGCTTGGAAAGTAACAGAATACTACTGTCCGACATCCCAATTCAGCTAAGTTTTCTTATCACTAACTCCACCCAATCTCTCTCTCCATTAAAGGAAGGAACAAAGGCAGAATGAGAACAGCATACAAAAAGAAAACCAATTTCATGGTTGGTTGAAGCTCTCACATATAAAGAACTGAGACTACAAGAATTTTTAATATTTGTCAACAGAGTAGAGTAGAGAAAAAAAGGAAAAACAGAGGAGAGTTTTCTGATTTCTAAATTTTATGTAATGTAAATTGCAAGAGAGACATGAAACCAGATTGACAACCTTTTTTTTTTTTTAACTTTAAGATGAACCATTCTGAAAACATCAAAAAGTAGCACAGAAATCAAACCAGGCGATGTATCCGAAACAAGAAAACAAAACATAAATATGCAAAAATAGATGATAATTCATAAGCCAAGAGTACTTAAAACTACCAACGAGATTGATGAAGACAAAAGTAAGTATCTTAAAGTTATTTGAGAATAACGCCAAAGAGATGCAAGAAAAAATGTTTAACCCATCTCAAGGTAATTTAAATACATTCAAAATTAATATTGATCACAGGTTAAATTACTAAATGAAAAGATTAACATACCTCATACAACACTGAAATTGCAGTAGTAATAGCTTCTTCCCTAGGAGATTCTAATGCCTGAAATCAGAGAGTTTAACAAAAAACCTTTGCGTGACAACTGACATCCACACCGAAAAACAATCTTTAACAAAGTGTAGTAATATATACCTTGGATAGAAATGTCTTTATGCGTCCTAGAGAAAGTAACTTAATTTGTAAACACAACTCAACCAGAGGCATCCGCTGCATCTCAGGAACCTTAGCATTGTGGAGAGACAAAGAATAACAAAAGACGCGGAAGAAATATCAAGTAATCAACTAGTGTGAATATCAGGTCTTTGAAATATAAGCACTTGAAGTGAAACATATTGGATTGGAAAGTACCTGATAAGGACGCATGAGCTTTTCGTACCTATGACGTGTGTACAAAGAAAAGCAAATTCCAGGTTTTACACGTCCAGCTCTTCCTCGTCGTTGCCTTGCATTTGCTTGGGATATCCAATCTTCAACCATACTTGACAATTTCTACAAAAACCATTTAAAGCACTTATGATGCACCATCAATGGGATACAATCAATTCACATATAAATATCAAGTGCTAGATTCCATCTATAACAAACGTTATCAACTCCAATTGTCAATGCTTAGCATATGGAAATGCTACTGATCCTCTAACTGGATCTTCTACAGAAAAGTTTATTTTTTGAGTTGATTACCAGACATGATATAAAGCCAAGTGTGCTGTTGTTTTAATACTAATCCTGTTTGGTTTAGTTCATACATAAGACCATTTGGTTCAAGTATTTTGTTTTGTTATACACAAGAAGAATAGTGAGCGTAACCAAAACCACTAAGATTCAATGACTGTTTCGTATCAAAGGAGAAGGTGATTAGTATGAATACTTACCATCTAATGGGTTCCCAATCAAATAGCATAAGCTTTTATGCTGGATTTCTAGCAACTACTAAAGAAGGTGACATACACATACTGGTAAGAAGCTAGATTGAGCTTTAGGTAGTAATGCAGATCACTAGAATTTAAGTCCTTATTTGTTATATCTCCCACGGCTACTTGCTTGCATTATCATTTCAACCAGATTGCATCACAATGTCACGTTTTGGCAAATCCCAATCAAGAGTGTGTGTGTGTGTGTGTGTGTGTGAACTCGATTATCAGTTGTGACTGATTGACCAGGTTTTCAGGAAATTCTACTAAATCTGTGTATGAACTCTTTTTCACCCTTCTAATCTAAATCATTTGCCGGATGATGCAATGGGTATCAAATGACCCAAAGATGAACATTCAGAATAGATGTTTTCAATAAATGTAGACTCGGTTTCAATTAATATAACCCAAACCTTTAGCGGATTATAACGGTTTTCCTTATGCCTTCCACAATCGATCACATATACCACATCATCTATTGTTATACTCGTCTCTGCAATATTTGTAGCAATGATAACCTGGATGATAAATAAAAGTTGAGACAAACATTAGTAACAATTGTCGCAATCAGTCAAATGAAATTAGTGACTTATAGCAATGATAAACTAGACCATGACAATGTTAGGCATCTAATCTATCAGTTTAATTTGATTTCTTGTCAAACAATATATATCAATACATTTAACAAAACAAATAAAAAATGATTTCAATTCTTCTATGTTTCAGCGGTAGCATATTGTTCCATGGAGATAAGGTCCAAAATATGGAAGAAACAAGTGTTTCCACGACTCTACCACCCAGTCAATTTTCTTCCACTTAATCCCTATTTCATGGCCACATATCTTTCCGGCTAAGTAATGGGAAACCTTTCTCCTGTTACATGAATCCAATTTTGAGTTTCAACAAAATTGTTATTTCCAGTTTCTCATCTAATAATGAAAAGCATGCTAGCACTTCATGCCCAAACCAAGACACCATATAAATCTTCTTGTAGGCATATCCTACATATAAAGTATGGCATTGACACAAGAGGTTCTGGGAAAAAAATAATAATAAGAGAGAGAGAGAGAGAGAGAGAGTTACGAAGAGCTGATTCCAGAACTGTTGGAATTCAAACATGGTTTTGCCACAGAAAACACAGATAACTTCTCTTTTCCCCCTCTTTAGGGAGGGGTGGGTCCCAGTTGTGAGTACTTACATACTTGGTGTTTTACATATGGCCAATGAAAAGAAATAGTTTATGCATGAAGAGTATAACGCATTTTCAACAAAGGATTAAAACAAATATCATCATGAAAAACTCTATTTTAAGCTCCTGTGCATCTACATATTATACAAAAACTAAGGAAGCCAGTTATCAAGCATACCATCGATAGCTTAATTTTTAGTCTAGAAGGTAACAAATTTCATTGAAAAGAAGAAAAATGAACTCTGAATTTCATACATGCAGCAACTTTCAGAAAGAAAAAGAAAGTATTGTTACAGAAGCATAAATAAACAGATAAGTACCTGAAAAGAAAATATTTTACATGATCAAGAGTAAAAAGATCAATATCAATGAGTAGCAAAATTTACCTTGCGTATGTTTTCAGGAGGCCTTAGAAACACCTTTTTTTGATCAACAGATGCTATGGATGAATGTAAAGCTAGAAGCCAATCTGAAGATGGCCCACCAAATCGATAAGAAGCAGCTAACCTATCAAGTAGGATGTGGATTTCTGACACTCCCTGTCATGCAGCCGTATTATATATGAATAACATCTTTCTCCTAGAGAAAAAAAAAGTACATGAATGACCAATTTGAAAGGACTTACAGGCAAAAAGACAAGTATGGCACCCTCACCGCAAGTTTCATCAACATGACATACGAAGTCTTCAAGAAGATCATAATCAATAACATCTTCATTCAATCTTTTCTGGGCAAAAGATTACATAATGATTGTGTTATAGAAACAGTAAGTTAAATGGAAAGACCAAAACTGCCACTATAAAGATAAATTAGCATCTCAATGCAAATACCAAATTCTGCCGTGTCTGTTCGCTGTAAGATTCATAATTACTTGGATCATAATATGGGTTAATATACTCTTCTGACAGCAGAGAATCATCACCCCATCCAGATAAGACAAGGTTCTTCTTCCCCCTACGGTTATTGACAGGACCACTCTGCAGTTATCGCAATGAAAAGAGTTCATTAATTAGAGGATCATTCCATAATTCTAAGCGCCACAAACTTCATTGAAATAAAAGTTGGAAGAGAACTCAGCATGCCAGCCTAAGTAAGGAATGTAAATCCCTAAAGCCATTTACCAATATACCAAAAGAAAATGTATAACCTTTAATATTCACAAATGTGCCATCAAAATTCAATTATTACTATCCTTATCAATTTATTTCTTTATTTCTTGTTGATAAATTTCTATTTTCAATTTTTTTTATTATTTAACTTAATGGCAGCCCAATTCCTCCCCACCCATGTGAGTGAAGTTTGAATTCTAGACTTCTTGTTTTCAACACAAGAAATTTTACCATCTCAACTAGATGGTGCACACAATTTTTTTCAATTGTTTGTTCATAATTACTAACTTAAAATGATCAATAATACACCTTATTTTTTAAATAATCAAATAATACTTTTAGCTCATAGCAAACGATTTAAATTGTAAAATTTCTAACATATGTAATATTTAAAAGGGAATCCATGTCAAAGTACTAGTTTTCAAAAAATTACAACAAACAACATACAGTAAATTAGACATTAAACCTAATAAATAAATAAATAAAATCAAACAGACACATGCATTCAGACCCGTTTAGTTTAGAGGAAAAAAAAAAAAAAACAAACAAACACTACTTTAGTGTCACTAATTCTTTCTTACATCATAAACTATTGTTATTCCAAAAACATTACAAAACCAGCCGTGCTTTCAAAAAAAAAAAAAAAAAAAATCTACTTCTTTCTTCCCTAGTCCAAAAATTGCCAAAACACACACTTCCACACAACTTTTGCTGGATCCCGTTACTGAAACCATGCAGTTGTCCCACAACAAAGAGCTACAAATTGCTGGCCTAGCACACATAGCATTAGCTGCCTGATTTATTTTGTTCAATTAACTAGAAGCAACAGAACAATGTAATAAGAGACGGTCAATGTTTTCACCATTATCAATACTCTTTAGTTTGCAACTAAAGTTTCTCTGTAAATGTATATCGAACATAATGCAAGAAGATAAATAAAGAACAAACTTCTAAAGACAATGAAAGGAATAAAACCAATGCCCATCCCAAGTATATTAGCCACCAGAAATGCTTGACAAATTTTAATTATTTTGAACGCCATTTAATGGATACAGAAACCATGTAATATTATAATGTTCTGAATTAACAAAAAATACACACTACATACATGAAAATAGAGGGGAATACATAATCAATAATAAGAGAAAATAGTTAAAATTTAGTTAAACAAATGAAAGTTGCAGGGAGAGTTAACAGTAAGGATAATTGTAACAAAAGAACAAAAATACCTTTGTGGACGTTTCATATCTTATAGCAGCAGCTGAGTCTGACGCAAGGCGATAGTTGATGCTCTCATATAGATCCTCGAGAAAGTAAGTTGTCACGGGATGTGTTCTACCTTCTGCAGTAATTACAGGGCAATCTCCAAAGTATCTTGAGAATAAATTTGAATCAACTGTCGCAGACCTAAGCATTCAGAGAGAGACAGGGAGATAGACAAGATCAATACAACAACACATGGAAAAAACACAAATATCCATTGATTTATTACAAGCTAGGAAAACTCGTAAATTGGTTAACATACATAAGAATAACCTTCAGTTTTGGTGTGTTATGAGCAGACTGCTTCTCAAGCAGATCCTTCAAAACAATGAGTAGAAAGTCACCCTGTTAAGAAAGAGAGAGAGAGAGAGAGAGAGAGAGAGGGGGTTGAAAAGGAAAACTGTCATCTTTCATTTCCAAGTTTAACATACTGATATTAATTCAAATTTGTAAGCAATTGGTAAACAAGGATAGCCTCAGCAGTAGAAGATCACATGCAACCACAGGCTAACTAATTGGTAAATGGCACTTTGACATCCTGTTGCTATAAATGGTAACTAAAGTTGATTGGAAAAAGCTTCCCAACTTGCTAATTGCAGCAGAGCACCAGAAGGTACAGCTGGGTACGGACCAGAATGGGAGTGCAAGTCAGCATTATGCACTGCTCATGATCATTAGATGTACAATAGCATTTCTTTTATTTTCTTTTTCTTCCTTTTTCCCCCTTTCCGTAAGAAAAAAATTGGAAGAAAATAATTAATAAAAAAAATGGACAGAAAGTCAACAGGCGTCAGCTAAATCTAATCTAGCATTTATGACAGAATGCAATAGACAGAACCTATAACAGCTCCAAAAAACAGAAGATTCCCAAAAGCACAAAAGTCCACTCCAAAGGCCTATACTAAAAGCCTCTATTATAAAATGAAAGGCAACAAGGCATACACAATTAACCCAAAGATTCTTTACAATTAAGAACAATGAAGAAGAACAAAGTATCTTGAAATTCCTTAGTCACAAAGGCCCATAAGGATGCATAAAACCAAATCTGCTAGGATACTCGTATCACGTATTTTAAAATATAGCCACTTCTTTCTTTCCAAACATCCCACAAAAGAAGACAGCACAATCCCAAAAAATTTATTAGTTGTTTCCCCTTGATGCATAAAAGTTTTCCATGAGCAAAAAAGTTGATGTACCCAGAAGTGCCCATTTGATTCTTGTTTACTTGCATATTGTAGGACGCAAATTGGAAGCCACAAAGCAATGGAGAAAAGATGATTAGAGGAGTCTTCAAAATTGCCACACCATGTGAGACTTCTTCCCACAAGGTGTATGCTAACATGGTTGCCTAACGTCAAATAGGGAGTAAAGAAGACAAACATAAAGTTTCATTTTTTAAAATTTGCATGAGACAACCTTATTGTTATAAACATATAAACCATGACAATCTAGATCCAAACACATGAATTGAAAGTAATTTTTGACCTATGAAAATTGGTAGAGAAAACAAAGCTACTTACCATAACCTCAATTAATCAGACTTATAAAGTGATTAATGGGATCCACAAATGCAACTTATTGACTATGAACTATAAAGCTAGTAAAGCCAATGAATTTTTTCACAAGAGACATGGAGATATTCCAATGAAATATCATAATTTGGTTCACTCACCAATAGAGATCGTTCATGCACTTCATCAACTATGACATGAGTAACACCAGTTAAGTTCTTATCTCCCTGCAAATAACAAAAATTAATATAAGTATTAATTTGCACATATGTCTTGTTTATTGTATGGTGATATATAAACAAACTGAAAGTTAACAACAAAAATGAAAAGCATAAATGTTAAGGAAATCCAACCTAATAAAGTTTCCAGGTATAATTTAGAGAGGTGGTATATTACCAGGACTCCTCTTATCCTCAGCTAACCAATAAATCATAATATTATTTTTTGAGATAAAAGCTATGTAGATTTTATTGAGAGAAACAAGACTTACAAAAGGGGAAAAAGTAGTCCACTAGCTCCCGAGCTACCAGAAGAATTTACATCTAAGAGAACATCTCGAAAAAGGAAGTTTCTAACTTAATAGGACTAAACAGAATCAAAAACTTAATCACAGGCAGAGACATTTCAAAACGACAAATCAACCTTAAACTCCTTCCCAATTAATATGCATGAAAAGAAAAAGATGCATATTGAAATTCCTTTGGGACTGAGGCAGAAAATGATATATCCTAATCTTCTATTTATGTAATTTTTACATAATTGTAGCAGTTCTAAAAATGAGTGAAAAAGTGGCCAGCAAAAACTAGGAACAGCCTGAAGGAATTAAAAAGTGGTCTTTATATTTATTAAATTTACAAACACTCATCTAATCTTATTAAAGGTCCGTTTGAGATTGCTTTTGAGAATCTTAAAAGTGATTTTGAAAAGGTAAAAACTAATTTTAGTGTTTTGACAATTTTTTTAAAAATCAATTTTGACAAAACCATCTCATCCTACAGCAGATTTTAAAAAGCATGAAAAGAATAGCTTTACAAAACTTGATTTTGAGAATCAATTTTATACTTAATGCAATTCCACATATATCCTCACATATATTATAAAAGTCCAATTTAATTAGGAAATAAAAGCATTAAATTAAAAAGATTATTACTATTACTAATTATATTGAGATAAAAAATACAAAAAGAAAATTAACAAAATAAAATAATTTATTTTAGTTGTCAATTATTATATATACATATTTATAAATTGGTAAATAAATTTTATTCAACATTATGTCTAATTTAGTCATTTATTTTTTTATAACAATTCAACAGTAAGATTTACCAAATACCTATGACTATTTTTAAAACTCACAAAACTTTTTAAAATAAATTTTAGCAAACGTTCAACTGATTCTTTTCACAACTGATTATTCCTACAATACAGCTAACACCAATTATTTTAAAAGCTACAGCATTACCAAACTGGCCGTAAATATCATAAATATACTCATTAATTTCATTTATAAAAGGAGTTTCAGAATATTTTTATCGATAAATTTCCAAAAGCTTCCGAATTTTTCCCACATTTCTTCAATGAGCAGTGACCCTTTCTCTTTATTTCCAAAACTACGGTTCACCCACGAAATGTTTTCCCCAACTTATTCCTATATAATTAAGCGTCCCCAAAAGAAGATCTTTTAATAAAAACCAAACATAATTTATTTAAAACAATCAAAATAGGGTAGAAACGAAGGAGAATAAAAAATATTTCTTTCAAAAGAGCAACACAATACATATTTAGTTAGGTACACTATTTAGATTTGGAGTTTATTTGGCTTGGCAGGAAACCAAGTTTCTTGGCATTGCTTCTTCAGTAACACACTTGACAAAAAAAGAGGTAAATCTTAAGCAGACTGATTATTGCAGGTTGCCTTCATGAAATTGAAAAAGTGATTGACTTTGACATCCAAGCTTTACAGTCCTAAGCAAAGGCAAAGCCATGTGGTGGATCATGAAGCTTCACAAGTCAAAATAGGTGTTTCCTATTGGAAAATAATCATGCATAGGCTTATACTACAAGTCAGCTTAAACCAGTGCAGGCAACTATTCCCACTCATGACTTAAAGTTGGGGATGATATTTTGCCCAGAAATTTGGCAATTATCTAAATGTGTACAGCTTGAAGTCTTCTTCAATCATAACAATCTTGATAGATTTTTAGTGCAGAGGGACCTTAATCTAAGGCCAAAAATGGTAACTGAGTACTTAGATCAATGAAAGTTTTTCCTTGCAACCTAATGAGCAAGTCAATGTGATGGCACACATCTTTAAAAAATATGCGATGGCACATACTTAAGTAGGAAATCCAAGATCTCTGCTGACTAGTCTCCTTTGTAACCATAGAAATATTGTACTTAATTTAAATAATACAATTTAATGGTTGGGAGATCAAATACCCATAGTTTCTAAGAAAAAGAATAAAAACAATGGTTGGGAGATCAAGTACCCGAGTTAATCCTGTTTAAATATTTGTTTAGCTACAATATTGCAGCAAGTGATGGAGACTTAATTACGTGATGGAAAATTGTTAAGCTGATACCTTACTGAGGTCATGCATAAAGGAAAAGGAATAAAATTGAAATTTTCTCATTTGAAAATGAAGGTGCCTTTGAGGACACACCTTGCATTGATTACAACAAATTATATTACTCAATTAATTAGTAGGGCATACCGCAATTTTTCTTAACAAAATCCCTGTTGTACAAAAAAGGAGCTTTGTTCTTTCATTCCTAAAAAGAAGCAAAAGGCATATCTTGTGTTAATGAACAAGAATATGATTTCAAAGCCGACTCACCTAGATACAATAACATCAATAATTAAGTCCAATAAACATAATTACAATTTTTTGAAAGAAATGAAAATGTAAAGAAGTGCATGAATAGAAGTAGAAATAGGCAATTATAAACATGCAGTGTTGCCATCACAAAAACAAAAAATGTGTCACACAACTCAGGTCTGGGGATGGAATCATACCAATGAGACCAATGAAAGCATTTACAGTTTTAAAAGTAATAATCTCGCATTTCAAGAAATTCAGAAACCTTTGTTTGCTTTAAATTCAAATACAGTTCTCAACAGCTTTAATGGATGCAAAAAGTATAACTGGAAATAAAAGTCATTGTAATTTAAATCAAAGCTCCTTAAAATTCAAAGCCCAATGCTAAGTAATTATCATACAATTCTACTTTGGGCATCTCTTCCTAGAGAATTTCAAGAATCTTCTTTCTTCTTCGTTACATTTAAAAAGGGAATGGAACTGTGGTAAAATTTGTGCATTTTTGGGTCCACTTTGTAATTTGTTTTGTGATGACAGTCCTATTAGATTCATTTTACTTTGGGCAGTTGATCAATATAGAATTGTTCGACAGTTGATCAATATACAATTGTTGGATCATTCCTTTGATATTTTAGAATTCTGGTTCGCATATCGCCTTTTATACACACACACACACACATATATATATAAGTTTCTTTGATCTACCCTGAAAAACAATATCATGCCTATGACAAGTATAAAATAATAACTGCCAACAACGAAGCTGTCATCAAAAAGCATCAACTACATGCCCAGAATACCCTTTGATGGACATAGTTATTCCAATTACATCAAATGAAATTTAAACTCAATTCTTTTACAACTTCATCGAATGCCTAACAATTGCTCTGATCTAATCTCATACAAAGGAAAGGAGCAATTGTGATGACCATATACAATACATAAGCAACCAGTTTAACAAAGCATCTTATAAAATGTAACAGATCTTTAAGGAACAGTACATTTCTTTCTTAACCTAGTTAACATTTTTCATAAATAGATCTCAAATTAGAGGCACATATGACGGGCAGTTGGTACAGTCCTAACCTAGATATACCTCAGCCAAATGTTCAAACGCATCTTCACAAATAAAACTAAAAACAAGCAACCACCTAATTCAATCAAAATGTAATTCACACATTAAGATTTTATGCATATAGGAGATTTGCAAAATTAATAAACCTAGAAGGAAACAAGTATACACCTTGCACTATCAAGACGAACTTGATAACCAACCAGCGAACCATCTGAACCTGGAGAAGGTTCACAGCGCTCATCGGCAACTCTTTCAGCCACAGAAATAGCCTACAACACATGCAGAAAACCAAAAACTAATATCACCAAGTACGTAAAAATCATCCAAAATATTTACAGTACAGAACTGATAGAACAATAATTTGCATTCCTTACCATATTTTACTAAACAACACAGACAGTTAATCTTTTTAAGAAAAAATTTGAGTAGATTGAATATAAAAAAATTTACAAAAAGGTGAACAAAGATATCCACTAGCCTCAAAATCTAAGAATATACAAATAAGAGAGTATCTCCGAAAAGAAAGTTTCTATCTTCGAAGGGCTACACAGTATCAACATCTAAAACAAAGGCAAAAACATTCCAAAATAATACCAGAACTTTAATCATATTTTATCTTTTTATCTGAAAATACCAGAATTTGTGCGCCATAATATAAACAAGAGTGATGAGCAAGATTTGGTTTTTCTGTTACAAAAATGCATGCAGCCAGAGATAGTAATACATTAGAATAAAATTTATGCACCCACCGCAATTCTTCTTGGTTGTGTGCAGATAATGTTACAATGTCCACCATGTCCCAATTCAATCATATCATCCAATATAAATTGTGGAACCTGCATTAAAATTCAAAAAGAAAAAAAGCACTAACGTTATTCGTAGAAGGCTAGGAAAAATGTAAGGGTTTATGGAATCAGCTTCAAAAAATAACATTGAAATTTGACCTGAGTAGTCTTTCCAGAACCTGTTTCCCCACAAATGACAAGGACATCTTTCTCCTTCAGTAGTTGCAATATATCACTTTTCAACATTGCAATTGGAAGAGCAGCCCTAGTTTTCAACATGTCCTAAAAGGAAACAAGTATATACATAACTAACAAACATATACATTTGCAACTCTTAACTGCACTGACAATTGAGAAACAGGAACCATTACGTTATAGTGGCAAGATTCGGGGTACATCAATTAGTTTGCAAGTAGAACCAATCCATTTTTTTTCCATTTTTCTTGATTTTCTTGATATCCATTTTTTCATTTTTCTTGTTTTTCTTGATACATGTTTCTAAACAAAAAACCAAATAATGAATTATTAATCATCTTGACCACCTGATAAGAAAAACGAGATATTCATTTTATCCGTTTCTTATCAATGATAAGAAAACAAGAAAAATTTGCCCCCAGGGGCTTGATCGAATGATTTTTCAAGCAACTTTCTTTACCTACCCATCCAAGTTCAAATCTTGAAGGAGGCAAAAGGCGGGCTAGAAAATTGATTTCGGCTTAGCCCACCTTCCTATCTTTTATAAAATAGATAATAAAAAAATTCGAATATTTGAAGAGAGGAAAACAGTGCTTTCTTTTTCTTTTTTCTTTTTTCTTTTTTCTTTTTTCTTCTCCATTGTCTTAATGCATGTCATTAAACCAAAAACCCAAAAATGAATTATCATTCACATTGAATGCCTAATAAGAAAAACGAGAAGTTCCTTTTATCAGCTTCTTAACAAGAAAAACTCAGATGTTTGGAGGCAGACAGACAAAATTAATTAAGTGATGCCACAGTCCAGAATAACAAACACAGTGAGTGCATTGAAAGTCAAAATTTATTCTGATTCTTAATATGAAAGGACCAAAAATGCCTTCAGTAAGAAATGAAAAGACACCACACTTCCAACATATCCAAGTCTTGACATCATTGTGAGCCACAGGGAATAAGCTTGTAAAAACTAAAATGCTCACAACGGGCTTATCAATAAAAATTTTGAATTAAATATCAAAGTATGGAATCCTCAAATTAAAATCTGAAATTAGGCCATTTATAAACTGGACAAGCAAATTTGCACTGCAAAAAAAGGCTTTCTAGAGGTTTTTGAGAATAAATAACATAAAATCTGAGGCAATCTTTACTGCAGCCAAGAGCTCACTTGCTCCACAGAAAATTTCTTTCCTGAAAACCATAACAAGAGGAGAACCAACCTTGTACTTTTGCATTTTCTTCTTATTCTTCTGTCCCTGTTTCAGATGAGAACTTTCAGCTTCTTTAATATATTTCACTCCTGCAAAATGAAACGGAGAAAAGCATGAACAAAAACCATCACATGTTGCTCTTTTAAGAATGATGTCTCTCCCACGTGTCTGCAAAACTTCAAGATTCTGTTAAGCAGTTCACTCCTTTTTTTTTCATCATTGACAATAAAAGAATTTCATCACTATAGCAGAACATTAGCAGCATGAAGGGGTTGGCCAAAAGAAATAAACAATACTAAACTGGTAGGAAAAACAGTAGACAAAAGAAGAAAGACTAATATAGGCATCAACATGCAATCACAAAATCTCATAGAAATGGGTTCTGTAGTAAACAGAGTAGAAGCTACATCATTTTTTTCACAATACACCAAGGCAAAATGAGAGAACATACTTCCATCATTTGGACCTGCAGCTGCAATTCCCAAATTATCATTCTCTTCAACATTAGTCTGAACCAAATCTGAGAAAGAACTGTCAGGAACATTAATAAAAGCAGTGGAACTAGAATTATCTGCCCTCAGCAACTGATCCACAAAAACAGCCCTTCGATTCTCCTCACTGTCTTCTATTTTAATTGACGATTCCCCTGAAAGCACTCAAATAATTTAACAATCGTTAGCTACTCCAATGAGAGGACTCTTCACACTCCTTGGAACACTGTCATTTAAAGCTGGTAAGTGTTTTAAAATCATGAACAGGATTTAAAGTATCACCTTCCTTCCACCTCAAAATGAGTGAAGCATAAGGTTCAGTAATTGCAAGATGAATGGGAAGATCAGGAAACAGGTTATGAAGAGCAAATGCTGCAACTTGATTCTGTGCATCCTGTAACCAAATACATATATAACTGAGATCTCTAAGTTGCTACATTAGCATTCATTGCTCCCTTTTGCTTAAATTTTAAATTTGATTTAATGAATAGTAAAACCGCAACTATTCAACCATTGCACAAAATAAGGGATGTCTACCAGATCCTTGAAAGGATATAGCATGAACAAAGGAGAAACTAGTTTGCAACGGACTCGGCTCTAGTGAAAAAGTCTAATGTAATTAGTCACAAAACCAACCTGAACTCCCACTAAAATCCACCAAATTTTACAAGGCCCAGTATGGCCATGGCCTCATAGATCAAATTGATTAGAGATTGGGTACCTTTCATTTGACATAATGCTCAAAAATAAGGTTCCATTTTAGAACTATAAGCAAATATAATTCAAGTTTAATATCAATAACTTTCAGCATCTGCAGAATATCACATACCACATGGCAAACATGTTTCCATTAAATCCAGTAGTAGGCATGAATTCAGCTGAAAATTATCAAGGGTGCAACAACAACTACTCTTAAACCATTTCAATTTAATCCTACCTCATATCACAAGTGCTAAAACACCGATCACCATATTACTTGATAAAGCAAAATCTACGAGGATAAAACTCCCACATCTGGCACTTTTGACATGCTGAGCCTTATAAAGGCTTTTATGGCCAATTTGGTATTTTGTGACTTCAACTGTGCATATGAAGGCATAGAGATAAGTAAGTACCTCCACAGACTCAAAGGTTTCACCCTGATCAGGTAGCTGAAGGGTGATCAATCCTCCTGCTTTTCTGCTCTTGCCCCTTCCACTAGCTTTACGTAGCACACTAACAGCATATGAGAAATTATTATTTTTCCCAGTAACTTTATTGAATTTCGGCGCATCCCACCCTGATCGCTGACACAATTGATGAAGAACAGCCTTCGGAATCTTCCGTGGCTCCCCCTGTCATCATGGGACCACATCACAAAAATGGATGAATAAACAAATAGCTCTTATACTACACATATAATTGGACAAACAATAACAAAGGCAAACACAGAAAAGAAGCCCAATTTGATTCCAAGTTTGTTGTGTCCACCAAAAATATGAGCTAAGCTCAGTGTCTGTTTTCCATTAAGAAACGGTGTATATACTTTTAGAACAGAAGGAACGTACAAAAGAGAAGAATAAGCCAGTCTTCCACCTCAGGACTTACAAAAATCACTTATAGAGGATCATGATCATGGAGGTGGAGAACAAATTGAAGGCACCAAAGCAAATCAAGCTGTGCATCAGATATTCTACATCACTAAATTTACAACTCGTAATCACAAATTGCAAAAATTCCAAATGAGAAATATGAGAACTATAAGGTAGCACATGACCAAATCGGCTATCACATTATCATTCAGCACTTTTGATACTGACCTAAAAATTACTATGTCACAGTCATTACCTTCTTCCAGATGCCATCTAATTTCTCTATACTCTTGTCACTGCATAATTCTCTCATCTTTTCTTTTTTCTGTAATTCCAAAATTTCAGGAGGTAAAGGATCACCAGATGGAGCATCTTCTGAAAAGAAACCACCAAGCTCCACATCTGCAGGCTCATCCTCGGTTTTCTCCTGAACAGGTTCTACAGAGGGAATAGGTTGGAGTGGAAATTCTTTGGAGCTGCAGCTCTCAGAATTTTTTCCACCAAGTATTAAGTGATCTGTATGCATGTCAAAATCTGACCCACCATGTTCATCATCAAACTCCGGGTCTTTGTCAGGCACAAAGCTTGTGCATGTGTCCTTAGTAGCATAACTGGAAGCACGTTCATTCTCAAAATCTAATGCCAAGATATTATCTGATAATCCTGCTCAATACATCCACATAGCTTATGAGGAAAGGTGCAAGTGACCATATATTAACAAAGATAGGAAAAAATCAAATCTGACCTAAAGCAGACAATTCTTGCTTGAGTTTGCGGATGATACTGCCAGCTTGTTCCTGGCCTTTCTTGTCTCCTTTTCCTTTAGCTTTTGTAGCTTCCAGCCGAGCCATAAGATATTCTCTGGCAATAACATCATATGATCTTGGTTTAGAGACCTATCAAAATACAAAAAAGGTAAATCAAAATAATCAAAGGAAACTTGTTTCAGCACCAAAAGTAACGTAAGAACCTTGAAAATTAATTCATCACCTAACACTGGAAGCCATAAAATACCCAGATTAAGACCATCGTTTTCATTTAGAAAGAGAGAACCCAGGTTCAGACCACTGTCACGCACAGAGAGCAAAAAGACTAAATATATGAAACCTATACAGTTTATAAGGTACGATTTCTATTTTTAATATGTTCAGGTTTATGTACTCCCCTTTCTCATCAATTAAGAATAAAAAAATAAAGTTTATACATTTATCGATAGAGTACACTAAATGAACACATAAATGGATATAACAGGGTTTTTGTTATTTATATTAACATCTAGTCTACAAGGAATATTTCTATGCAATACTAACGGTTTAACAACAGCCTTTGTAGCTCCACAACATTTCAATTTTTCCTCCTCCCTATTATCCTTATATACCAAGAAAGAAGTGTGGTCTGATGTGACTAAAGATTTACTCATAGGTGGGCAAGCTCTTCTATTCAGGTGCATTCTTTCTCTTGGCTATGTGGTTCATCTGGAGGCCAGATCAAGCTTCAAGAAGCAGAGAATTCAGAATACACACAGTAGAGGCTTCATAAAAAAAGGTTATCGATGGAAGTTAATTCATTCATTATGACCACTTTGTTCACACAACTAATAATAAATCTGCTATCAGAAAGCAATAGCAAGCAATGAAACAATTAACCACATGCATTGTTTTGAGGAAAAATGACTAGTCATGCTTAGTACGATTTAATAGATCCCAGCACATCATCATCTGAACTGAGGACATGTTGAAGGAAATCAACCCCATCCCTTGAGGTTGAGCAAGAAGAATTGATGTCACAACCATAAATTCTTCATAGATCTATGAACTTATTAAGATAAACACAATATCAGTCAATGAAGTCTGTGAAAAATGCTAAACAGTTTGTCGGGCCATCCAAATGTTACTAATACTATGAAGATGCATTGTCCTGTAACTATTTGCATGAGTGTCAAACACAGAAGAACACAAGAATTGTGTAACCAAGTGTCCAACTCACCAAATTTTATACAAAGAAGAGTGTTACAAGTTATAGATATTACCAGGTTGGTTATATAATATCCGGCAAAACATATAAGTTTGCTACATCTTTTTTCAAGTTAATGTTTTACACATGGATGGGTGAATTTGTCCCATCTTCAGTCTTTCCAAGTGGAATGAGCTTGCTAACTTTTGCCCATGGATGGTATGAAAAAGTTGACTTTCAATGTAGATCACAGGCAACCAATCACCTTCTGTCAAGGCAGGCGAGGTTGATGTACACTGAAGCCTGGCTAAAAATGCCCAAATAAGGTTGGACTGAAGGTCCTTACCAAGAATAGTCATGTCATTTCTATCAGAGGCGTGACCCTTTGACTTGGTTTCCTTGGCCAGTTAATTTGTTCTTCCAATATGGCAGCTGTCTTGCGCATATGAGGTTTCAGTTGTGCGTATGAATTTCTTTCCTCTTAAATAAACCATCAATTAACAAAAACGACAAGTCTGAAACTCAGCCACCCAACCACCCAAACCAAGAAATAAACAGTTAGATTGATGGAGGACCAAGATCATAGGGTTCATTCTTCAATGCATCTATAAATCCATTTGACAATAGTAAATAGCAACTTGACACTTTCTTCTTCAAGCTTTTAGCCGTTGGCATGCATCACCAATCTTCAACTTGGTCCAGAAACGCAAATGTATGCTATGCACATTGGTGACAACCATGTGGAATATTTTTAATATGGTTTGCCTAATTAATTTAACCACCAGCCTAGAAATAGTCATTTCCCTGAGTACATAACAGTGAATATACATAGAAATCACCAACATAACCACTTAACCACATCCATCTTAGACCCGAATAGTTTCCATCATATGGATATTTAACTGACAATTTGCCTTTTGGTCTTTCAATTTTGAACTTCATTGTTCTTAACTCATTTTCCACATCCTCTTAATAAGCTACCAATTTGAATATAAAGTGAAATATGTGCAATAGCAAATTATTATCTCCAATATAATAAACAAACCTCCTTGGAGGAACTCTTGTCAGTAGCATGATCTTCCCAAGTTTCATCTTCATCCTGCAAAAATTGAAACTACCGTTAACAACAATAAACACTTTTCTCCTAAAACATATTCACAGACATTAAAAGACCACCATGTCCCCACATAGCCTAATCATCAGTATTGAACAGCACGTGACAATTGACTGCTTAATTTTGGACATCAAAAATAGCAAGTAAACCAGAAAGTTAAGAAAATGAAGAAGTGTTTTTTTCCCAGGAAGCAGTATCAAGCTTCAGATTCTAAATTTTTCCAGAAAAATAATTTGAAATTCAACACCCTAAGGATTGGTCCATGTATCAAACTAAAGATAATTTCTTTGTCCTATAACATAGGCATTTCAGCAATGTAATATTTCTCAAACATATGCATGGTGGTTTTCACGATCTCACATATTAATAGGAAATTACGAATACAAAGATGCTTTTTCACACGTCTTGTCAGCTGCTATTTATTTCCTAGAATACACTCCTGCAGTGTTGTGAGGTTTTGTAGGGACAAGGACATCGTCTTTTTCTTCCATAGACGCTAGAGAAGACAAGAACCATTGTCTCCTCTTCAAATATTCTTTATTTCCTGTCCATCCTAATTATCCAAAAACTATCATCATTCAACATCTCCACAAGATCTAAGCCTGTCTATACAGGCCAAAAGCCTATTAAACATATTTATTCAAATAAGTTAACAAATAATGTCTAAAACAAACTATATTCATCAAAGTTGATTATCTAACGTCAGAAACACAAAAAGCTAAACAGTATGTCAATGGACCTCTTCTTGTTGTTGCACATATTGTCGAATCCAATCTGCCTGAGACCGTTGGAATGAATCTAGATTGTCATCATCTTGACGTCCCATAATCCTTACAGAAACTTTTTGTGTTTCCTCATTAGTACTTGTAGAAGAAACAGCAGCAGGAGTCCAATCATTCCTGGCAACTGATAAGACGCCAACAGAAGCTCCTAATGCAAATCACAAGTGGAAGATTAACAGAAACAGCAAATTTGCCATGGTTTTACACTAAGTTTTTACACAAAGCATAACCCAATTATACTAACACAAAGTTCAGCAAAAATAAAAATTACCTCCATTTGTTTGCTGAGAAGTCCCACTTGAGAATTTCAAAGGAAGTTCATTCCCCGGCAAATTTAAGCATAACCAGTCAAGAGCATCCTCAAATGTAGCATCATCCTAGTCAATACAAGGAAAAAAAAGTTTACTTCAGTTTTAGTCATATAAGAACCAAAATCAATAAATAAATTGATATAGCAAACATTAAATAGAAACTACTTACAAAAAGACCCCAAAATATTCTTACAATATATATATATATATATCAATCAAATGCATCAAACTATCAACAGTCAATTGGAAAAAAAACACAGCATTTCCTAGAAACCTAATTTAATTATTAGGTTTAAATATAAAATAGAACTTAAAATGTTTTAATTACCTTAAGAGACGACAGAGCGAGTTCAATTTGATCATTAGCAAACCCTTCGCAAGACAGCTTCTCGTATACGGCTTTGAGTTTCTTAGCCTTTTGAGCTTTTGAGAGATTATCTTGAGCCGGCGCAGCCGCCGGCTGGTCCGGTCGGGCCGTGTTGAGCAGGAGCCGCCGCAGTCGGTTCTCATTCTCAGCAGAAATTTGTAATCTTGGACCGGCCGACGACGAAGTTGAAGAATTTGAATTTGGTTTCTTTTTGTTAGTACTGTTGGTTTGTTTTTGCAGCTTCTTTTTGGGAGCCATTTCTGATAGAAGTGATCTCTCTCTGTCTCCTGGTGATCACTCTCATACTCTGCTTGGCTTGTGAAATGGGGAAATTGCGTGGGACATCGTCATGGCAAAAAAAAAAATCCCGAACCGGATCCGACCCATGCCCGGCCAATCCGATCATGGCGAAATCCAGATCACATATAAAAAAAAAATCTGGCTATTAAAATTTAAAACCCAGGCGTTTCCGCGCACGGAATCCAAACCACATGTAAAAAAAAATTCCAGGTATTAAAATATAAAACTCAGGCATTTCCGCACATGGTTCAGGTAAAGGAGTTAAAAATTAGAACCCGAATTAAACTCAATTTATTTATTTTTAAAAAATATATATATAAAATTACAAAAAAAATATTAATTTTTATTATATATTTTAAAATTTTCATATGTTATGTTAGTAGTTGATATTATAGTTATGAACTTATAATATGTTAATAATTGGTATTGTAATTATGATATGTTGGATGTTACATTTATTTAAATTTATTTAGTGATTATTGTATTGTTAGATATAAATTGAATGAATTTAGGTAGTAAATAGTATATTGAAATAATTTTTATTTGTTAGTTAATTAAAATTTACTAAGTTGATTGAAATAATTTAATTGAGATGTTAAAATAATGTCATAAAAATTTTAGAATTTTATGAGACACATGCGGGCTAGAAGCCCGAATTGAAAACCCGGGCCCGGACTTTAGTCCGAGTTCGAACAATGAGTTTATTTATCACGGCCGGATTCAGAGGCGAAACCGGTCCAGACCCAGACTTTTGCCAAGCTTAGTGGGAAATACCCCATTTCTCCCACATGCAAAAAATGTGCTCCAAATTATAAGATCCTTGAATTTTAATTTTACACATATATGCTTAAAAAAAGTGAAAGTATGAAAATAACCTTAATAAAGATCAACAAAATCATAAATGAAAAACTCTTTGCAGCGAAATAAATTATGACCGATCACATTCTCTGCTGTCACCACCACCTTATCTTTGTTCCGTCGTTGGTTATTAGGTAAGTAATTGTTCATATTCTTCTTTCTTCTATAATTTTTGGCAGATTTTAGTAAGATTAATTGGTGATTTTAGTGAATTGGTATATTTGCTGGGATTCTATATTTGAAACTAAAAGTTGGTTATTTAGGTTCAAACATGCTAACTACAACAGTGGTGTAAATAAAATTGGTCTTTGAAATTTGCACGACACCTTTTTTTAGCATGAAAGATAGTGACTTGAAGTTTTTGAGGAATGGTGACCCGCTAGTGCACATCGAGTGTTTCAACGACATGACTGAAGTGCAAGGCTTGACAGCGGCCCAAAGATATAGAGTCTTCCCGCTTACTTTAGAAGGGAGAGCGAGAGAATGGTACCGCAAGTTGCCGCGGGGGAGCATTCAGAGCTTTGAGCAGATGTGCACGAAGTTTGCGGAGCAATTCCGGGGGGAGTGGCTCCCGAAGATGACATGATAGAGTTAGTTGAGATAAAACAGAAGGAGGGTGAGTCCCTTTGAGAGTTCATCAAGAAGTACCCTCGGGCATACACAATTGCTCGGAGCGTTCAATCACCCCCAGGCATTGAGAGGGTTGAAGAAAGGGGTGAGGATGGGAAGGTCCTGGTACAACTTACGGAGTGCCTCGATCCGTTCATACTCGATGCCTACGAGCAAATGAAGATGGATATTGTCATTGAGTAGGAAAAAGCCGCAAAGTTAAGGAGCGAGCAGAGCGGCGGAGCGAAACGCAAGGAGAAAGGGGGCTCGCTAGGGGTTCGTCGACTTCTACCAGAACAAGTGACAGGGTTGCTCCCTACAACCCATACTAGAGGGCTTCCAACCGCGAGTGGGTCTCGCTCCACTCCGCAGGTCCCCAAACAGGGACCACAGGGATTACCGACAATATAGTGGCAACCCGCTCCGTAACCCCCCTACGAATCAGCCCATACAGAGCAACAACAGAGCCGACCGTCCATTGCCTCCACAGGCGAGAAATTTTCCCTGGGATAGGACCATGCAGATGATTGACTAAAGTCCCACCTACAAGCAATATGCCCCTTTGAAGGTGTCACTTGAAGAGATGTTTCATGTTGTAGAGGAACGAGGTCTGTTATGTTCCCCAACACCGATGTCCAAACCGGCAAGTGGGAGAGACATGAGCCGGTTCTGCAGATTCCACAACGATCATAGCCACTCAACATCTCAATGTCGTGATCTAAAGAACCTGCCGTAACCTAACCTAACCTAAAGCTGCTCTGGCTCTCGATGGTGCTCGAGCGCTTTTTCAACCGAGCGAGGATGTTGCTCATATCTTCTACCTCGGATGCCAAGCCAAACTCGATAAAGTTGTGATGAGTCAATAATTCTCTGCACGAGCTCGCGTTATCCAAGGCAGTGTTGATGTGCGACCGTAGCTCCTCCTCGATCGGATGAGATACACTCCAAGAGACTGGAGAAAATCAAAAACGACAATAAGAAATGGTGAGCAGAAAGCAAAAGCAGAAGACATAATGAGCAGCAGATGACCTGGATTACAAAAGCGAAAAGGAATTTAGGAAATCTCTTTGGTGGCAGAGGCTGCTCGCCCACAGTCACTCCCAATAAAAAAGAATTTACCCTTCTAATTGCCACCAGAAGTAGGAAGGTTGGTGATGAGTTTTTTGTCCTTCGAGCTGGAAGTGAAGTAGTACCAGCTAGCGTCTTTTAGGCTGCTCTTCAGTTAGTACAGGAACTTTATTTCATCTACTACCGGTTCACCCAAGTTGCACTAATTCCAGAGGACGTACAGCCCAGACAAGACCCTCCACCCATTTGAATTCAGTTGCCCATGTGCTAGACGCAACTGGGAGAGGACTCAGGCAAAATAGGGCTATAAGGATAACCTAACACCCCACCTAAAGCACTCGAGGTAAAGGGTGACATACCCTCGAGGAGGACGACTAGGGGTGTTGTTATTGCTAGGGAAACGAAGGTCAACGCTGGCCAGGATATGGTAAGTGGCCTTAAGCCGATCTAGATCCTCTTGGATGGTTTCATACCTCATGTAATCTATGGCAAAAGACTCTGCTTCGGACCATTGGTCGGTCCTTTGCCTTTTATGTGGCCTGATTTCCTCTACAACATAGCCCTCAACGGCGTCTCAGGTAGTGTGAACGGCCTCTTCGAGACTTTGGTCTCTCACTAGAACCCCCTTATTGGCCTCGGAGCCGCTAGAAGAAGATGATTCTTTAGGGGACATCCTTTGGGGTTGTTGAGTGGCTGACATTTTTCTTAGGGACCACAATCTACCAAATGGAAAACGAAGACAAGGAGTTTATACCTGAGATTGGATTTGAAAGATTCAAGTGGTGACGACGGCGACAGAGAAGATGGATTTCACTTGTAGGCGGTGGGTTTCAATTTAAAACAAAAGTGTGGAAATAAGAAAGGACGTAACGCTGAAATTAAGGATTTATAAAGAGGAAAGCAAGTTAAGCCAATAGACGGCACGTTACTCAAGGGAGGCATGACTGTTTAAGCAACCGCCTTTCTAAATTTCAAACGAGTGGCTCAGATTAACCCACGTGGCTCAAATTAAATGTAAAGTGACCGAATAGGGAGACAGCTCAACGTAAAAAAGTAAAAAGGGGGGAACCGGCTCGAATAAGTAGTTTCAATCTTATCCCGTTTCACTGTCAAGACTAGAAACTGGGGGACTGGTGTTTGGGGAATGTCGAGCAACCCTGCTTAAGGGCAAATCAGCAGAACAGAAGACCTGATCACTAGCACGAAAACATCTCTGCTCGGTGTCAAAGCTATTCTAGGTCAAGTGTTCTAAAGCCAGTCGGGCTCAGATATTCCCATCCTGCTCGAGTAAGGTCACAAAGAGCAGGGATATCCTCAACCATTGAGCGAGCCCTGGTTATCATGAACAGTACAAAAAACAGGAAGAGACCAGAACTCGAACAGAGCAAACCCAAATATGGCATCCTCACCTCTGTAATTCAGGACGGTGGACGCTTCTCTCTAAGAAGCAGAAAGTAGCCGCCAGATGCCCCCACACCCTGACAACTTGTCACGATAATCTATAACTGACAGACACCCTCACGTCATAGGGTTTTGTCATCTGCATATCTATAACCGACAGTATGCGCTCCTACATTATTATCATTTTACACCTACCTATACGACATCATCATTTTGTCATGGTAACCCATGACCGTCTCACATCCCATACCCTCAAGTTGCACCACTGTGACCCATAACTGTTAGAAAAGCACAGGCACAATAAATGCAGAGGATGACGCCCAAGCAAGGATGGCGGGAAAAAATGGGAGATAAATATCAAATAAAGGGGAGGTAAAATGATTCTGATTCTTCTTCTTCTTTCTAATCTTTTTCAATCTTTTTTTTCCGGTTTTTCTCAGATTAAGAGAAAATTCACAAAGAATCAACCCGATTACTGACTTGAGCGTCAGATGGTTTTCATCGAAAAATACCCGGCGATCTCTGATATTTTTTCTGTGAATACAGGCGGAAGACACCACCGCTTCAGTGAACGAAAAATATAAGGACCAGTTGGAAATTCTATTCGAGCAACCAGCGAGCAGACAACAACATCACTACTTGGGAGCGACTAGAAAACTGCATCAACATATTTAATAATTGGAAATGGTAATGGGAATGAGATTCATTGTTAACTTGTTTATTTCAAAATAAAGAGGGGGAATGAAAATAAAATTTAGATAGATCCCACAAATTTGAGAATGTGCAATGGAAATTTCATTCTCAAAGGAGAGATGAAAATGAGGTCAAAGGAGAGGTGAAAATGAGAATGAGAAGTGAATTACTATTCGTATATTTACGTTATGTTTGGTTGGAGAGGGTGGGGAAAGGAATAGAATTTGATTTCTTTTCCACTTTCCACTGTTTGGTTGTACTAAATTTAGTGAATTTTAATTTCCATTGAAATTCAACTTCCATCAAGTTGAGGAATTTGTATTTCGTAAGGATTTCAAATTCTTTATCTATTATAATGTAAAATTTTCAACATTGTCCTCTAAATAAAATTAATTTAAAAAGTGTAAATAATATATATTTATTTCTTAAAATTAATAAGATAAAATTATTTGAAAAAAAGAAATGCAGCAAAGTGAATCTCTAAATCGTCACTAGAAATCGTTGGAGGTTCGCAAGTTTCGCTGGAGACATGCTTCACAATCGAAACGGTACTAATGGTATCGTCAGGACCCGATCACAACTTTATGGTGTTAGAAATGCTAAAAACTTGTTTAAATGTTAGAAAACATTCTGACACTCATATTTCGAATAAAATAGTGTATTTTAGACAAAATTAAAACCTCCAATAAGTAAATCGTCCATTTCTAATCATTTTTATGTAATCAACGCAATTAAAAAAAAAAAAGACAGCCAATGGAGGTCAACTGTTATGGTCAATAGCGATTGCGCTGGTCAACTGGTGGTCAGAGGTGGCGGCATCGGCTATTAGGGGTGGGCAAACAGTTCGGTTCGGTTTCTAAAATAAAAACCAAACCGTTTTAAAGTTTAAACCGAACCGAACCGACAAACCGATCGATTCCGTTAACTAATAAAACCTAAAATTTTGATTGTGCACTATGCAGACTATAGAAAGAAATCGATCTTTGAATTTGATCTCTCCCTCATCCAGTCGCAGGTCGCGACCCTCATCCGACATGACCATCATCCAGTCGTAGCCCGTATCCGTCGCTACCCTCATCCATGCAGCCTCATCCTGCCGCGCCTCATCCAACTGCGATCCTCATCCGATGCGTCAAGCAAGCTCATCGGCACAGCTACTGACAGCGTCACAACGCCACTCTTTCGGTCTCTTCCTCATCCCGCACCGCCATGAATCGGTGGCACGATCGAGCAAGCTCACCGTGATCAATTTTTGATACCTCTGCTCCACCTCCACTACCACGGGGGACCGTAGCTCGTTCCACACGAAAGGCACTATCAACCAGGGCAAGGCACTATCAGCCAGGTCACTGGTGTCTTATGTTAATTATTTTTGCATCTTTAAATTCATTATTATGCAATATGCATTATGACAAAACTGGGTGTTAGAAATGATTGATGATTGCTCATGCCTGTGTATTAGTTAATTTATGGAACAAAATATTCATGTTGAGCTGAGGTTTGGATTCTTTTGGGTTCTTGTAATTGGAAATTTCTTATTTTTGGGTGATTCGAAATTTTTATTTCATTTTAAAAAAAAATCAATCAGTTAAGCTCGAACCAAGCTGAAGAATAAGTTTTCCCAATGTCAATTTACCTATTGGCCAATTTATTGGAACTGGATGGTTTGACCTCTTATGCTGTTAAAAGTTATGCATTTTCTAGGCAGAAGATAGAGAAATAGTATAAAGATGTGAGGTTTTATTTTTTCAACCAATTGTGCCTGAGTTACAATTTAAAGCTATTAGTGAAACTGAAGAGACAATAGGAGACGTTGTTAATGATGCAGTAAAGTAAGATTTGGAGTCTCTAGTTTTTTTTTGGTGACTATGCCCAAAGTTGATAACAAGAAAGTATGATACTTCAATCTGAATCTAAGGTTTACAGAAATCTTAAGCCTTATCCTAGTAGTCATGGAAGGATAATAATTGTTGATTTTGGCTCAGAAATAGGCAGGAGGGTATTGAAATAAGAAAGTTTTCGCAGAAAAGGCACTTCTCTTTTCTTTCTTCTTCTCGCACTCAAGTCAAACATTGTTATTAACATCAGCTAATTTGTATCAATATTTGAATCATAGGTCTTAGCTCTAGGTTTTATGGAATGCAATCATGAAAATGTTTATTTGCACCTAGTTAGGAAACCAATGAGCCTGTATTTCTGACTTTCTCCATGGTTTTTAATTTGTTAGTAATGATCATTTATAATGAAGTGCATTTCAATTGAGCTAGTGTGATTCCTTTTAAAAAGCTAGTGTGGCTCATGACAAAACTGCAAAACAATGTTAATTCTACTATTCTAGCTTTGCCTAGTGGTTATTGATGAAATCTACATAACAGCAAATATTACACAAAGCATTTATTTATGTTGTAGAAGCTATTATGCTTTGATATTACTAGATTTCATTAAGGCTTTAATTAATTTTTTTCATTTTAATAAAGTATTAAGTTAATCAAGGTTACTTATTTCTTTTTTTATTATTATTATTATTTTAGATGTCTAATTATTCAAGAGTTCAAGACAATCTTGATTGTGTAGCCGATGATTTTGAGCATGAAGTTGAAGTTGAAGTTGATGATAATGAAAATGATTCGAAAACAATTGTCACTCTGGCGGAAACAAGAGGAAAAAGTCTTCGATCATCCAAATCGCCGCTACCAAGGAAAAAAATGGCTCCAAGATCAACGAGTGTGGCAACATTTCGAGTAGAGTTCCGAGATAATTATCGAAGTGCAAATGCAACTACTTGTGGAATGAATTTGAATGTGGCACAAGTGGATACTGGGACTAGCACTTTAAGGAATCATTATCAAAAGAGGTGTACAAAGTACAAGGACTTTCTAAAAGACCAAACAGACCTTAACTCAAGATGTTGGTAGTGATGAAATTGTAGCAAGAGGATTTAGTCAGGATGCTTGCAGAGCAGCAACTGTTAAAATGATTGTTCTTGATGAATTGCCTTTTTACGTTGTGGAGAATCCGGGTTTTAAGCACTTTTGTAGTGTGGCGACTCCTAGATATCTTCTTCCATCACGAAGAACCATTACTAGAGATACTCTTGATATGTACATGGAGGAAAATGTTAAGTTAAAGAGCTTATTGGTTGGGAATAAGCAGAGAGTATCTTTAACTACTGATATTTGGACTTCCATTACTACGACTAGCTACATGGTCATCACAGCTCACTTTATTGATAGAGATTGGAATTTACATAGAAAGATTATCAGTTTTAACACTGTTAATGATCATTCATCGGAGACAATTGGTAAGCAACTTGAAACATGTTTAATTGACTGGGGTATAGAGCGAGTGTTTCATCATGTAACAGTTGACAATAAAAGTCCAAATAAGGGTGCTCTTAGGTATTTAACTAATAGAGTCAAGAACTGGAGGGATGATGCCTTAGTGTTGAATGGAGATTATTTGCATGTTCGTTGTTGTGCACATATATTGAATTTGATTGTTACTGAAGGGTTGAGAGAATTGGAGCAGAGCATAGTTAATGTTCGGAATCGTCGTGAAGTATGTAAGATCTTCCATCGCTAGGATGCAAGCATTTCAAATTGTGTGCAACAAGAGAAGATTAATTGTCGAGGAAGTGTGATTTTAGATTGTCCAACTAGATGGAATTCTACATATTCCATGTTGAATACTGACATTGAAATTTAAAGCGGCATTTGATCGGATGGCACTTGAAGATAAGCTTTATGATGCTTATTTCCAAGAAAAGAGGGTGACAAGAAGAAAAGGAAGGGCCACCATTAAGCAGTGATTGGGAGAGTGCTCGTCGTATAGTCAAGTTTCTAAAGACTTTTTATGATGCAACTTTGCAATTTTCTTCTTCTTTGAAGGTAACATCAAATCTTTATTATACTTTTGAACTTTAATCTATGATAAAAAAAATTGACTTTAGCTTTGTTAATAATATTTATTTATTTATTTATTTTAGGTGACATCAAATATTTGTTACAATTTGATATGTCAAATTGAACAATCTTTGGAATCATTGTCTGGTAGTAATGATAGTCTTTTGGGTTTTATGGCAATTAAAATGAAGGAAAAATTTGATAAGTATTGGGACGGTTGTGGTAAGATAAATAAGTTGTTGATTGTTGCTTCTGTACTTGATCCACGGGGAAAAATGAAATTTGCAACACATTGCTTTGAGAAATTATATGGCAAGGATAGTGCCAAATGTGTTGAGATGAAGGAAATGGTCAAAAATTTGTTGATTAAACTTTATGAGTCTTATAATGCACAGTATAAACCTGGTGGAAGTGGGAGTGCAAGTGGAAGTGGTAGCGAGAATGCAGCTGAGGCTGAATTTAGGTTTTGGAAGTGGAAGTGGTTTGAATTTTGGGATTTGGATGATGATGATGATGTTATGCTTGAGGACCCTTTCTCCGAATTCGATGAAAGCGGTTGCGATTAGTGAAGATAACTCGAATTATCAAATGAGTTGGATCTTTACTTGATGGAGAAGACTGAAAAATAGCAAAAAGTAATTTGGGCACTAAATTTGATATTTTATTATGGTGGAGGGTGAATAGTATCAATTATCCAATCTTGTCAAATGTAGCAAGGGATGTTCTTGCTATTTCGGTATCTCATCGTTACATCCGAGTCTGCCTTTAGTACTTGGAGGTCGTATACTAGATCAATATAGAAGTTCTTTGACTCTGGATATAGTTGAAGCATTGGTATTGTTGCAAAATTGGTTGCGGACTTCTCTTTTTGTAGATAATACAACAAACCTAAATAAATTAATTGAAGACAATGAATTTATGGATCAACTTGGAGAAGGTATGTTTTGTAAAATTTTACTTTTATTTTATTTTTAAAGTAACATGAATCTTTAAAAAAAAAAAAATGAATCTTATAAAATTTGTTTAATTTTGATTTTAATTTAATTTCATATTTTGAGTAATATGAACCTTATGCAATTTTTTTAATTTTAATTTATTTTTTTAGTAATATGAACTTTGTTTATTTTATTATTATTATTTTTATATAGAACTTCGCAAATCAAGAACGGGTGACCAGACTTGGCATGTCAGCGACAATGTGAAAATTGAAGTTCAACATAAACACTTTTAGGTAATAAAAATTATATAAATTTATTTGTTAGTTATTAATTATTAAATCATTTTATTTTATCTATTTTAATTATTGAGTGTTTGGCTCACTTTGAATTTTTATGTAGGTGATATGAATGGTGGATGTAGTTGTGCCTTGTCTGCTATGGTGAACTTTTTTTATCGATTACGGACTTGTAATTTTTTTTTTAAGTGGTTATGAATTTATAACTTGTAATAGATTTTAAATTTAGGTGTATTTGTTAATTGTGACTATTTCATATTGTGACTTTTATTATTTTGCTTTCGAGGACTTTGTATTTGTTTATTACGTGTGTACTGTCTGTGTAGTTGCTAGTTAATATAAGTGTGAACTGTAAAATTTAGTAAAATCATGTTAAAATTATAAAATCTAGTAACATTAGGTCAAATTACAAAATTCAGATAATATTGAACCGAACCGAATTTTAAAATCGAATTTAAAAACCGAACCGAACCAAACCGAACAACGCCCACCCCTATCGGCTATCAACTGCTATCCAAGACTAACTATTGTATTTTAAAAAAAAAATTCTCTATTTAACTAGATAATTCAGATTGGTTAATGTATTATTTGTTTTCAATAATCATATATGTTTAGAAACTAATTTGAGTATATAATTAGTTATGCAATGTTTGTTATTTTGATTATAAAATAATAATGAATTATTTAAAAATATAATATAAAATCAATTTTTTGTTATTGATTTATTTTCACATTTTAACACCAAAATCCAATAGGTATACTTATCAAAATAAAAAATATATAATTTTTTCCCTATCAAATTTCATGTGAAACAAAATATTATAAATTAATTTTGCACCCCTCTTCTTTGGTCACGTTTTCACTCATCTCCTTTGTTTTGTTCTCCCCGGCTTCCCCTCCTCTTTCTTAAAACCAAACACCACTTTAGTGAAAATTAAAAATTATTTTTTATATAATTTTGGAACAGCCGAATTGATAGAAAATAATCTGAACTTGTTGATCAACACTCACCACTTTAATGAAAATTAAAAATTCTTTTTTATCCCATTTATTAATAATAATTATTATTATTATTACTATTATGAAAATAATTATTACGATTTTAAGTAATAATAATAAATATTAATCATAATGATTAATAATTATAATAGTAATTACTATTATCAAAATAATTATTACTATTATAATAATAATAATTTTGCGTGTTTGCAGCCAATTATTTGTGTCCTCAACTTATATATAACGTTCTAAACACACTTCATCCCAAGCTGTGTTTTTAATGAAGTTTGATTCATTGTTTAAAGTGTTGAAAACGAAAAACATGAATGATTGATTAAAGTTCATATTTAATGAGATATTGGATGGAATATACTGATAATTTTGGAAAAATATAAATGAGTCTGTATTCAATGATAACAAAATAAAATCAGCACCAAGTCGTTGACTCTTTTAGTATTTTTAAATAATTAATTAGTTGTCTCTTTATCTCTCTTTTAATTTGTCTAATGAAAAATGTTTCTAAATTTTTGTTCTCTGTTACATAATTATATATAGCACCCAAAATTTTCTTACTTGCATGAGACACGTGCATAGCACGTGATGACACTCCACCAATCCCTTAGTTAACATTTCTTCATCATATCTCCAAACTCTCGATCTTGTCTTAACCTTCAATCAACAATCTTCCCATTCTCTCTCTGTAATCTTTTGTAGTAAAAGCTAAGAAACCCTAACCCTAGCTAGCTAACTCTAACCTTACACCCATATCAATCAAGCAAAACCCTAGTCATCATAATTTCCCTTTCTCTTGTACAACCCCATTCTCCTACATTCTTTCTTTCTCGTCACTAGCCCCAATGGATACCCAACAACAACAAACCCTAGCTCGTCAAGATTTCAGCTCCAACGTTGACACTTCCCGCCCTTTTCGTTCCGTCAAAGAAGCCGTGGCCATCTTCGGCGAACGCCTCATCTTCGGCGAAGCCTACTCCATAAACATAAACCCTAGCAAGGAGATTATAGCTTCTGCATGGAAATATCCATTATCATCACCATCACCATCCCCAAGTCCACAAGAAAATCCTAACAAAGACGATGATAATGCGGAGCAACAACACGAGCTTGAGCTATTCGACACCTTGAAGAAGCTCGAGGCGGAGCTCGAGGAGACAAAGATGGAGTTGAAGTTGTTAAAGGAGAAGGAATCCGAAAATGAGATTGCTTTGGCTACCTTGAACGCCGAGCTTCACAAGAACATGTCAAAGATGGCCGAGGCCGAGGCGGCCGCCGCTGCCAAAAAGGCTGCAACGGCGGTGAGGACGATGTCGCCGTCGAGCTTTGACAATCAGCAGGAGAGTACTCAAGAAGAGGAGATGATGATGAAGAGAGAGTTGATGATAAGGATGGAGAATTCAACAACGTTGGCTCAGATTTTAAGTATTGGAGAAAATGGAAAATATTATAATTATGGAGTTAATAGAAAAGAGGGGAGAATAATGAATAATTATGTAAAGAAGAAGAAACCAATTGTTCCTCTTGTGACTGAATTTTTCTTTAAGAAAAAAGGAGCTTCAAGTACTACTCTTCAAAATCCTCTCTATGCAGCATCTCCAAACAATTATTTCAACTGAGGTGTTTGCCATGCGGTGTCGTTTTTTATTATTGTCAATATATATTTTGCATTGTCGTGTGTTAGTTCATTCAAATTTGTGATCATCATGATCATCATATGTATAAACTAATTAAGAGACTTGTTTGTATCCGATCTTTAAGTAATTATAATTTACTTCGCCAAAAGTTTATTGATTTGAAAGTTTTTGCAGTGTTCAAATTTAGTGTATAAATGCTGGATTCAAAGTTAAAATCAGAATGATTTTGCTTTAATTATTTTTCTTTTTTTTCATCATAATTAATGCTTCTAGCCTTAGCATAGATACGATGGGAAAAACAATGAAACTCATCTGTTTTTTTAACTAAACTAATTAACACTTCTCTAATATTTTAAAAAACATCCAAATTTATTCAAAGATTATCAATTTTTTTTTGTTAATCTTACCATTTTACCCTTGATAGTTGTTTGATATTGAGAATAAAAATATCTTTACTTATTTAATTAATTAAATTTTTTTAGTCGCAATTAATTGAAATTTTAAAATTAAAATTATGAGAAAAAGTAATGGAATTGTCAAAAAAATTTCAAAATTTATTAAAAATTGAACACAAAATTAATATACTTATACATGTATATAAATACTATTTTTTGGAGAAAAAAAAGTTGAAACAATATATATAATATCTTTATTGTTTCAAATACCCTCAACTTATTATTTTCCAAAACATAGTATGTGTATGTTTATTTTGCATTTAATTTTTCAATTAATTCTAAAAAATTGACTCTCTCCATGATTTAGATGTGTTTCAAAACATCAAGAGGTTTTGAATAGTTTAGTACAACAACATGGTTTCGCTCTTTTCCCCTCATACGATTAATGGAAGTTTGATTTCCCGTGCGATTGTGAGCGGAAATTTAAAACTCCACAACAAATGCATGCAATTAGCTAGGCCCTATTTGGATGATATTGAGGTGAATTATTATGAAAAAAATGTAACTATGAAATAAAATTTAATAATATATCGTAAATTTTTCTAAATAATAATATTGACAAAAATTATAGAGATAATATAAGTATTTCATTATAAAATGTATGATAGAATCAATTTAACTTCCAAACCATATATAGTAAAGCGTTTATTAAACATTTTAGTATTATAACTTATTAAGATATAACTATCCAACATCATACCATACTAGGCTTTTAGATTTCATGTTCTCTATCATGAACTTAAATTTCTTGTCCAGTCAAGTTAAAGAATCTATCATAAACTAAGGGTATGTTTAAAATTGAGATGGAGAAGTTATAGCTTTTAAGTTACAGCATTAGAGTATTTGGTAAACACTAGTTATTGTAGCTTAAAAGCTATGTTAATATAATTTTTCACTTGTATGATGTAAAATTTATTATGTTTTTAATAATTTTGTCAAAATTATTATTTAAAAATTATATTTATTACATATTATTAATTTTTATTTTTTAATTATAGTTTTTTTTTTCAGAACCGTTGTAGCATTTAAGCTACAACACCTCAATTTCAAACATACCCTAAAATTTTGCTAGTTCAATAGAAAAAAAAAATTAAAAACTAAAAATGATATGTATTTATTAATTTACTCAAGATGAAATATATTTCCTATAAAATAAAACTAAGAAAAAAAAAGTAATCTAAAGTATTTAACCAGTCTTGTTTCTTCGAGGGATGTGAGTTTCATGTTGATTTTAATCATGTGCTAAGTAAAATTTTAATCTTATACATTACACATTATTACGAATGCACATATATTACACAGGATTTTTAAAATTTCGTACAACTCAAATCAGCATATATGTTCCAAAATTTCTTGAGATGGCAAAACTAAACATTCATGACTGCCACCCCCGAAAAACTCCAAAAAATCTAAATTGATGCGATCAAATTTATTACGTACGTGTGACAAAATTCAAAATAATCTTGTAATATTAATATTGAAAATTCATTGTTGTTCATGGCACTAAGTCACGATCACAAAATTTGAATTTGCAGGAATTACCTACTTAACTCTAATCAATTTTTTTTTAATACATAAGAAAATAAGTTTAACTATGAAAAATACAACACAAATATATTACTAAAATATATGTTAATGTATTAGGATTAATTGTGTCATAAATGAATAGTTGTGTTAGAAATTTTAAATCTCAAATCCAACACGATTATTGAATTATTGACCGAATTGACACAAATACAACTCATATAATAATCGTATCATATTTAATTATCCAAATCCTTTATACATTTGTATTGATAGAGTTAGTGAGTCTTGTCAAATTTTCGCACATCTAGTTGTGTTCTGTTTTGGGGGGAGTGGGGGAATGATCATGTATTTGGATTGGGATATTTTTGTCAATTGATCAAATTATTGGGCCATTTCCGTAAATTTTTATATTGTTCTCTAACTTGCCATTTGTCAAACACGGAAACACCCGATATGCATACATCATCGCCTAAGCTGCTGCGCCAAGTAACATCATCTATAACAGTCGTTCACAGATTCCAGCAGCTAATGACACAAAGGAAACAAAAAAATTTAAATAAAAATAATAAGACTGCGCCAACCAACCGCGACCCCGGCCCGCGTAACAGAAACAAAATAAAACAGAAACACAGATCGATTCAATTAATCGTTAAATCGTCAATTTTTTATCGAATCGAATCCCAAAAGAAAAAAAACCATACACAGAAGAAATACAAAGAGAAAGATGCAAGGCGTTGTGTTGAATCCAACTTACAGTCGCCCTCAGCAAACCCTAGACCCTCCTTCTTGTTCGCGTCCTCCCTCCAAGGTATAGTTTCTTTTTATTTTTGTTTTTTTCATGTTCTGTTAAATCAATTAATGTTTTATTCTAATTTTTTTAAAAAAGTTAATATTTCTTTCACGCAGAGTACTACAAGTCTCTTTGGAGCTCGAGTTTCGCATATGAGATGGCGGAATCCGGTGCGTGGCGGCTCTTGTCGGTTACAGCTGATTCGGACGCGCGATGCCGCTCGAAGGAACGGTTAGTTTCTTAGGTTGAAGATTTATATAATTTTTTTTTATTGAATTTGATTGACGGAAATGGATGAAAATTTTGACTTTGCACTTTGTTGAAACTGAACTGTTTTAAATAATTGATTCCTGTTTAAATTTTATATTAATTGCCAGAAAATTGGACATAAAGCACTTCCATATAGTCAAAAGCACTTTGTTATGTTCTAATTTGTTATTTGGTTTGTTCAAAAGAGATATAAAGTTCTTTTCGAGATTGGAAAACCTGCTTATAGCCTGTGGGAGAAGCAGTTCACAAGTGCTTTCTTTAGAAAGCTCTTTTAGAGTACATTGCAAGTGCTTTTTCAAGAAGCATTTAAGTGAATTTTTATTAAAAAATGCTTTTTCTAAATCACTTCGTATTTGATCTTATTTATTCGCAGTTTTGTTGAGTGTTATTTTTGCTTAAGTTATAAACACTCGTTCCTTCTTAATATCATGCAGTTGTAAAGGCCGTGGCTACTCCTGATTCAGCTATTGAGTTGCCTTTAACTGCTGAGAGTGTTGAAAATGTATTGGATGAAATTCGACCATATCTCATAGCAGATGGGGGAAATGTGGCATTACATGAGATTGATGGCAATGTTGTACGATTAAAGCTACAGGGAGCATGTGGGTCTTGTCCAAGTTCTGTTATGACTATGAAGATGGGTATTGAGCGTCGTTTAATGGAGAAGATCCCTGAGATAGTTGCAGTGGAATCGGTAGCAGATGAAGAAACTGGGCTTGAGCTGAATGAAGAAAATATAGAGAAGGTAATTGCTGTGCATCCTATGATAATGATTTTTCAGTTTATGCCATTTCTTTTTGCACAAAAGTACCTTCAGTTAGATAGAACTTGTGATAATTTTGCTTTATGGTGATTGCAATGAAAGAATTCAGCTTTCTGTTTATCAATAGTTATCATTCCAAGAAGAACAAATGAGTAAAAATCTTATGTGGTGAAGGATTTGTTAGCAGGTCTTTATTATCCTTGAAACAAACAAATAAAAGAAATTGAGTTGTGTGGTAGAAAAATATTGTAATGGAATTTTAAGGACTTGAGAATGCAATTCAAGTCCCCTAGTGCAAATAGCTTGGATGGTGCTTTTACAGTCTACAAAGATTTTAGTGGTATAAAAGGGAGTAGAGAGAGAAAGTAAACCATTGTCCAAAAATCCCTAGTTATTGACTCTGGCATAAAACCTTTGTCCTAGTCTTTTGAATCCACATCCATCCATGTATGAAAAAAGAGATTTGATTTTAAAAACCAGCTTTTCTTTCAAAACCATCTTTATTTGTTTTTAAAATCATTGTTGTTTTCCTGTTCCACTTTCCAATCTATGCTATTTACTCAACTGCTGCTTTCTAAAACACCGCTATAGTACAGGGACAAATATTGATTTGCAGTCTAGGTTGTATTCTTTTTTGTCAATATCAGCTCACTTCAGTTTTTATTCATGTTTAAAATTTAGAGGGGAAGGTTGGCTTCTTTTTGTCCCGTATTGCTGGGCTATTTTTGTATGTAGCAATAATTTCTTCTTTCACAATGCTAAATTGTGGTTGGTATGAAGTTTGAATTATACATGATGGATAGTTTATGGGCAGATAGGTTGGGCCCAGCATATCAGTTTACGAAACAGGCATATAGAATGAACTTCTACATATTTAAGTTTTATGGGCAGCCCCCAAGAGTGTGGTCGGGTTGGTTACCATGCTCGCCGTAAAGTCCTGGAAGCCCAGACTCGATTCTTGCGGGTGGAAAGGGAGTTAAAAAATTGTATTTAGGCTTGCTCCGCCCCTTTAAAAAAAAAAAAAAAAAGTTTTATGGGCAAGTTAGGGTCTTACTCCAGTTCCAAGTTACCATAATTAGTGGACAAATCTACGGAAAATAAAGGAAACCATGCTGTGTACTAGATTTTGTAGATTCATTGGGTGTATGTCCCAACTTTAACAGGGTACATATGTCGATCATATAATCTTTCAACTTTGCAGTCCATTTTGTCAGCAACATGTTATATATATATATGTTTTATCAACATCAAAATCAATAGAGATAGAAAATATTGGTTTTGTTGCTTTTATGTTTTCGGAGGGAAAAATCTTATACCTTGATGAATAATTTTAGTTCTGCATATGACAGGCGTTGCAATATAATATTGAGTTCTGAACTGTGTACAGTGGAACTGAGGATTATTATGATAATTACAATCCGCATGCCAAATTTGTCTTGAATTTCTCAATTAAGCATCTAAATGTGAACATTGACTACTTACAGTTTTGGGTAAATATGATGAGGATATTCGGAATATGCTGCTTTACCTTGATTTTTGCTAACCTAATAATTCTTAATTATCTCAGGTACTTGAAGAAATCAGGCCCTATCTTGTCGGGGCGGCAGGTGGATCACTTGAACTTGTGGCAATCGATGAGCCGATAGTTAAAGTTCGAATTACTGGTCCGGCAGCTGGGGTCATGACTGTTCGTGTGGCTGTTACTCAAAAATTGCGAGAGAAAATCCCTGCCATTGCGGCCGTTCAACTTCTGTAATGTCGATATCCATATGACTAGTAACACTTTGTACAGTGTAATATTTTATTTGGATGCCATCGAATGGTAACCAGAAAAGAATAGCTAGTTTAATAAAATTTATAATAAACAATTCATTATGATTATTATTTTGAAGTACAATTTACATTCTTATATGTTAAGAGGCTTATATTGAATACTTTGAGAAACCCGTCAGTGATCACTATTATGTTGTGTTGATTTCTTGAATTAGAGAATGAATGGGACCGATTCTCATTTCTTTTATGGTGTTTTCTATATACATGCTAACAATATAAAAAGAAATGGCATAGATTTTGGGTGGAGGTCACAAATTTAGAAATGAAAAATGGGAATGTGTTAACGAAATTAATGAAATGAAAACACACAAAATTTGAAATGAGAAATGGGAGGTGATAATGAAAATAAGGGGATGAAAATGGTGAGTGAATAAATATTTTTACCTTTAAAAAAATTAAAATTTTTTTTCACCTCATTTAAATATTAAATAATAATTATTATTATTACAATATAGTAATAATTATTATAATGATTGCAATTATTATTACTTATAGTAATAACAATAGTAATAACTAATATTTTTACTTTATTATGATTATTGCTGTTAATATTATTATTACTATGGTCATTATAATTATTGTAATAAATAAAATAAAAATAATATACTATTACTATTATAATTATAATTAGAGTAACAATTATTATAATAATATTAGTAGTAATAATTATTTTTTTAATTTAATAAAACAATAGTAATTTTAATAATATTTATAGTAAAAACATTTACTGTTTGTTTTGTTAATGAATAAATACATAATTATAACAAATGTCTTTTTAGTAACTTATAGCATTCATTAAGATTATAAGACAAAGTAGACATATTAATGAAATACAGTTCATTTTAATTATGATTCTTACAACTCAAGTAAATAATTTATTCTGATTTTTATTTTTCATTTTTATTCTAATTTATTATGATTCCTGTTTATTCTAATTTTGAATAAATAAACTCATCATTAATTTGAGTATTCTAATTTTGCATCACTTTAGCAATATTGTGCGAAGGCCAAAAAAATAATAAAACGAAATAGACAAATCCTTTCACAAAAGGATACAGATATTAAATAAATTAAAGATGTTTTCTATCAATTAAAATTTCTTCAATTAAAATATAAAAATTTTAAATATATATATATAATTAGGGGTTGTATGTTTAGATACACAAGAATAAAGATATTTGCAAAGCAAAAGATTCTCCATCAAAGTTTCAAGTCCATTGTCAATTCCTCTTTTATACTTTTACCGCACATTTAGGACCTCTATGGTAGGCATGATAAGTTTGGATAAAATAAAATAAGATGCAATGATATGAAATTAGGTTATGGATTTATTGGGGATTATTTTGAAAGACTTAAAAAGGTAATTTTAAAAAATTAAAATTTATTTTTATTGTTTGGGAAACTTTTTTAAAAATTACTTTTGATAAAATTACTCTACGTATAATAGATTTTGAAAATTATGGACGGAGTAGTTTTTTAAAATTTGATTTTGAGAATCACTTTTATATTGAATACAATTAATTATATATAGATCCTCATAGGGTAGTTTTCTAATCAGGGATCTCTGACTTTAATACAGATCAAAGATAAGTTAAAAAATAAAAAAATAATGTATTGAAGCCTGTGTTTTTTTTTTTTAATCTTTTAACTGTCCTTGATTTTATTAAAGTCAGGAATCTTTAATTGAAACATTTCTATATCCTTATATATTATAAAAATAAAAATTATCCTTATTAATTAGAAAATAAATTTGATCATATTGTTATTATTATTATTGTTTTTAATTATATTAAGATAACAAAAAAAATAAAATTAATAATATAAAATATTTATTTCAGTTATCAATTATTATATATACAAAATTAAAAATATTTTATATACATATTTATAAATTTGCAAATAAATTTTATCTAACACTATATCTAATTCAGTTATTTATATTCTTATAGTAATTTTACAATAAAATATACCAAACACATGATTATTTTTAAACTAACAACACTTTTAAAAATAAATTTTATCAAATGTTTAATTGATTTTATAACTGATTATTTTCACAGAATAACTAACAATAATTATTTTAAAAGTTATAACATTACTAAACTAGTACTATATATAATATTATATTGTCCATGCGTTGTATTTGGAGTGCCATCAGATTTGGAAGTCACTAATATATTTTATATATTAATTTAATCAAAATTGTTTTACTCATGTATTCTATATATTAATTTAATCAAAATCATTTTAAATTAATTATTACACCACAATTTGAAAAATAAATTTGCCTCCCATCAACTCATACTTTAGAGTTAAAGCTTTAATATTTTGCATTAGATATTAAACATAGTTAAAATAAAAAAATTATAAAGTAATATAAAATATAATCTAAATGAAATCAACTTCTCAGTGAATCTAAGCATTGAAAAAAACAAACTTCCCTTAATTTTTTATATTTAACTTATTTATAATTTTTAAATAAGAGTTCACACAATAATATCATGAACAAATATAATAAGAAAATTAGTCCATAAATATTTTAGCTTTAATATTGGTTTTGGTTCACTTATTCTATGCCTAAGATTAGCATAAATATTTTAGGTTTAATTTTCTTATCCCAACTGTCCTCCTCTCATGATTGATTTTTTAACTATTTACTTCACTAATTGGTGGGTTTGGGATTGCTTATCCTAATCTCACTTTTGCCACCAAACATATTATTAGTATTATTTTATCCTAACTAATCGAATCCTATCATAAAATAGAAGTAAAGAATATCATGATAAAAAAGAATTTTAATTTTTTTTTTAATTTAAAGATGCTAGTAATTATTTCTCTAAATTTTAACGGTATAGATGTTATTTTTCCTTGTTTAAATAGATTTTTAAAACCTTCACAATACTTATGTTGTTGCAACGAATAAGCTGCCCATTTCATCTTTGATTATGTTTCTTGAGCTTCTGCTTCTCTTTGGCTTCTCTCTTGTTTTCACTGCTGCTGTTCTCTGTTATTTGCACCTACCGCTTGCTTCTTGCTGCTGTCTTCCCTCTCTCTCTCTCCCTGTCTTCCTTTCCATGCCCCTTTTACAGACAATTTAGAACTTATCCATTGCAGAAACGACACCAGTCCTCATTTTAATCTTCTGCGGCAGAAGTTCTGTATACCAATCTTGTTACCCAAAAATTATCCGTTTAAATTATAAATAACAATATAAATAATAATCTGAATTTATGCTTGTAATATTTTATTCACTAACAGTAAGCCCCCCATTGTTTTATATTTTAAAATAAAATATAACTAGTGCGATCTAGCTTGTATTTAAACATAACATTTGTTAACATACATATAAACTTCTTAAGCCACTTGAGTCGGTATCCCTTATGGCTCTAAATATTTAAATAACCCACTTTTTTGAAGTCTAAACAGAATTCCTGATACTAGAGAGATTAGTTAAAGAAAAATAATGAAATATAAGTAGGTATGAATATAATCGTGGAAGACAGATTTAGGGTATATTTGGGATTGAGGTGTTGTAGTTTTTAAGTTATAGTTATTGTAGAAAAAAAGCTGTAATTATAAAATAAAAGTTAATAATATGTATTAAATATAATTTTTAAATAATAATTTTAATAAAATTATTAAAAACATAATACATTTTATATTATACAAATGAAAAATCATATTAACATAGTTAATATATTTTAAAAGATACAACAGTTAGTATTTATTAAATATTTTAATACTACAACTTAAAAACTATAATTGTCCAATCTTAATCACAAACATACTCTTAATAATTTTGACCAAGATCATGAAAATCAAAAGAGAAGTCGAAACAAAATGCATGAAAAAAGATTATTACAAAGCGCGTGACATGAAGGCCGCCTAAGAGGCTAAGAGTTTGTGATGAAGATCATTCTCGTCGCAAGCGTAAATCTCGATGGTCACAGGATTTTAGCTTTGATTTCAAGTATTATTGGTCTTGCTGACTTGCTTTTTGTTGTCACTCTGCGATTTCGAGCCAAAATATAGGTATTAATCAATTAATTTTTGAGCCTGAACTTTTAAGTCGATCAAAGATCGACCTTTTAATTTCAAGTGTGGCCACAGCCCAGAAAATTAATTTCTATAATTAACTTTTTTAACTGCTGAAGTTATAGGTGGATTAACCTTTTAATTTAATGGCATTGAAGGTAATTTCACTAAGAAAAAATTTGTCAAGCCTTTCCCTTTCCCTTTGCCGTTAACGTTAAAAGCGGGCACTGATTTCGCAAAACCAACAAAAAAACAAAGAGGTAATATGGAATATTCTATTAGGGAGCAATAAGAAAAAAAGTTAATTGACAGCCCTTAAAAATTTTCCTCAGGAAAGCCGCAGGTTAGAAGGCCCTTCGGGAATAACTCAAGCTATGATACAAGAACCTGCTCACGCGGCAATTAGTCCTATTTAGAAATCCATTTAGACTAAATCTATAGAGAAGACGAGCAGACGATAAAAAAAAAGGATGTTGCGTCTTTTATATATATATATATATATATATATATATATATATATGAATGAACACTTTAGTACAAATATTAGAGAAAGATTGATCAATCGAATAGTTAAGATATTTAAAATTAAGAGACAAAACTGAAGTCGAAGAAGACGAATCACATGAGTCCTACTTAATGTCTTGAATAAATTGAACAGTGATAGCTTCTGGTACAATTATTTGTATTTGAATTTTTACAAAACTCATATTAAAGCATCCATGGCTATAATTGAACATGCCCGTTTAACCCTTCTATAGCTAATTTAGAAATTGTCCATTACAGGTGTCAATAGCAAGCCAAACTATACATGTCCTCATTTTAATCTCTTAGATTAGTACTAATCTTATTGCTCAAAAATTATCTTAAATTATAAATAATAATCTGAATTTATGCTAGCAATATTTTATTCACTAACACTATCCGAAATTTTTGTTAAGTCATAACTTGAGTTCAATAGCTCAAGATTAAAATACTGAATTTTGTGGGTTAGCCAAGTTTGATTATGAAAAACTATATCGAGAAGGTTTTCTACGTATAAATTTGTGTAACTAGCTATAAATGTTTCTGTACGTGTAAATTTTATTTTGATGCCATTGAATTGAATGGTAACGGAAAAAAATTGAAAGCCGCAAATTATATAGTTCAATAAAAGTTATATATTTAACACAGTCCATGAATTTTTATTTGAAGACAATTTAGATTTTTATATTACACAGGTTTGTATTGAATAACGAATACTCTCGAAAAACCTTCAGTGATCTCACTTCGTTTGTATATTCCAGTCTTCTAAGTCCCTTTTTTATCATTTTGCGTAAATTTTTAAATATTGTGCAAAGGCCAATATTTATAAATGATTCTTTGTATCAATTAAATGTTCTCTTATAAGTACCAAAATTTTAAAACATAATTCAATATTTTAAAAACATTAAATTATATTCAATTATTCACATGAATTTTAATTATGTTTGGAATTGAAATGCTATAAAAAAAAATTAAAACTATAAAACAAAAAATTAATAATATATAATAAATATAATTTTAACAAAATTATTACAAATATAATATATTTTTTATTATATAAATAAATAATCATATTAACATAACTTTCAAACTTCATACAACAATTTCTCAATCTCAAATATCAAACAGACTTTTATCTAATTTGTAGTAATCGCTTCAACAGTATTGATCACTTATGTTCTGCTCAGAGGTCATCTTTTCAAAATGGTTTATGTTCAGACAATTCAATAAAGAACACCTACTCTAGAGTTGAGATTTATAGTCTCACAACATAAACTAAATTCAATAAAGAACACTTATGCAGTATTTTTTTCTTTTTATCTGAAATCTTAATGAGTTTGAATTTTAACTTAAATGTGAATACATGTATATGAATAATATATATATTTGTTTAAATATCTGAATATAAATATTAATTTATTTATTTTTAATAAAAAAAATATTTAAAATATGATAATTTTATATATATAATCTTATAAACATTAACAATACTTAAATTTATTGATTTAACGCATAACAAGTTATAAATAAATTATTTAATTAATAAAAAAAATTGATCATATTTACCTTAACAAACATGAAAAATAAAATATTATATCTAACACATATAATTTTTTACATTAATATATAATATTTATAATATTATTTTTAATATATTATATTAATAATTTTTCTTGTTAATTACACAAGTCAATCAAGAATTATTTAATCATTTCAATTAATTAAATAAAATTCAAAATTCATAACAAAAATAATAAATATAAATACAAAGAGATAGACATATTATAAAACATAATTTTATTATATTTAAAATTATCATTAAAATAATAATAATAGTTGAATACACACATAAGCTAAAAAAAATGAAATTAATAAGAAATAATAAAAACATATTTTACATAATAAAAAATAAATTTATTTAATAAAAATATTAATAAAATAAAATATCAGTTTGTATTTCTATTTAAATATTTTACCATTCATATAAAAACTTAATTATTTAACTTTTTTTATTCAGACTTAAACATCTTATAATCAGACATAAGGGATAAAAAATAAATAAATTAAAAAGTATAAATATCTAAAAACAAGTTAAATTTCAATTTTAGATAAAAAATAAACAACCCGATAGAGATTCATAATCTCACAACATAAAATAAAATTAATTTTTTAAAAAATAATTCTTTAATAGGCAACAGTATAATAGAGGCAGGAATAATTTTTGATAAAAACTAGGACATTTCTTTTTCATGTTACATTTGTTACTTTAAAAATTATAATCAAGCTAAGATTAGCGATACCATCTCTCTGGTACAAACAAACTTTACAGTACAAAAACAAATCTCTTCGGTCCTCCATTAGGTCCGTCTATAACATACGCGGACAATTTTTTCCTCGAGTACAAAATTTAAGTTTCTTTCTGTGGGGAATCCATTTTCTTTTCCTCACCAGAGTAGCAAATTTTTAAAATCAGAGCACAGAGATACATCTGCTTTCTTCTTCAAATAATTTTAATGGCAAAAAAGCCGAATCAATGAATCAGCACCTCCAGTAAATAACCAGGGCTGTCTTGGATGGAACTTACAATCCATAACGCCTGCAAAACAACCACAGCAGGTGAAATGGCCTCAGTTCCGTGTCAACATTACATAACCAGGGCTCCCAAAGGCAACTTCCAAACATCTCTTATTTGAAAATATTTGGCATCAATTTCATGCCAATGCAACCAATGCCAGAGCAATCAGCAATCACATGTGTTTGTATCAATGTCTATACATATGGGGCAAGCTGGTGGTAACAAACTTTTAACAAAAATTATCATAATTTACAAGCCGCTAAACCCATGTATTTAAGATTAAACTTTAACATGCAGTAGTAATGCATGTGTAAAATGCAGTCTTAACTGTTGAGAGTGCGTAAATTCAATCGTCTACTTGTGTCATAAACTATATTAAACAGCAAGTTTTGATAAAAATGACCATTGGCTATACCTTCTACTTGACATATTAATATCATAGGAGACTCCTTGACGATTGGATAAATGCAATAGCAAGGAATCATGATACAAAATTTGTCATGTCATCATCTGGCAAACTGGAAAACAGAATATTCATGTATAGAAATCTCTGGCGGGAAATGAAGCCCATCTTATAGAGCATACTAGTGTATGTAGTGCAACCATGAATTACCTTATTAATAGTAATAAGTACTACATTAAATAGGATAGTGCCATGTGACAGTGTCGCTCACCATAACGTGAATAATATCATCCACTAGATCATTCTCGTGTGTCTATATATACATAAATGATGTAGCTCACTTTATAGTGAACAACATTGTCACATGACGTCGTGCCATCAGCACATAATCTACAACCCATTCACATGGTAAATAGTTTCACCACATATACAAGTATGCTTTATGAGATTAACATCTCCCACCAGAACAATTCTTATGTGCACACACACGTAACAATAGCATGTGTGTATTCTTAGAGACCAAGTGTCCTAACCACCTAATGGAGGAAAAACAAAAAGAAAAATTAATAACACTCACCTCTCCCATTCGAGCTTGTATGCCCTCTAAGAATCTCAAGTGGAACTATAAGAGGATTCTGGTTAAGATCTGAATAAACCATGCCATGGAAAACATATGCTGTACAATCGTCAGAACATGATGCAAATAGCGGGTATGAACGATGAAAGGCGACATTTGTAATATCTTTCGGATGACACCTGAGAAGTTCCCAATGATATCAAAGAATTAGTATTACCTTTACCTTTAAAAATACAATCAGCAAGAATTAAATGTGGTCAACACACAATGGAATTGGTACGGCATATTTTCTCTCATTTTCATTATTGCTTGAACTACATGTTGCTTCTTTTCAAGGTTTCTAGTTTTATCAACAATTCAAGCAGTATATTAAAGGATTCAATTAATGGTTTTAAATTTTCATTTAAAACTACAGCACTTGCTCAAATACCGAAGAAAGAAACAACATTAAACAAAAGTCAAAAGAAATAAATTATTTATATAGTACTTGTTTTCAGTTGTGTTGTTACATACTTGAGAACTCTGTAAGGTTTAGACGAAAGATCCATGTCAAACCAACACAGTTTTCCTTCTCTGCTACCAACAATTACATTATCACCTGCATGGAAGGTACAAATCAAATAAAACTAGTAGGCAGCAGGATCAAAACGAATACAAATAGCTCGCCATCGAAAAGGAACTAAATTAAAATGAATATTATTTAAATCCTACAGATATTCATATTGATTCAATGGACGATTGACCAAAACATACCAGCAGGATGAATTGCAATTGAGGAGACTTCCTTGAGTCCAGTCTCAAGCTTTTTTATTAGCCTTTGCTTCAACAGATCATAAACACGGATATTCTTCTTTGTTGAAACAAAGAATATGGAACGAGTAGGATGAAATACTGATGATACAGGAAGTCCATGCAACTTGAATGGGATTCTATGGGAAAGCTTCTTAGAAAGCTGGTGCATAAGAATTGCCCTTGATTCACGTAATTAAAAGTCAAAGAAATCCATCCAAAAGACAAAAATGCTTACAAAATAGTACTAATAACTCCGGAAAGAATAAAGTTAGCAGATTTATTGAACTTTCATCTAGCAATGCAGGCTCAGGCGTAGATGTTTGTCTGCCTACCTCTTAGATGTCTATTACCTTAACAAAGTGGAATCTATCAAAGTGATATCAGACAAAGGAAAGAAAAAGAATGTGTTAGCGAAGTTTAAAAGACTGATCAAAGTATGTAGTTAAGATTTTTGTATGTTGCTTAAAAAGAGGAGAGAGAAAAAAAAGGGCGGGGGGTGAATTCTTATACGTTTACAAGCAAGAGAGTCAATCATGGCCCAATTGTCGACAAAAGTATGTATTCAACACAACACAAGATAACTTGTAATGTGGAGAAAATAAGATTCTAACATGTGCAAAAAGAAACAAACAAAACATTAAGTATCACGTAAACCAAAAAAGGATATCAGCTGGCATAACTGTAGAGAGGTAGTCTCCTCTGCGATGCCATTCTACCGAAGACACCATCTAAAGTAACATCAAGGCAAGCAATAAATTCTTCAGAAGATGATCTTCCACTGGTCTCAAGTCTAGAAATACCACAAAAATTCAATTAAAAATAGATAAAGGACTAAAAGCCACCTTAAAATGTCTCAATCTAATCCCCTCAAGCTTGTCATCTTGAAGCCAACTCACGATGGATGCCATGTTGTCTATGCATACAAAATACAGAGAAAAAGTAAGAAAATATTTCTTCTGTGCAAGACAATCAAAATAATAACTACTTCACAAACCATTACCATCTGGTGCCGTTGGAGTCTCAACATGCAAAAGGTCCTTAACTCTTCTTTGCTCTTCTTCATTCCCCACTCCAGTGTTCAAAATAAGAACATCTTGTCCCCTAAAATTTACATGCTTGAGAAACATTATCCCAATAACATCGAGATTAAAGAGAAAAGTCAAAGCCACTCAAAGACCATGCAATCAGCCTTACGCAGAAACAGCCAGAACGGGAAGCTCAGGCAAAGGATTCCACGCTACATATTGGACAGCTTCACCAATCTCCAAGACCCTAAGACATCGACCAGACTCAACCTCCCAAATGCGCACAGTTCCATCAATTGAACCTTTGCTCATTAAAAGATATTATGAGATTAACACGTAACAATAATTTCAACTTATTGATCACAATATGCAGTCTTTAAGATGAGCAACCAAACCTGAAGCAAACCACTGCCCTGAAGCCTCAGTAGAAATCGACACAACTGCACCCTTATGACCTTTATACTCAAGATAGCATGCTACAGGATAAGGTTTAAGATCTTTTCGACTTGGCAGCTTGGGCTTTAGGGTTTCGGGATCAATATTGACCTGGAAAACAGAAAATTGAATTTTGACAATTAATAATAGCCAGTGGATGAAGTTGAAATGATTAATTCAAAGAGTTTGCAATACAGTCATCAAAGATGACAAATAAGAAGCAGTAACTCTTAACTCACCCGTTTCTTCCGAACCCTAGGGCACAAATATAGGTCCATACATCGTTCAAAGGAGTCCTTCACAGCATTCTCATATGCTGGGATGCTTCTAAGAGATGTGAATCTGAAAAGGTTAAGCTTTAATTAGGAGGCCAGATGTTCAGATATCAGATAAAACACGCAATAAACAATAATCAACACTTCAATAACATTGAACATTACCGCTTTGGAATAAATTTAGGACGGTCTTCCTCATACATAAGCTGATAAGAATTTAGCTCTTCTTGTGTTGGGATGTACTCTAGAGAAGGATTGTAGGATTCCTCATGGCCTTCAAGCAAAAGATTTAAAGTTTTCAGAGAACTTCATACAGGCTATATTAAAGTATAAGACCAAATGGATATAATTCAGACCTGGCAATTTTGGCTTCGGTGCAGGAATGTAGGCTAAACGGTTAGCCTTTTCAGCGGCACTAGAATCATCTCCCCACAAAAGATAAAAATTCGGTTTTTCCTCTTTCGGCTCATCAAACTTTATTAATCCTTTGCGAATTGCCCTGACATATTGTACAACCTACATATGCATATATATACAGAAAATTGTTACTCGGACGAAAGGAAAATATGCATTCAATAGCAATGGGATCACAGGAACTGTAACCAGCTTTGTTTTTTTATATCCACACTGTAAAACTGTTTTAAGTTTTCATATCACCTAGAAGCAATAGATTATGAAAAGACTTACCTTCTTACTTTCCCATTTAGAAGGAATAAACCGCCTCTTTGGTTCAGGTGCATTTGACAGTGGATGCAAAGCATCATCATATTTAAACCAATCAACATAATCCTGCAATGAGCATGCAATAAAATCAATAATATAATAAGAAAACTTTACTGCTCAGGGAAAGTGATATATGAGGTCAACAAACTTGAAAAATTAACAAACATAAGAATTCATGAAAACTACACACCGCATATTGATCAAAGTCAGCATGAGGTGCCTTTCCTTTGAGTAATCTTCGGACGAGTCGGGTTTCCTCTTTTGTCAACTCAATCTCCTCATCGTTATACTCATCATAGATCTTTCGCCTAGAATAACATGAATTCACCAAAATCTAGTAAAAATTAATTTGAGTACTTACTTTTTCTTGACAGTGAAAGCATATATATTAAGTCATATAAACAAACTCAACAGCAACAGCAGGACTTTGTCATGCCATGTTGCATCCTCTGACCATAAAGTCATCTAGTATGGGCAAAAAAAAAAATGCCTGCAACAGAATGAAATAACTTCACAGGAAAACACAGCATTGACTAATATATGCGCAATTCAAAAGGACACCACAATGAATAAAAGTAAGAAGAAAAGGTGGAATTAATAATAAAATCACCAGGAATTTCTGTGTTCCATCAGTTCCCTACCCTTCAAGCAAATTAGCATGGAGAATAATTCCATCTAATTTATGTCTACATAAATACAAAAATGGTAAAAACAATTGACAAAACTCACCAACTTTTCGAGTCATCAACATTTGCAAGGAAGGACGCCAGCTTATCTTGTCTTTCCTTTTTTGTTATCTTCTTCCCAGAAATGTCATATCCAATGTGCTTCTCATCTTTGTACCACTCCAAGGGAACATCTCCAATAGTATTTCGGGGAGCCACCTGTTTGAAACAATGTATAGAACGAATTAATAGCAAACTACTCAAAATTTATTTCCTAAGAAACCATTAATGCAACATACCTCATCTTCAGAAGAATCACTTTCTTCAACCCCTCGATGGCCTTCGGAGCCGTCACTTTGATCTTCTTCACGATGATCATCAGCATTGTCCACATCATCGTCGGTACCTACGTTGACAAAACCTTATCATTGTTAATATTTATAGAGATGCATTAATAAATATTATTCTTTTCTTAAAAAAAAAAAGTTTCATTTACATTGATTGAAACCCAAATAAAGCAACAAGCTCCACATAACTAAGCAACTGTTTTGGACTATAGGTATGTTAGTGATTGAAGTGATGTGGCTTTTAATCCACAGCAGCAGTAAAATGGCATCACTAGTGGTCAATCACCAGACACTTTAGAGGATGTGCTTTTAAAAATTAAGCAGAAGCATCACAACTACAAACAAACCCAACAACAACTTGAGTTCAGCATTAAATAACAGCATTTCGAAATGCCAATAGTTCTATATGCACATTTTCTTCACAATAACAGCTAAGCATAATCTATTCAAGCTATCTCCCAAATATTTTATTTTTCACCAATAATTACAATTAGCTGATTAATTAACAATAAGTAGAAAAAGATAAATGAGAGATCAATTACCATGTACCTCGTCTCCAGAGAGCTCACTCTGTCTCAACGATTCAGCATCATCATCAGAAAAATCCTAAACATCACAAAAATTATTTTTCACTTCTTCTCATGTCTCATCACACACAGTGTGTTAAGTAAAATTAAACTTAAAAATAATAATAATAATAATAATGCAATTTTAATTACCGAAAAATCAGACGCTTCGGAATCAGCATTCAAGTTTCGTTGTTTTTCTTTCTTCGAATACGACGTCGTATTCTTCGGCTGCTTCGTTATGCTTTTGCTCTCTTCTTTCTCTTTCTGTTCCTCTTGTTTATTATTATTTTTAGTCTTCTTCTCTTTTTTCTTCTTCAGTGAGCTTACTTCAACAGCAGAGCTCTTTTTGCGCTCCCTCATTCTGTTGCTCCTTCAGCTGAGAAGAAGACTGCTCTGTGAGAGAAGCTGAAGAAGAAGAAAGGCGAAAGGGGACTGCTAGGGTTTTAGGGCTACGATTTATTGGACAATTTTGACAAAAGAGCGTGTGTTTCAGTGTTTCCCCGTTGGCTGGCCGTTAATGTGCCGTTCCGTTTGTTAACGACTCTTTGGGCCTTCTCCTCTTATCGGCCTTGGGCCATCAATTGAAGGCAAAATGATATTAATTTTTTCTTTATAAAAAAAAATGAAAAAAATATTATATTAGATTAGTAAATAAACATTTAGTTTTCATATTTTAACTTAAATTACTTTTTAAAAAATAAAAATTAAATAAATACTTAAGTTAAATATATTATATTATTACCCTTGTAACTATATCATTGATATTAATTAATTTATCTATAAAAATTTTAATTTATAAATCAATCAATAATTATTTATTAATAAACTAAATCAATAAATATCATTTTGAAAGAATTGATATTTTTTAGTACCCTTGCAACAATCTTACTAGTGATTATTTATAAATAAATTGTATCAGCCAACTTAAAATAATGTTTAATATCCTTTTAATAATTACTAATAAAAAGGTAATTTATAAGTTAATATGAAAAGTAAAATAATAACATACAATCTACAGTATTTTTATTTTATATTTGAGGATAATTGATAAATTAAAATCAACTAAAAAGCCTAAAACAATTTCATCAAAAAAATACTCCAAAAAAAATCATAAATTTCAGTGAGATTGAGGTATTATAACTTTTAAATTATAATTATTTTTTAAAAAATTATAAATATAAAATAAAAATTAATGATATATAATAAATATAATTTTAAATAAAATCTTATTAAATTACATAATTATATAACAAACATTAACAAAACTTTTGTTACCTGTAACACAAAAGCATAACCAATAAAATTATATGTGTGTTATGAAAGTACCTGTTGAGTTGATGTATGTTGTATAATTATGTAACTTAACAACTAACTTTTAAATAATAATTTTGATAAAATCATGAAAAATCATATTAATATAATTTTTAAATTACAGTAACTAATATTTGTCAATCACTTTAGTACTACCTTAATCCCAAACACAACCTCAGACCAATTCCACGGTTTCTGCACACCACTTTAGGAGGAAGCAGGTGTTTACCGGCCGAAATTCGCAAAACAAAGGAACAGGCTCAAAACTTCACAAACATTCAATTAAAACAATACAATTAAGAAATGTTTTCTATGCCATCACTATCAATCTGTCATTACAGTGAAAGAGAAACACCAAACCAGTACAAAATGCCGACTAAAGAAAGATCTGAAATAAAATATAAATACAAAATTTCCCCAAGTTCCGTAACACTTGCCGAAGCATTTTTCGTCAACGTTTTGACATTTTGTATCACTCGGGCAAAATACAGCTAAAGAAATGCTATAAGTTCCCTAACGATGGAAATGCAGAGGACTATAACCCGAGGTTTGAGAGAAGCTCACGCCACCTAGGAGTCTCTTCATCGAAAATGTAGGTCAAAGGCGAGATTAGAACCCCACTACCTCCAATCTGCATCAAACATTTACTAATTCAAGTTCAATAAATTGCTATAACGTGTTGGTGTCTTTCAATACATATAACATAATCAAAACCACCATCATGACAGTAAATAAACAGATAATGCATAAAAACCAGTTTACAAGACAATGTTGACAACTCAAAATTATCATGCATTATTTACCGCTCTCAATTGTTGTACAGACTTGTATAGCACTTTCTTGGGAACACATATAACTATAGCATAATAATCAGCTGTCACCTTCCCATCACGTTTGCAAAAAACTGGACTGATAGTGGGTCCCTGCAGATATAATCATGAAACAAACTTAACATAGCTTTTATATAAAGAAAATCACTATCCATGTTAAACAATAATCCAGCTAGCTCTAATCTAGAGAATATTACTGCAGGTGGCAGAAAACCAACAGCTCTAACGACAAACAATACCTGCAACCCAGATAACGAAGTTTGGCTCAGTATTCGCTCAGCAACTTCCTCTGCACTATTTCCCCTCATGTTTGCAGTAACCTGCCATGGAATTTTATAAGATTAAACATGAGGAACTCAAGGTGGAAACAACCACAGCATAAGAGACATTAACTACGTACCGTGAACTGACCACTTGCCCTCAAATGAGCCTCCAATCTTTCAAGAATCTCATGTGTGGTGTCTAGAACTCCTTTCCGCTGGATCAACGATTTTCTGCTTGCAACAAGAACAGCCTGCAGAACATTGAATGTTTAGATACAAGACAAGATTTGAACAAAGCCAGAACACAAAACCAACTGCCTGGAAACTCTTTGAGTCTTTTCCAATAGCATTCAAAACCATACAACATCGTATGTTTTTTCAAGGTACCTGGCTTTCCAACACAATTCCACCTTCAATTTCTTTCAAGTTGTTTTCTCTAAGTGTTGTCCCACTACTCACAAGGTCCAAAATAGCATCAGCAATCCCCATCTAAATTGCCAAGAATGACAAGTAATTTCTATGTAATTATCAAGAGTTTAAAACAATCTGTTAAAAAAACATAAAGTATGGTGAGAGAAACATGCAACTTAAATTCCATATCAAAATCTATTTCTCGATTTAATATTAAACTTGAGCTCCAAACCAAACCCTACCCATAGTCACCATTGCCACCACCAATATGAAATAACTTTGACAAGCAAAATAGGAAATGCTGATTAATGGAAAAAGCAAAGATACAAAACTGGCAATGAATTTTCCATGAAATGAACTATCAGTAAAATTATTCGTTGCTAGCTTTACAAAACAATCAAAGTTCCTCATATGACTTATCACTTAAAGATACTTGACAAAAAAAAAAAAGGATAGCTTGTTTGTATAAATAAAAATATTTAAAAAGAAAAAATTTTCCAAAAGAACAAAAAATGAGGGGAGGAAAAGGGGAAAATCATAACCTTCCTCCAAATCCTTTAAAACATGCTGCACATAGCAGTAAAATTATATGATAGGGTACAGCTCTATGAAAGGACAGTGAATAAATTGAGTGTTAAATTCTAGAAACTAGAATAAAAAAAAAAAAAAAAAACTAAAATTCACAGTGAATGAGTAATTGTCACCGCTGGAGCTGCCTCTAGGGCTCCATCAGCAGTTGAAAAGACTACATGTTTCAGTCCATTATCCTTCATAAACTTTGGGCCCAGCTGCACAGAAACACAGAAAATCACAATTATACGACTAATCATTAAGTAACAAACCTGCAATAGAAAGTGAAAGAAGTATCATACATAAGTAAAGCCAGTAGCAACTCGCAGAGGTTTCTCAGCAGTCCATTGAGGCATTTGGGCTAGCTCCCTCAGTGAATTGATATTCTCAAAGATCCCATATTTGGGAATCTGAAAGAATAAAAGACATATAAAGACCGATGAGAGGAATAACTTAGAGATTCAACCCGCAGTTAGTTATTCAGTTAAAAAAAATGATCGCTTACTGCAAGTGATAAACGGCAATCCCCATACTCAAGAGCATCATGAACAATAATGAGATCGTCATTTCCCTAACAGAAAGAGATCCAAAATAACACTATTTCATTAATGCACGCCTTCATAGTTGTTCCGAACAACAAAAAAGGAACTAGGTCCTCAGTGACACAGCCAATGGTAAACTTTGTGAACAGAAAGAGCATCCTAGGCCTTAGCTCTTACCTGTCCAAATTCACTAACCGTATCCAAACCCACTATACCAAGATCCAAATCCCCTGATAACAACTTTCGTACAATGTCTTTTGGTCGTTGATACCAAACTTCCAAGTTCGAAAGCTGAAAAAAATAAAACAAAGAAAAACACAAAGGAAAGAATACTAAAATTATATATCCAATTTTGCAATAATCAGAAGCCAATCAAAGTGAAAATAAGAACAAACCTGAGGAATTTGAGCAACATATTGTCTAGGATTGACCTGCTTCACCGACAATTGACAGTCCTTCAAAAGAAACAATTTATCAAGGAAGTATCAGAATTGAAAATTCGGAGAAAAACTAACAGATACAGCTAAATAGTACAGCAGAAATTACTTTGAAATAATTACACTTTTCTAATTACAATTTGCTTATTATTTTTCTCCGGCTTCTTAGCAACCAAACACAGCAATATACAAATCCTGATCCATTCTCGTAATTTTAACTGATGATTATTCAATACATTAGTAAAATTAAATATGAAAAATAGAAAATCATTATATTTTTATAAATTGCAGTTTTCATACCACTTTCTTGCAGCTTCTTAGCAACCAAAGACCGCACTGGTGAAATTCTTATTCATTCTCTTAACTTCCAAAAGAAATTATAACCTCCAGTCCTTCTTTCATAACTCAATAAATTATAAAATTAAATTTAGAAAATAAAAACCATTACATATTCATAAATTGCAATTTCCATGCCATTACCTCTAGTTTCTCTGCAACCAGCACTGCATTAGTGAAATTATCATTCATTCTCTGAACTTCTAACTAAAATTTAAACCTCCAGTTCTTTTCTCATAATTCCGAACATTATAGAATTAAATTAAAATTAGAAAATCATTACACATTTATAAATTGCAATTTTTTACACCATTTTCCACTGGTTTCTCAGCATCCAAACAAAACACCAGTGCAATTCTCATTCATTTACTGAACATCCAACTAAATTTTCACCAATGAGACCTTGCCTCATATTCCAATAAATAATAAATTCAAATTTTTAGAAGAATTAAATAAAATGGAAAATCATGACATATTTATATAATTGCAAATTCCATATCATTTTCCTCCAATTTCTCAGCAACCAAACACATCATTACACAAATTCTCGTCCATTCTCCTTAAATTCCGACTAAATTGTTAACTAATCAGATACTCTCTCGTAATTCAAAACAATATGAAATTAAATTTAACAAACAAACAAACACAGCATTAGAAAAATTCTGATCCATACCCTCAAAATCCAGCTAAAAATTTCATTTCTCTAATAATCTAATTTATTTTAAAAACAAGGAAACCTTGAGAAGATCGAGAGTGTCGGCGGCCATGCGGCCTTTGCTAGGCAATCCAAGGCGAATTTCATTTCTCTCCGAGATTCTATTATCGATATTGCCATTCACGAGCGACACGTGAGACTGAAACTGCTGCGACGATGAAACACAGCACGTGACAGCGGCGGCGGGCTTGTTTGTTTCTGTAGTTGGTGCTGAGGCAACGGAGATGTGAAATGACGACAAAGGACAGGAGGAGGAGAGACTTGAGAGGGATAGGGAGGGGCATTGTTGGAAATAAGGTTGGAGGAAGAGAGAGGTAAACGAAACTGGCATGGTTTTAGAGGAAATGAAAAGAGAAATTTTCAGTTGTGAGAAGCAGGAAATCGGCGCCGCACTGTATTTGCTGGTGAAGGTGTGAGATTGCGAAGTGAAGTGGACTGGGGGAGGGGTAGATTCCCGTCGTCGGGGTTCTGATTCTTTTAATGGGCGGGATTGCGTCAGGCCGGATGTATTATAGATAGAACAATCGGTTTCATTTACTAATGCCCACTTGGATGATCTTTTCTAATTTGCCTTAGTTTTTTTTTTTCCAAACATAAAATGACAACATATTTTGTTAAAATAGTTAATTTTTTTTTTATTAAAACGAGTTTCTAGAAAAATACTTCGATTATATTTTGAAGGAAATTAAATTCAAATTTATCTGTTTTTAATTATTTATTAGCTATACGACAGATATACAAAACTCAAACCACATGTTTTAATCTGAGAAGCTTCTATCAACTAAATTAATTGACACCCAAAAATGACCAATTTAAAATAAAAACTACAAAATTAAAACTTTCGATAATGAAAAAAATCTAACTAAGTTACTCTAAGAATACGGGACCCACAATTTAAACACTAGTCAAAATATTAAAATTAACAAAATTTAATTATCTCAATGTGTTTAAGCTGCGGGACATCACACTAGCTGAGCAGCGTAATTACAATCCAAAAATCATTAATAAAATCACGACAAACAGTTGTAAACAGAGCTAAATTTTTTTTTAATAAAATTAATGCTTGTTAATCCACGGGCACACCTTTAGAGTAATATAATAAAAATTTGTGATTTGAACTCAACTCATATAAGTAAGACATAAATTTAGCTTTCATTCGTGTAACAATTATCTTTATCATTAGATCATTTATTTATTAACTTAATACAAGTGTATTGAAATGTTTGTAAAACGAAATCTTACCAAAATAGTAATTCATGAACTATTATTGGTTATTATTATATAAGAACATAACTTTAGCAACAAAATAGATATTAGTGTAGTAGCCTGGGTTGACTTTGGTTGCCACTAAGTCTTCTTTCACTTGAAACGTGATGATAACTACGAGAAGATATGAAAATCTTTTCATAAAATTCAAAATTTATATATATAATGGGAGGGTGGGAGGTGGGAGGGTTATATTTTGAGCTTTTATGTAAATTCAAAGGTAAATATGAAAAATTTGAAGTATTAATTAATTTATTATTAAATTGCATCAAATTAATGATTCAAATTTTGTGTTAAAATTATAAATAAAAATTTTAACTTGTTTAACCAATATAAAATATAGAGATGATTTTTTCTTCAATTTGTTAATTTTATTAATAATATTTATTATGTATGACTCTTAACAAAAAGAGAAAAACATGTACAGGGAATTTTGCCAACAAAGAAATTCAAAATGGAAGATAAAAGCATAGCTCTCTCATCAACGCAAGTCATACAAGAGTCTCTTCTTCTCTCTCTCTCTCTCTCTCTCTCTCTCTCTCTTCACATCCAAGAAATCTCGACAGCACGATACTAGCTGTTCCCACCAACTCTCCCTCTCTCTGTCTTTAAACGCCGTCGCAAATATTGTCGCTTCATTTACAAGATCTACCCGTCTGGGTATCTTCGCTTAACTCAAGATCTATCGCCGCCCATTTCTTTTTTTTTTAACTCAAGATTTGGGTACCCATTTGAGGAAATCGAGCACAATCGCAATATTGATGTGCTAAAACGGTGAATCAAGTGACTTTTGGTTAGCGGTGAGTGACTCAGTCCGAGTTGAGACTGAGTTATGTAGTTGCGATATCACAGTGTTAAGTGGTGGGAAGATATATAAAAATAATTATAAATAATAATAATACTAAAAAAAAGTGAATGGCGGACCCGAATGGTCATAGCTGGAGAGATGGCATGTCATCTGATAACATCAAGGGTTTGGTTTTGGCACTTTCGTCCAGTATCTTCATTGGTTCTAGTTTCATTGTTAAGAAGAAAGGGTTAAAGAAGGCTGGCGCTTCGGGTGTTAGGGCAGGTATTTAATTATTGAAATTTTCAGGGGCCTTTTTGATAATGTTCCAAAATCGGTTGTGTCCTGTGTGATTCTTTTCTGTTTAGTGCTTATATTTGCTCATCTACGTTTAGTAAGTTAACAAATATGTTCAATCATCATAACAAAGTATTAATCCATGTGGGATGTGGTCAAAATCTCATCTTGGGTATGTTGAGAATCAAAAAAGCTATTGAGCAGTGAGGTGAATTTAGTGTGGGGGGTATAAGTAGTATAGGAAAAAAATTGTTTGATGTTTATTGGGTGTCTGTGGAAAATAATTCTAAGTAGATTTCTTTGGTTGTTTGACCATTTCTGGTATCTTCATTGCATCGAGTGGCTAGGTAACTTTAATACATTCTGTTGCAATTTTGTCATTATCGATTCCCTAGTTTATGAGAGAATGTCTTGTCACTAAGTTTAAGAAATGAATGTAACAGAAATGATTCTGTGTAGATACTAGAAATACTTGGAGGATCTACTTTTGGTTAGTAGTTGTTCATCAGTTACTTTGATTTCTTGTTGCACTAATTTTGGGTTTGTCTTTATTTTTATGGCACGTTGATACATCTCTTTACTTGATATTTATGTTAAAAGGAATAATGTTGTGATCCAAATCTCTTGGGAGAAATTATGGATGTGACTATGTGTGTTGAACGCCTATAAAAAACTAATGGGATACTATATGTATTACCGTTGCCCGCTAAAACAATCTTGTCAATATCGGTATAAATGATCTTTCCTTCGTGTTCGGCTATAGCGGGAACCCCTGAATCTAGAGCCACTTGGCGTAAGTCCATTTTCCTCGAAAAAGTGAAATATAGAAATTTGCTTTTCTAGTTTGTTAGCGATGATGGGTTTTTAATTTTGTTTCTTTTCTGTTTTATTTGCTTTTCTGTTGTGTGATGTAGATTCCTGATCAGTTGCTGTGCCTTTTTTCTATCTATAACAAAGTTCCTCTAAAATTTAATTCATGATTGTTTCACAGGAGTTGGAGGCTATTCTTACTTGTATGAGCCACTTTGGTGGGTGGGCATGATAACAAGTAAGTATAATCTGATTAGTTTTCTGACTGCTAATCATATATTTTGATTTTCTTTTGAACAGAGTACAAAATAGTGCATATATTATGAAATCCTGGCAAAAACTGCGAACCCTGATCAATAATTTTGTTCATTATGGGCAACATTGGCTGTGAGAACTTTAGACAGTTGTGAATCCCTCATTTAAAATTCTGAGTCAATTTGAATAACAGTTCACCTATTGATATCTTATCTACAACTTCTTTTGTGGAAAGGAATTGCATAGTTAGCTAGAATTGTCAAATAAGGCTTGTTGCAGTTTATAAGTTTTTTTTTTTTTTTTAAAAAAAAAAAAAGTAAAAGAACTTGAATTCTAATTCTGATGGTGAGGGCCACCTGCTATTTTTCAGTGATCGTTGGGGAAATTGCAAACTTTGCAGCCTATGCCTTTGCACCAGCAATATTGGTCACACCACTTGGTGCCCTCAGCATTATTATCAGGCATGACAGAAAAAGTCCCTCAAAATCTTAATTTGATTTGCTGGTGTTGTGTGCTGACCATGATGTTGTCTTGCAGTGCTGCTCTTGCTCATATCATTTTACGAGAGAGATTACACATTTTTGGAATACTAGGCTGTATTCTTTGTGTTGTGGGCTCTACAACAATTGTGCTGCATGCTCCTGCAGAACGTGAGATAGAGTCTGTGATTGAAGTTTGGAATCTTGCTACAGAGCCAGGTACTTCACTTCCTTTAATATTACTCTATTCATCTTTTCTTGCCTTGAAATACCATTTTTTAATGGTTAAACTACTAGTAACTGAGTTGAGTGGCTTTTGTTTTCCTTCTGTTTCCAGCTTTTCTCTTATATGCAGCTCTGGTCATAACAGCTGTATTTATCCTTATATTCCACTATATCCCACAATATGGCCATACACACATTATGGTGTATATAGGAGTTTGTTCCCTTGTAGGTTCTTTGTCGGTATGTAGTTTGGTTGTTGGTAACTTCATAATTGCTATTGTGGTTTAAATAGCATTTACTTCCAATGTTTATATTTAGAGTTTGCTCTTTGACAGGTTATGAGTGTTAAGGCACTTGGAATTGCTCTGAAGTTGACATTGTCAGGAATGAATCAGCTAATATATCCCCAAACATGGGCCTTCACGTTAATTGTAATTGTTTGTGTGCTTACCCAAATGAATTATCTGAACATGGTAATGCCCGTGTCTTCTCTATTTTATTTGTTCCGGTTTCATCATAGAAATATTATTTTGATTTTTAATGTACTTTTTGCAACTTATCAAATCAGAAAAAATTGAATTAGGCAACCAGCGTACTAGATCTGTTTTCAAAAGGAGCCCAATGCAATGTGCTGCTCAATTGATTGTACATGACATGTTATCTACGAAAAATGATAGATAAAAATGGAAGAATATTTTTCTGAAGTACAGGCCTGTGGTCCTTGCCTGTGTTAATATATTGCTCAGGGTGCTTCACAGTGCTTCTTTTGCTGATTTTAAAACAAAGCTGGGGGTCTAATGACCCCTTTTTCATTATAAGAGAAAAGATATCTTTTGGGAGTAAGCTTGAGGTAGAAAACAAAGGCCTTCCAGATGATTTCCGAAACAAAAGAAGGATGGATAGATCCTCATTAGGAAGATCTGGGGTTCAGGAGACACCTCCTGTTATTTTGGCTGATAAATTTACATTTGCATTGCATGAAAATTTATGCTTTCATATTGGATAATGACGGGTACCATAAAACCTAGAGACATTTTCACAAGCAAGGTCATTGATCTTACCGATCATGTACATGCATCTCAAAAAGGCAAGAGAACTTATGCACTGCAAGCTGACCAAAAAGGCTACGGTTTGCTCTATGTGAAGATGTGAAGCTGTTGATTCAAGAAGTGTTTCAATCAAATAATCCAGCTTTTCACATATCAGGGGTATGATTTATAATTTAGAAGAAATGTTGAGTGGGGCTTCATGAGATTTTCGTAAAGAATTTGAGGGGTATGCTTTTCCCCTTTTGGTCTATTCTATCTGTTTTCCTATGCAGAGCTGAAAGGTTCGAGTAGTTTCAAGGTTGTCTTGATAATAAAGTGATTGCCCCTTAGTTTGTTGATATCAGCAATGTTAATACCATGAATTGATATGATCATATGGGGGTTTGCAAATATAGATTATAGAGATTTGGATCTTTTAAAGTTAGTGGTGAGTAAGGCCCCATTCTGTAAGTATTTGTAGAGTTGAGTAGGATCAATACCGCATATAGAGATAATGTAGTTTGTTGTATGGAATAGAATTGATTAGGTTATGGACATTTGACAGTGGTCTGATTTTGTATCTCATAGTCTGTGTATGGAGAAATGTCTGCGTTAGATATGTCCTTGAGGGTAATTTTAAATTCTCGAGCTGATTGAACCTCATGTATATTGGAGTTGTTATGCTGTGGACTCTCTCGAGATTGCTTCCCTATCTGCTGTGTTACTGTGAGCTGAGTTCTTTTCAGCTTTACAATATGGGAATGCTTTTATTTTGGCTCTCTTAAGGAGTTATCAGTTTTATGACTTTACTGCTGGATAACACCAGAAAGATTGATTGCCTTGCTTAATGAAAATTCAAATTTCTTAAAGGTGGTGTATGAGCCAGGTGATAGTGTGCTTTCCATGATAAAGTATAAGAGTATGTGCATGGAAAGTGAAAAAGCCATTTGAAAAAAACAAATGATCTCCAAACTCCTTCATCATTGCTATGGATGGTGACAGCTCTTTGGTCTACTTGGTTATGTATTAGAATTAGTTTGCTGCTATTGACTACTTTGAATATTTTGTACCCAAGCATGTGAGACATTTTATGTTCTGTTGGAATAGGTTCATTTTTGTTTGTTCGGTTTCTATATGATTAAGCTTTATTCCTTGTGCTTTTTCTCTGAGGCTTTGGTCTATTCTCGCCTACATTTTGATACATACTTTCTTGGCATTGACCTGTGATCAACCATCCTTCTTTTGACCACCCCACAAGAACCTACTTAATGTTATCTATTTTGTTATGTTTCTTATTTATTTGTTGTTTCCCGTTATGCAGGCTCTTGATACTTTTAACACGGCAGTTGTCTCTCCCATATACTATGTGATGTTCACATCACTTACCATTCTAGCTAGTGTGATCATGTTTAAGGTAAATTCTGCAGCCCAACTGGTAGTAGCATAAAACTCTGTTGATTTATGAACATGATATAGGTTATTTAAGAGAGTTAAGAGCAGTTACTTTAACTTGTCTGTGGATTGAACTTAAATTTACTTATGGTTGAAGATAATTTTTTTTCAATTCAGGACTGGGATAGGCAGAATCCAACCCAGATTGTCACAGAAATGTGTGGATTTGTTACAATCCTTGCAGGAACTTTTCTTCTTCACAAAACTAAGGACCTGGGTGATGGTACGCCTTCATTTTTTTTTCTCATTAGCCCTTTATTATCCATCTTGTAGTTGAATTAAAATATACCTAAATATGCTATTTCTCAACGCTGGGACGTTGTTGGCATGGTCATCATTTGCCATTTTAGAGATATTACTGCTTTGTTTTGACATTCTGGACATTAAATTCTTCACGTGATGAAAGCAGGTTCAAGTTTGACGCCATCTATGTCACTACGATTATCGAAGCACGCGGATGACGATGACTTAGAATCCGAGGGCATCCCTCTTAGGCGGCAGGAGTCACTGAGAACAACATGATATTCATATATTCTTTGCTTTCTTCTCTGCCATTCTTACAAAAACATCAAACACTGGGGAGGAACTTCTTGACAGAAACTTGTATTTTGGATCCAATCATTTTATGGTAATCTCTTTTTTTTTTTTCTGAAAATGGTAGAAAGGATGATAACTTTTTTTTTTTCTGCTTGTACCCCATTTTGGGTTCACGATGAGACTCCTAGCTTTCGGCTGTTGCATATTGTATACCGTTTCTCCCTGGTCCATACAGAAGGGATTGGCAAAATGTAATTTTGAGCCAGTTGGTTATATGCTGTATTCTTTCTACAGATGATGTAGCACTTGCTTCATTTTGCTGAGAATTAGTGGATATTTTCCCAAAGTTGTAAACTGAATTTTCAGAAATACTAATGAAAGCAAATCTTTCACAAACGCTACATTTAACTCTTAAAACTTATATGCTCAAATCTTCCAGGTTATGAATAATTTTAGGTACAAACAAAAGCTATCCAAATTTTAACTTTCGGCTACAGAAGAAACCATGATGACTCCAATCCCACGACATGAAAAGCAAAATTCAACTCTTTTCTGGCATTTCTTTTTTTGTATAAGAGTGTTACTAAAATCTTATCAATAATGCTGCTGCTTTGTCATCAATGGCCGAATTTCTATAATTCTGTGGCATCAGCTTACAGTTACCTGTATTAACTACAACGAAATGAATATTAACATCAATGGTTTCTGCTTATGCTTTCTTCCACCAGACAATACAGAAGCGAAAAATCATATCATCATTGTGATTTCAAAACACCATCGTCCATCACTTTCCTATTTGCTTTAGAAGGCCAGCGACTGAAGCACAATGAGTTGAGTTGTTATTGCATTTCTCACAGCATGACTGCAGCAACTCAATGACTTTTCGGCACCTACACCAATTAAGAACTTAAATCAACAATGAACATAAACAGAAGTAAAAATAACCTTTTTTTTTTTTGGGATCAAAATGAAAGAAAATAAAATAAAACTGCTGCAAACCAGAAACTGCTGGATGATGCTAAACAATACTTTGGTCTGAACTGAAAAACTTCAACTTCTAATTAATTAGGTAAAATTGCACAAAGCTAAAGGCATGGCTTCAAGGGCAGGCAAGTTTTATCAGAACATCTAACTTAAGTGAGATAAAAAGGCATTCATCTACTGAATATAAACTTTCTAATCAACTTGTTATAGGTATATCCACATTTGATAATCAGAATCGAGCATAACTAAGCTTTATCATACATGCACAACATAAATCAGCTGTATGCACGCCAATATGTATGCAATTAATCCACTTTGTGAGTCCCTTGCTAATTCATATTCCTACAAGTATACCTGAACATCACTTTTTGATCAGCTGGAAGCTCATGGCTGTCACACAACAGTTATGGCACAGGAAATGATTTGAGGAATCATGACACATGAGACAGTCCTCAAAGCTATCTAGCAGGTGAATACAGAAATGATCAATAAAAAAATAGCTACCAAGATAATCCCTCAAACACAAAGAAGCAACCTTTTTCCTAGTGTAGCTTGTTCTTAATCTTATCAATCCCTCTAGAAAAAGATGCCCCATAGAATGTCCCTTCACAAGAATCTAGTAACCCCCCCTCCCAAATGCTGAGCAAGCTAATTAGAGAGACAAAGACAGATGCACAACGAGTCAACTGTACAAGGCCATGCCGGCATGCCACTTGGTTTCCAAACAACTGAGAAGCTTCACAATTTCCAATAACATTGCCATAAAATTTAGCTGAAAACATGTTCATTAAAACAGACGAGTTGGAAAAAAAAGGGGTAGAATGAAAACTGACCATGTCAAATGTGTAACACTGAGCAAGCAGGACTTGACTACTGACTTAGTGACTTCCATCAATTGTAAAACATGAAACAGAACGACAGATTCACTTGAGAGACAAAGGGTGGGAATCCAAACAACAAAGCACCAAGTTTCTTTCTAGAGACGTATAATTAGAAATTGCTTGGTTTAGCAAGACTCTTATAAGATCATTATTCATGAAAAAAGAAGCTAAAAAACGTCAACTTGAAATGAACCACCTTTTTTTTTCTCATTGATTAACCATAAAATTGACCATTCATTCATTTTCACAAAAATAAAGCCCCCACAATTGACATTACTCTCTACAAAAAATGTAACCCATGAAACTAAACATGCCAAAGTATCAAAATCTTTACATTAGCTCTTCTATAAAATTCCAATTTCTAGAAGCTCAAATTTGTATGCTTTTGATATTAGTGAGAGATTCTTCAATATAATCGAATTCAAAATGAATACCCATATGAGCTAAATGAGAGGGAACAAAAGGGAAAAAAGACGTTACCTTTGAGGGAGAAAGTTGTTTTTGGTGAGACAAGCTTGAATGTCACAAGCCTCTTTCTTGCATGGCTCTTTGCTGGGCTGTGCCATCTTTGTTTGCTCTCCCTTTCTTCGTCGCTTCAGACTCACCTTGAGAGAGGTTTGTTCGTTTTTGTACTTTGGAAGCTCATATTGAACCGAACCGACCTTCTCAAATTGCCACGTCATTGATGAATTAGTTTGTTGATTAACTAATTTTTATTTTAGAAAAACAATTTATATTAAAAAAGTGTTTATATATATTAGAATCCTAATCTGTTCTAAAATTTTAGAAGTACAGAAAAATTTAGAAAAACTATAAAATTATAGATATGAGGTTTGAAAGAGTTGAATTTTAACTCTTAAACCATATTATTTATAATTTTATTAAAACTTAATTCTCTTAAACCTCACAGTTTAAAAGTATGTTCACATTTAAAAAAATGATGTCACATATACTTGAGAATAATTATATATAGAGAGTCATGATATAGTTATAGTTCACAACTTAATTTGATATTATCACACACACACACATATATATATATATGTAGTTCAGATCTGATTCAAGATCTTAAATTTTATTAATATCTGAAAAAATTATTAAACTGTGAGGTTTAATGACGTTATGTAATTATACTATTAAACTACATGACAATGTCATTTAGTACTTCTTAACTTATGGTGTTTCGTGTACTTAGAAATTATTTTATATTGTTATTATAAATTTACACTCGAGATATTGATAATCATTTTTGTTATAAAAATGAGTTTTTTTTTTTTAAAGAATGTAAGAAGTTATACAAATATAATGAATGATGTTACAACTTTCAACTTATAAATTCTGATACAAAGTTTGATCGTATTTATATAACAAAAATACACATGGTTCATCATATAAAGTATAAACATAGGGCCAGTTTAAGATTATGGTAACTGATTAAATAAGTTATTTTTGCTGTACAAATAAAATAAGTTGTTGATTAAAAAAATAGTTAAGTGTTTTGATAAATTGTGTTATTACAACTGTCATGAGTTTGAAAAGTAGAGCACTCGTGTTTAATAAATTTTATTATAAAAGTGTTATTTTATTATATAATGACTAAAATATATATAAGTTTAAATTACCTTTTTATTTTTAAAGTATGTTTAATAAATTATTTACAAATATTTTTTTAATAAATAAATTATATAAAGTTAAAAAAAAAACTCAATTAAATAAACTTTATTATTACATAAAATATGATAAAAATTTATACTTATATATAATTCAAATAAAATAAAAAGTAATATTTATTACATTCATATTAATTTGGTATTGGAGAAATCATATAGTAGTTATAGTGGTAATTTAATTGTGGTGATAATATGATATCTAATTATTTATATATTAAGATTTATAGAAAAGTAAGATGTAATTATTTTTTTGTTAAGATACCAAAATTATAATTTAAACTTTAAAAAAATATGATAACTTATTTAATAAGTTATTTATAAAAAATAATTAACTATCTATTTTTAAAAGTTACTATCAAAATAAAAAATTATAAAATAAATTATTTTCACAAAATTTATTAAATATTATTTATATAAAAATTATGAAATAAATAATTTACCAACCTCAAACTTAAACGAGACTATAGTACATAGTAATGCCACGTATGACAAGTTTTAGATAATTTTTTTTTTAAAATTTATTTTAATACAAGCATAATAAAATAATAATTTAAAATATTAAAAAGTTATAATAATCCACGTGGACCAATGAGAATTCAAAGCTTCAGCACATTGTGTAAACAGAACGAGTTCAAAACTCGAAAACAAGTCTAATGAGCAGATATCGAAACTTGTTTATGTTGTTAAATAATTAAAGTCTCTGACATTGTCTCTTGCTTTTGAGTTTTGACAATGGAAACTTCAACAAATTTGCCATTAATAAACCTTCTCACAACTAAATCAAAGCAAGTGTTGGTACTCTATCTCGAGGGTTTCAGAGAAGCTTGTTGTCTTCACAGAGTCTTTATTCTATGTCGCAGGTTTCACAAAATCTTACTCACGGAAAAAAAAAAAAAATCTGGTCAGTTATAAACTTGTAATTTAACCTATGTTTTTTTTTATTATTATTGCAGGTCGAGGAAGCTTTTGATTAGAACGGGACAATGTTTTCTGTTGAATGGCTTTATTTTCTTGGGCAGGTAGTTAACTGATTGTTCTTTCTCTATGTGGGTTTGTTATAATTTTGATGAATTTTAGCTCTGGTTGGTTTCAATTGTGTAGTAATTAGAGACTTTAATTGGGTTAGTGTTGTAATTTTGTTTCGAGTTTTTAGAACTTTAGTTGATCATTTGAATTCTGTATTTGCTTGAAAGATAGGCTCCCATCATTTATGCCAACAACGCATACAATGGCTGTATTAAGGAACTCTTTTAATGGGTAGTTGTGTACTTTATGTAATTTCCTTTCAGTGTGTTTACTTATGTAATTTTACTTCTCTTTTGGAAATCACCTGATCTTTCTTACGAGCTCCCCGCGATTATTTCCAACCTTTCAAGAGGGTCGGTATTGCCCTTTATGTTCAGAAAAAAGTGTAAAAAAATCTGATGGAATGGTGTAAAGTGGTAATTAGTGCAGGTCGAGATCCTGTATGATAGACCCAAATGGCTTGGAATTGTAGGAATCTCATTCCTAGATCATTTCCTTTCAGTGTGTTTACTTATGGTCGGTGGTTGCAAATATTTTTTTGACCTATTCTGGTTGACTTAGGTATTATTTCCCCCAAAATGAACATAGAAAAGTCGAGGGATTTTTCCGTATCAACAAAATATATAGACATATTCTCCCATAAATTGGGTAATTTTATTCCTTGGGAGAAGCTGGTGTGCATTGTCTATCTCCTGACAGATTCAAAACTGATATATGTTTACTCCTTGTTATGAATTATTTAATATTATTGTCTTAGTGGTTCCTATTTTCTTTCCTATCCATCCAGTTTTGAGAGAATTCATTTTGTTAAACCCTCAGAGAGATTGTGCAGTGCTCCATTCGCCATTGCTTTCCATCTGCTTTTCCCACCAATGGGATTGAGGTCTCTCTACTCACTATTGTACTCCTGTCCTTCCAACATGGGACACTATTGGGTTTCCTTTAGTGTTGTATCTGGATAAGGAATGCTGGGGCTGTGGATTGTAGCGTTCTGAGCCTTGTGCTCATACCATTCTGATCACATCTCATATTCTAACATAAATATTTTTAACTATTTGTTCTTATTTGTGCCATAAGATATCCATGTTTCGGTTCTAGTTTATATTTTCGTCTATTGATAATTAATTTATTCATGCTGAAACAATGCAATTGATCGATCTGACTATCTCAATCTTTTTATATGCAGTATATTTGTCCTAAAATCAGTAGTCATCCCGTTTCTGTTGTGGATATTACCTGATCATTGCTCACAGTTTAGATCTCGAGAACTTTGCTTAGACAGAAGAATACTGAAATTTTATTCATTCTTACGCCTTGGTCTCATACAACTCCTTTATGTAAGTGTGCTGCTGATATCATGTCAAATGGTCAATATTCGCACTCATTTAAAATCTCTAATAACTCTTTGATGTAGTTTCTTTCCATTGACTGCTTGTATGGAATTTAGTTAATTTTATAGTGGGAAATTGAATAACCTTGCATTTGGTGTTGATTATTCTGCATGGCATATTAAGAGTACTGAGAGTTTATGATTTTTGTAATTTTAGTTGAATCGTCAAGTACTTATAAGTTGGTAAGATGACACTTCATTTTGGTTAATTTATGAACATAAAGAAAATTTGGCTCTTTCAGTTAATTTTTCTGTGAATTTTTCTAGGTTTAGTTACTTTTTCAACTAACTTTTACCAGGTATGTTTGCCTATTTTGTCATTAACTGCAGGTATTTTGGTTTTACCCACTGTACGTATTCAGCATTGTTCTAAGTACTCTATGGTATCTTCTTCCCTTCAATTCTGCCTTTTATGATTATGATTGGTTGATAAAGTACTTATCTTCTTTTTCGCCTGGATCACTATTGCTATATTATTGACATGGTACATTTTCATGTCCTTTTTAGCCCTTATTGATGCACTTAAGTAATTATAGATTTTTCCATATAATTTATAATCGTAGATTTTGAAGTCTTCTGATCCTGAGCATCTTTAATATCACTGGTAACATTGGCTGATCCAATTTTTATAATACAGCCACGTCCAGTTGGTAGTTTACTGCATTTTGCATCTGGTAACAATGTAAATGCGCGGGTCGTGTACTGGGATTTGAAGTGGCTTGTAAGTTGCTACTAACAACTATACATTTATTCTTAGGCCAAAACCCCAAGTTGATTGTCACATTTGTTCGTCAATTATCTCCTTCGATATTTATACCATATATAGCAGCGAATGTAGAAATGTATAGTCTATTATTTCTCCAATTGGTATAAATATATAAAAGTGTATCTGTTCAGCAACTTTTTTGATAACTTGCATTTTGTTTTCCTCAAATTGAATGGCTATGCTCAATGTATCCATATTTTTATTACCTTGGTAATCTGTCAATGTTAAATATTTCAAACTGTAAGTTGTCATAGCATAACTGAAACTGAAAGAGAGTATTGGAATATTTGATTTATTGGTTTTTTTCCTTGTGTCATGTCTGACAAGAGTATGTTCTTCGATGTTTCTTATGCTTTTCTTCCATCTTGTTCTACTTGTAATCCTTACTTTTCGAAAACTTCCTAATACAGGTACAATGACATTGCCAAATATGGATTTGCAGCAATGGGAAGACCAGCGCAGGCTTCTGAGGAACCCTCAAGACAAAATCAGACCTTACAAAATACAGAGCAGAAGGGAAGGCTCCCTGGCCTAGGAGGGTACTGCTAGTTACTGCCATTTCTTCTCTATGTTTTACATTTATTGTGGAAGATAAATTTGCATGTTGGTCTTCGGCAGGGTCATGATTGAAATAGGAGAGCAAGTGTACTCAATGCTTCTTTTGAGCTTCTTCTTTGTTGAGGTGATAAAATTTATCTTTCTGTCTCAGTTTGTTATAATGATAAATTATGTTTGGGGCTTTTGGCAGATGTTAAATGCCAAAAATTACCTTTCAGATGACAATTTCCATAGTCTGGGAATATGTGCAGGTTTATGCTACCGGATTTCTACCCTACATTGGGAAGGGATTTAATTTCCTTCTTCTTTCCTGGATGTATGCCTATTACTGTTTCGAGTATGTAATGAATGTCTACCTGTTGTTTAATGTTTTTACTTTCTGTTGTCTATATAATTGCTAATTTGGCTTCTCTCTTCTTAGGTACAAATGGAACTTTTCTGAAGTGGGTCTGGACAAAAGGCTGGACTTCTTTGAATCTAACTGGGCCTTTTTTGCCGGTTTTGGTAATATATATTTATTCTTGCTTCATATGATTTTCTGTTTCACCCTTCTGTAATCTAAGTAGCTCCTCATTATATAATATGTTTAGGCACAGCTTGTCTTTATCTGCTTACATAATACTTTAGCGTGGATTGTGAAGCAAATAAAATCTATTTTCACAACTCTTTGTTGGGTGTCTCAAAGTTTAATGAACATGTTATGTGTGACAACAATTAAGAGATTGTTATATATAATGTTTAGTTTTTACCTTGTTTGTTCCTTCATTTGGGGAAATGATGACATGTTCAACAATAATAATCCCTTATTGGCTTTACAGGAAGCCCTTGTGTTTTGGCTTATTTCTTCTTCTCACCTCTGGTGGGCTATGGGGTTATGGCCATATTCTATCCATTGGTACAGCTTAACAATTTCCTTTCCTTTTTCAACCGCCATTTTCATTTCTTTTTCTCGAAGTAGGCAGGTGCTTCAAGAAAAATTCACTATTTTGTTGTGCTACTAAGTGATTTGTATTTCAGTTTGTTCTCACTGCAACAGTGTCGGGGGTGGAGGAAGTTATTTCTTCAAAAAGAAGATCATGGAAAGGTGCAGGATTTGGGAGACTTCGGATATTTTATGTAGCAAATGCTTTATCGTGAGTTATCCATGCTAATGCTACTATCTATTTGCTCACAACAATTTATCTTAGTTTTTTTTTTTTTTTTTTTTTAATTTCATTTGATGACTAGCTTACTAGCCTTTAGTGATTACTATCTCAAGTAACTATCGTATTGGATGGCAAACCGTGTTAATGTGAGTAGTCATTTTGAGAAGATGTTGCAGATTGTTAACTAGAAACCGGCTTTGATTATTTGATATAAATATCCTCGTAGGTGTCTCCAAAGGGGTTCGGTTTGGGGGTACGATTTTCCAAAGTGGTTGTCTCCAAGTGGTTTTTGAACCACTGACCTGGTTGAATTCAATGGTCTTTTACCTCAATCCAATCCCTTGGGATTTGATTTTCTTAGAATTACTTACTCTTATTACCTGTAAATTATTGATTTAGTGATCTAAACAAATATAAAATGAATGAAAAAATTGATCATAGAGTTCTTGTGATATGAAAGTTGTTGTTTATGATAAGATGTTTTTGGCTGATAAATTCATGGCTGTATAAACTGAGGAAACCAGCATCTTTTCAAGTGTTGATATGATCATCGGAGGCTGATCTTGCATATTGCTGAATATTGTCTCTCTGTAGGATGAAGGTCTTGTCTTTCTTCTCCTTCGACTCTCAACAACAGATACAAGACAACAAGGCACTGTAACAACTTCTGGCTTGAAGCTTTACACGATTCATGATCTGTAAGTCAAGTATATATATCAAATGCAGAAATTTCCTTGAGCTGATGCATAACTTATTTTGCTGAATATTTAACATGCCATTCAATCATGTCAGGTTTAAAATCAAATGCTGCAGAAGCTCGCCAAATAAAATTTCATATCTATTGCTTATGCAATACAGATACACTGCAAGCCGATTCTATGAGATTTTCAGTAAAAACGAAAAAAGAAATTATCTAAATAAAGCAAGTATGTGAAAAATGTATATTATCAGGACTTACCTTTGCGTGTGTGTGTGTATATAAAGGCTTATTTAATGAAAATTCATGTGTAAAGATATTTTTCTTTGCTTTGTTTATCCATCTCACACTTCTTACCTGTCGTTTTAAAGTATATTTTTAAAAATATTGGCATGATGGATCCCAATGTGGAAGCACATTAATTTGCACTTTTTAACAAAGTTTACAAAACCAACTCCACCTTATTTTTCAATTTAATTAATGTTCTAAACCTAACAATCTACTGTTTGCCATTATTATTATTTTTCTTTTTCGGAAAAGTAGTAAAAAAAAGTATTTTTTTAATTCATATATATATTTTTTTTAATGAGTAGATGCATGGGATTAGGAAAAAAAAGTTAGTGGCCTCCAAATTATTAAATACGCTTTATCCTTAAAATATAATATTGGGCGATTCGGTTTAGTTATTTTTTAAATCGAATATATGGTGATTTAAAAAATGAATCAAAATTAAAAGATGATTGTACTTTTAAATACTAAATTGAATTGATTTCTTACGTCTAAATGAAAGTAAGAGGTCAATGGTTAAGTACAAGAGAATACATTAAAGTATTGTTTTGTACAGTTTATTAAATAGACCTTATGAGAGTAAAATTTATATCAGGTTTTAATAAAAAAAATTATTAAATGTTTGATTGTCAGTTAAATTTTTTTTTGAACCATTATACTGTTTGGTTCTGTAAAATCATTTATTTAATAATTATGTAACTTGTAAACAAAATACATCAAAGCTATCAATTAGTAAGAAAAAATATTTCAACTATTTTTTTAATGTTCAAAATTTAAAACACATCAATAACATATTCTTCCAAACAAATAATAGTATCTAAATTAAAATGTTAGTCAAGTATTGAGAATAATTTATATTGTATATTTTTTTATAAAATAATTAAATGAAAGTGGTAATAATCTCATAAAAAATAAAAAATAAAAAGTAAAGTGGCGACAATATTTTTTTTATTAAATAGTAGCAATAAGTTTTATTATGTAAATTTTCTAAATAAATATAAATATTATGTAATTAATAGAATATTCTTAGGATATTTTTATATATTACATATGTTTTAAAAAAATTCTCTAATCTTTAATTTCAAAAGCTCAAATTTAAGCATAAAAAATTATATTAAAAAAATAACTAAACGTCAAAAAAAAAACTTTAAAAAGTATTTATAAAATTAATTAAATATTTATATTAATTAAATAAATGATATTAAACAGACACTAAATTTAGAGCTGGATGCCTACTAAACTTAAAAAAAATGATAATGTTCGCCGCTTGCGCTGAGGAATGTATTTGATATAAAGAGATAAGTTAAATCATAATTTGATAAATTGTAAAATATTAGGGACTCTTGTGTTATTAATCCCCGTGTTTTTAAAGGAAAAACAGAACACAAGAGGAACAGCAACGCAAATCCACGCGCATCCTTTACAGCGAAAAGCGCACTTAGCAGTCTAATGATTGGTGCACGTGAAGCGCGTCATGTTTCAAATTTTATACCCTCAAACACTCGTGACACTATAGCTCCGTGATTATCGCCACATCAAGACAAATCAATCCTGACCGCACATTCACGGATATGATGATGATTGCATTTTTTTTATTTTTATATTTTATCTATATTTAAATCCTGCGGTCAAAATATATGTACTTGTATCTTTATGTACTATATATTTTTAAAAATATTTAATTAATTCCAAATTTGGCTTTATGTTGCGGAAATTGCGGAATAATATAGTAACAATCGATTCCCAGAATTGTATATTTAAGTGAATAATCTTAGCATAACGTTGTCTATTATTATAATGTTATATTTGGTTGTTTATATATATTTTTAATAAAACATGAACATTATATTGTAAGAACGGTTATTAGGTTTTATTTAGAAACCATAGAATGATTTTCAATTTTTCATCTTATGAGTACAATATAGTTTTTTTTTTTATTGGTAGTCAGAAATAGGAAAACAACAATGTTATTCTATAGTTTGATAAAATTGTTACAGAAACTTTATTTTAAAAAATGGTCACATATATTATTTTTTGGATACATATACTCTTTTTGGTATTTACAAATAATCACACAAATTCTTACTATTTGTTGAAAAAGAGAGTTTGTGTTTCCTAAAATAATTATGTGTGACTATTATTTAATCGTTAAGGTATTTGTAATCATTTTTTGCCTAAAAATAATATTTTCCCTAAAGATAATATTGATTGTCAATGAATTTCATCATTTGCAATCTATGTCCTACAAAGTCAGGTTCTAGCTAGTTTCCACATTATAATCTTGGTGAACTAATAATTTAAACCCAAACATTGATAGTGCATATTTGTATGAATTACAAAAAATGCCGCAATACCAATCAATGTTAGTTCACATATTTTGCTTAAATTTCAACTTGTCTAACTTATAAGTTTTGTAAAACATGCAAAAATTAATAACATGATAGTAGAATCTACTTGTATGTTATATAAGTTATAAGTTATATAAATTGTAACTTATTAAGGCTCTTAATTCATACATATAAATCTAAGACATACACTAAACCCTACATTACATAAATAAGTTCAAATGTGAACTAAACCTAAGCCATGCATCTTCGTATATCTCCTTCCTTGGGCTAAAAAAAAGAGAGAGAATAATTAACAAAATGGTGAGAAAATCTACTAAATTAAGCAACCACGGGAGAAAAACAAAGAAGGAATGGAATATCATACTTGAATATTAAAAGAATTCATTTCTTCAAGGCATATTGTCAAATGGTCCTTGAAGCAAATCCAATTCTTTCGTAGCATTAGCATAAAGTTGATTGGATTAAGCAAAAATCATGGGATAGGCTTGATGTGGTCTTTATGTAAAGATTTGCTCTTTTAGGAATTGAAAATTTTCCACTCATTCAAGTGGATAAATAAATATCATGGCTTCTTTTTTAGTCCTAACAAAATTGATTCCTTGTAATCTTTTGTTAGGCCAAGAATACCTACAAAAGGAAATTAAAAAAAGAAGAAGAAAACATATTTTTTATTATCCAATGGCTTCATGAATATTCATAGCTTCTTTGATATATAATCAATATCATTCATTATAATTTTTGTTTTTCATTTATTAATTTATCTTTTTGAATAGATAAAAATTCTTTCCCTTTTTGTTTGAAACATATTAAACAATTCTCAACCTCTAATCTATTTTTAAAGGTGAATTTTTTAGAAATTTATTATTCGTTAAAACAAAATAAAAAGACTAAATTAAAATATAAAGGCTAAACAAATTTTACTATAATTGAATGTTACAAGGGAGATTCAACAAAAAAATAAAAGTACCTATAATTCCAAACAGAGCGACTCTTGCACAAACACTAAACCAAAGGGGGCAAGGTTTAAATAATAAAAATTAGGGGACCCAATATAAAACATGAAAACAAGGAAGCCAATCTGAGGTAACTATACAAGTCAAAACAAAACTCATTCACTCGATCACTTCTCAATGACTGCAAAAGTGAATTTTAAAAAACTGAAAAAACAAAGCAACTGAGTTGACTCAAAGTCCATTATCGAACTCAGTGAGTCATTCTTAATTCGTTCACAAAGCTCAAGAAAAAAATTATGAAAGCTAGTAGAAGCAAGCTAGAGACACTGCCTAATAGCAATAGCCTAAATTCCCCTCATTTTTTTCCCTTTCGGGCATTTTTTTTTTCTCAATTTTGTGGAATCTCAATCTTTTTCTATGATAATTAACATAAAAAAAAAGAATCAACACATCCAAGAAAAATGAACTCCCCGTAAACCAGGGAGTTTTTCCTGGGGAAGTGGAGGCCGCTTTTAAAGACAAATCAAACATGCCACATAACAAAATTTTAATTAAACAAAAAGTAAGTGGCCATTAGTAATTAAAGTCATAATTAAATACTTATAATTGCCTCAATGTATTTTATAATATTTTCCAGCAGCTAGCCACATTGAAAGTTTGGAAGATAAAATAAAGTAATAATCAAATGGCTGTGCAGAATGTGAAACTGAAACCAGCTGACTTATTACTTTATGGGTAATTAAAGTAAATTTCTAGCTTTGTTTTTATCTTTTGTCTGAAGTAATTTCTTCTTGTTCTTTTTTTTTTTTTTTAAATTGGTGTGGTTGGTTTCCTTCAAAATTTTGGTAATCAACTGGGTTTCTTTTGCACTGTTCCCCTGCCATTTTCTTCAAAAAATGAAAGCAATTTTTGGGTACCTTTCAATTTTTTTCTTCTTGTTGGTGCATTTATGAGACAAAGCAAAGCTTTAGAGAATTCAGAGATGAAGAAAAATAATAACGCAAACCAATATACAAAAATAATTGAGCTTTTCTCTCAATTCCTTTTGCTTGTTTCCATAATATATATTTTTTTGCTTTCTTACAAAATTAACAAAGGCAAATAATTATATAAAAAAAACTAGTAATAACACAAACAAATATGAAATATCCTCCTATACAAACACTCTCTAAATCTATTCCCCTATTGGTGTAGTCCCTTTGGACAAAAACAAACTAACCAAATTACATCTCAAACTCCTCACATCAATCTACTAAAAATCCCAAAAATAAAATAAAATAAAATAAAAAAACACCTAGAGCTAGAATAATGTCTCTCCTCAGATGAATCAATCCACATGGATTTTTTTTTTTTCCTAAGCACTCAATTCAATTCATCACACACATTGAAACTTCCCCAAATCTGCAAAAAAACAATTAAGTACCAGTGAAATATATGAATTCAGAGAGGCTAAGTGCAACACACTAACCAGTAACCAACTTATTAATCTTGTAATGATGAAATTTTTTGTGTCATTGGGAATTATTTGGATCTTCATCTCCTCCACTATCACTCCCCTGAGGCTGCTGCTGTTGATGATGTTGATGTTGATGGTGATGGTGATGCTCCATTGGATTGTTTTGCTCAGCAGTCATATTCATGTTCATATTCAATCCTCCAGCTCTTGAATAAACAGCATTGAAAGCAGCTAACATTCCCAAATTTGACTCATTGATCCCCAACCCAAGGTGCTGTGATGGTTGCTGCTGCTGCTGATGCATTAACATTGAGCCTAACTGTAAAGGATTAGCTGCCCTCCCAGTTTGAAACTCAAGATTCCCAGTTGGTAAATTGAATCTTGGCACAAAATGCAATGGTGCTTGTAGGGTTGTAGCTGTTGAGGGTGTTGCTGCCACAGGATGTTGGAAAGGCCAAATCTGTGGCTGCGGCTGCTGCTGCTGCTGCTCCGATGGACCAGCACCAGCCGCCACGGCGCCTGATGCCCCCGTCACCATCCAAAATGTACTCCCGGCCCCACTGCTCGGCGGCCCCGGCGTCACCGCCCACATAGCTGTAGCTGGCAAAACTTGCTGTTTGTTTTGCATTTGTTTTCTCCTTTCTTCTCCGCCTCCACCGCTCTCACCTTGTGACTGATCATTGTTGTTGTTGTTATTGGCATTGTCGTTGCTGCTATTGGTATGATCATCTTTGAACAAATCTTCCCTGAACCGCTTTCTCATATAATTCTCATTATTATTATTATTATCCCCACCTCCGCTATCACTCGGAAGCGCTTCCGCAATTTGATCTGCTGTCATCAAATGGTGCTGCTGTTGCTGTTGTTGGTGTTGATGATGAAACCCTAACAAAGCAGTATGCGGAAACCCTTCTTCGTACTGCGGATGATGATGATGAAGATGATGAGAATGATGAGGGTGATGATGCTGAGCCGCCGCGGCCAAAGCCAAAGCGCCATGAAACGAATGGGGAGCGGATTTTGAAGGCGGGGCGGAGAGGGTAGATCCGCTGCTCCGTAACGAGACGTTCAGGGTTGAGAAATTGGCGGGGATTGTGCCGGTGCCGGTGGCTGCTATAATAGCAGGCTCAGCTTGTTGTAACAGCCACTCGATTGTTTCCCCATCAGATTTATGCCCGAGTTCTCTTGTCAGCTGGAAAACCCTAGCTGCACACGTTGCCGGCATTCTTATCCTCCGCCCCCGCCCGTCCACCTTCGTGTGTCTGTCTTTCGTCGACCGCTTCACCGGAGGAGCAGTCGTTGTCGTCGTAATAGCCGTCGTTGTACTTGTAGAAGTAGAAGTAGTCATGGTTAAATTCTGCTGATTGGTAGGGGCAGGAGTAGTACTAGATCTGGTGGCGATTGCCAGGGACGCGTCAACAACAGCATGCTGAGCTGGTGGCACCGGATTCGTTGACGAAGGAGAAGATAACGTCAACGAAGAGGACGACGATAACGAAGAAGAGGAAGAGGAACCAGTGGTGGAGGAAGAAGCAGTAGTACTTGAAGATGGTGTAATTACATGAACAGAACCTCCACTTCCTCCTCCTCCGCCGCCGCCGCCGCCGCCATGTGAAAGGCCAGCTTGGATCGATATGGAGCCTATGAACGGTCCTGATCTGCCATCAAACTGTTGTTGTGGAAGATGAAGGTGGTGTTGGTGGTGATGGTGGTGACGTTGAAGCTCAGAAGCAGAATTGGTGGTGCTGCTGCTGGTGTTGTTTTGCTTGTTGCTTTGCAAATCTGTTGTAAGTTCCATTTGGTGGGTGGGGTTGCTTGTGGGCTAGCTAACTAGCAAAGTTTATTTTAATTTTTTTAGGATAAAAAAAATTAAAAAGAAAAATAAAAATTATTCTTTTGTTGGGTTTTGAAAGCTGAATTTTATAGATGGTTTCAAATTCATGATCAACCCCATGTGTAAATTTTCGTTTTTTAAAGAGAGAAAAAAAATAAAGAGAGAAAGAAAAGGAAGTGGTTAATTAGAATCTTGATAAGGGGTGAGTGTTGTGTTGTTGTTTTAAGTAGTGGGGTTTGTGTTTTCTTGGTTTGTGATTAACTGTTGTCTCTTTGCTTTGATGAGTTTGAAGCTGCTTCAAGAAAGAGAGAAGATATAGTGGCTGGCTTTTGTTTGTTTGATAGGAAAAAAACAGGTGGGGGGACCTTGGGGAGAAAGAAAGTTAGAAAGAAAAATCAAAAATTGAATAAAAATTAAAGTAGTAAGCAAAATAAGTCCACTCGTGGGGTCTTGTTTTGTAATAAGGAATGTTAAATTTATTTATTTATTTTTTATCTGTGTTGTGACACATGAACATACCATGTACCAATCCAATGCTTTGAAGAACAAAAGTAATCAAAAAGAGATGTTTTTCGCTCATTAGCTTTGTTGGCTAACATGTGTGTGAATCATCCTTGGGTATGTTTGAAATATTATCATTTCCTTCACCTCAGAAAATCTGGTAAGGGGAATGCTCTTAAAATTTTGAAGAACAAGAAATTAATTTTCTTTTAATTACTTTCCAACACAGTTAAGTTCCCTGGTAACATTGCATTTACAATATGAAATCTGTTGAGACTGTGGTTTAGATATGAAAACAAAGAGTAGCTATTGAAAATCTATTAGATTTTGTGGAAGGAGGAAAATGTTATTAATTTAGAAGAAATACAAATTTAATTTTCCTCATTACGTTTAAATAATTTTTTTAAGTTAGACGTTTAAATAATATAGACGTTCGGATCCAAAATAAGTTAGATTTGATTTTAAATAATTAGAAAAAATTCTTATACATTATATACATAAAAGTTTAATACCCTACATATTTCTAGGAGATAATTTTTATTCTTTTAACACCCCTCTTATCCTTAGATAAAATGTACCTAACTTGGATGATTTAGAAACTTGTTAAAGACCTTTCTTTAATCACTAAAATTTGTTAAAATATATATATATTTTTTTTAAGTTCCAAACAGGATAAAAGACCTTCCATGCAGATCATGTTTTGCTATTTTTGATAATAAGCTAAATAAAATCACCTAAGATAATTGATCTTACAAAAAATATTTCTAATTTCACATTTAGGATGATCAAGATAATTGTTAGATATAATTAACTAATAAGTTATACTTACTACTTAATTTCAAATATTTACTTAATATTAGAGCGAGTTTAATACATCTTGTAATTATTTCTACCTTTTATATCTATAAACTATCTCTGAGACAAGTTAGAGACCAAAATTATTAAACCTAATTCAAAAGTAAGGTGTATTTAAAATTTATATGTTATAATAGTGTTGATTAGTTGTATAAGAGATTAAGGTTTAGGTTTAGCAAGAAATGAGATTAGGCCAAGAAATATAGAAATGATGTTTTTTGGAAGGCAGTGGCAATATAGTAAATAAGTGGAAGTTTGTGAATACAGAGCAGCAAGCAGATAGACAGCGCAGGTAAGCATCAGATAAAGCATCTAATGCACCAGGACAGCTCATCACAACCAAACCCCACACTGTCTCTTTTATTTATTTATTTATTAAAAATTAATTTTATTATCTATTTCCATTTTATTAATTATATTGTATATCAATTTTCTTTCTGGTTTGGTTTCATTTCAATTTGGGCGCCCTTTAATAAATGAGTGGCATGTGTTATTGTGAAAAGACCAAAATGCCTTGCATAAATATAAAATAGTCAAAAGGGCAAAAATTATAATAGTATAGAAAGTATAATAAACAAAAATAATATTAAGAATCCTAATATTTGAGCCATAATTTAAATTTTAGTATATATTATTCATTTATTAGATAATAGATTTCATAATTTATAAAATTATTTAATCACCATTCAATAAATAAATATCATATCAGTTAATACTAAAATTGAAAATTAAATATTGAGATTTTTAGTATTCAATATAAAATAAACATCATGATGCAACATCATTAAAATGTAAAAGTATTAAAAAATTGATATTATTTATGGGATTATATTTAATTGATTTAATTAAAAATAGGATGTTTAATTTAGAATTTTATATATTTTAGGATAAGAAAATTTAAAATGTTTGGAGAATCCACCAACTTGTGATTTGGGTAACATAACATTATCAAATTTCATTGTGATTGAAAATTTCAATTGCTGAATTAACAAATTCTCAATTAATAAGGCAATATTGAATCGTTAATTCTATCTTCTTCTACAATATTGATTGGATAATTTATTGTAATAATGATTATTATTGTGAGGTAAGCTTAAAAGCACATTAAAATAACATATAGAAGAGATTAATTACAAAAAAAATAAAATACATTATGTTTTAAAATATTTTTAATGTCTTACATGATGTTTTAAAATATTAGTAATGTCTTATTCTCATCCTACATCTTTCTATTATTGTTAATCCTCTCAAAATTTATAGTTGAGATTATGATGACTTTGATTAGATTTATTGATTAAATTTACAATATAACCAATTCGGACTAAATTTAAAGTGAAATATTATAAATAATAATGTTAGTGATTCTAATTATAATCTCAAATTTTAAACTCTAATTGATGTGACAATTTATTTGTAACTAACAAATTATGTTCGTTTTGATATTTATTAAATTTTCATTAATTATAATTTCACCCCTCTAAGATAAATATTAATAATTTATGATTGCAATTATTATTATAAATAAATTATTACATCAATTCAGACTCAAGTATTGAGATTATAATTAGAATTATATTATTATTTATTAAATAATTTTGATGTATGATTGTAGTGATTTAGTATATCTATCAATTTTTTTAATGTTCTTTGAGTCATGGTTGGTAAAGTGCATTTTTGACCACTCATCATTAAGGTTGGTTCAAATTAAAAAAAAAAAAAAAGTATAGAGGTGCTCAAATCATTTTAGCTTTCCTTCTATTTCAAATCAACAAAACAATAATATTATAATTTTAACAACACTAATCAGCCAGGCAATTCCACCTGGACCCACTTTCTATCTTAAAACAAATCAATATTGAAAGGATAATCATCCAATCTAACATAATTAATTCATATAATAACACCAAGACAACACACATCTTAATCCCTTATTATCTTTTTAATATAAAAATTCAACAAATAAGAAGATATCATAATCTTTCATAATTGAGAACACAAAATGCTCTCTTTCATCCCTTGTCTCTCTTTCTTTTTTTGGTAAATAATTAAACAAAAAAAGGTGTATTGGTAGTTATATAAAGATCAGTGTAACTAAGTGATAAATTTGAATTTCGATAATTAACACAGTCATGCACCATATATGATTAATCTCTTAAAAAAACAAAAGAACAAAAAACAGATTAGAGTAGTAATTTTTTTCAAGAAGATCAACGGATATAATTTTTTATCCCAATTAAATTTTAATCTTCAATATATAATTTGTGATTAAATTTATAACTTTCTAGATGATTTCAATTAAACGTGTATCTAAACTTTCTTTTTTTTTTGATTTCGTATTTTCATTTAACTCATTTATTTTTTTATTTTAAAAAAGCTCATTTGACGGTGAGTAGCACGATCATTTAATAACAAATTATTGATTTAATTCTATTTGCAACATTTTACATGATTGCATGATATATATAAGTATAAATTGGTTTTGATTATTAACTCTCCAACCCCCTTCCCTTCAAATAGACACAGATATGCGTGTATTAATAAATTTTAAGTAAAAATATTTATTAGTCATCTCACCATTCAATCGATTAGTATTATTTTAATTATGTTAAATGATTTTACACTACTACTCAAAAATTATAATATTATTCAAATTTGCCCGACGATATAATATTTGTTGTCGATTAGTAGCTTTCTCTGAAAAAAAAAAAAGTTAATAACAAAAACTAAAAAGGCATTAATGTTAATATAAGATACAATTAATCTCCACATTAATACTAATAATGTAGTGCCTGGTTCAAGGCAAAAGCGAGTGGTCATAGCAGGGGATTACTGTTCATACATCATACTCCCTTTGCTTGGTTCTCTCCACATAAAAAGGGGTTCTTGACTGTGACTTTTCCCAGATGCCCCATTTCTTCATTCCTTCATATTTGAATCGCTATTCCAACTAACAAAATTTAATACAAAATAATTTTACATCACATCTCCAAACTGATTGTATCACAGCCCTGTCTGTGATTGCCAGAGGCTATCAGCCCCACTTGTATGACTTTATTGGTCTGTCTTGCTCCTAAATTTGTGCACTCATTGTCAATTTAATTTTTACCCTAATCTTCATTTCTTTCTGTTCCCATTAACTTTCCCCTTTTGATCTCTCACTCTCATTTATTTACTGCCTTGCCTAACAAAGTAAATGGTGTACAAAAGCCGCAAATATTTATTTGCATGGCAATCAAAACTGGGGTGGGGGGAAAAATGGGTTTGCATAATTACCCCTGTAGTTTAGTACAATTGTACTTGAGCCCAAAATTAGAAATTTTTTATGCATGTGTTGGCATTGGTTGAGTTGCTTGAATACTCATGCTGTCACACACTACAACTAAATATTCGGTAGGTTTATAATGAAGCATCAACATTTAATGAGTTTTTCTCAAGGTAATAGATGGTAACTTGGTATAGTCCACTCGCTGATTAAGATAATAATTTAGATGTAACAGAAGAATGATTATATTGTTACATCAATTGACAAAATAGAATTGTAACTGTACCAATTATGACTTTAATGAATAACTACTATTAATTTTTAATTATAAATGACGGTCAATGTACGGTGGCTGGCAGACAATATTAATTGATTTATTTAATAGTTTTTTTTAACTATACTAATTATAATAGAGTACTAAACAAAGGCTCCATTTACATTACGTTGGTTGTATGTTGCATCCGTCATAATTTTTTGTTATTGATAATGCATTTAATTGTGTTACACTTTTTCAATGTTGCCTAACATATATAACTTAAGTTAAACATAAGTTATGTAAAATAAAAACAACGTTTTGCTTGTAACAAGAACTTGTGATAGGTATAATTCACATCCAATGCATATGTAGAATATAATTTATATAATCTTTAATGTTATAATTTTTTTCTTTCATGAATTTAATTTGTTCAGTAATTTTTAAATAACTTTATACAGATGACCGTCCGAATTTAAATCACGGAGAGGTAAGTGGCAAAAATTTAATATGATGTTGTGACTATATATATATATATATATATATTGGAAGCTGCTAAAAAATGTTAGGGTGCAAGTGCAATTATCAAAGAGACAGAGAGAAATGGCGTAAGAGAGCAGAAGCAGCGTGGCAACAATCCAAAAGTGTACGGTTAAAATTTATGAAACTGGTACAGTTTGTTCACTGCAGGTGCTTTCAATGCAGCGAAATAAATTGTTTTTTGCTGCAGAGATTGCAAGTAAAAACACGAACCACTATCTAGTGTCTCAGTCTGCTGAGGACAGTCAACAGTTACACAGAAATGGATATTACAGCAATTTTTGTTTTTTTTTTTTGTGTGTTTAAATAAAGATTCTTAGTATTTTTCAACAATATGCAATTCAAAATTGTTGATTGTTAAATTTATAATGGGAAATTTATAGTAAATTAGTAATGTACAACAAAATGGCCATTAATATAAATTTAATACATTAAACCTAAATTTCTAAAAATAAGATAAGCTGGTTAATAAATAAAATATTACATTGGAATTCTTTCTAATAGATTTTACCAGTTGAATCAATCAATAATTGGCTACGCATACAATTTCTTTCGCACACACTTATGGTATAATTAACATTGTATAGGAAATCAAATATCATGCTCATTTGTGCTAAAAAAATAACAATAAATATGTAAAAATATTTTTTTGTTCAATTTTTTAAATTTTTACATCAAAATATTTTTTTCAATCTTTAACAATCAAAATTAATTAATTGCTAACATTTGATCTGAGTTGAATTTGGAGAAAGTCTTATTTGTAATTATTTTTCTTCAATACAATATTAACACAATTTTATTGAAAAATCCCATTAAAATTTTTTATGAAACGGTGAAAAGACACGTCATCGTTTCATGGTCGGTGACTCAGCGCGAGGTGGTGGGAGTGATGATTAAACATTTAAACAAGTCTGCAATTTTTTACCGCACGTGCATAACACGTGTTGCTGATTTGTTGAGTTCTTGATTTTGAATATTTACAGCGGGAAAATAATTAAAAGTTAAAAAATTTCCCAAGTGAAACTGTGATAAGTGTTAAAAATCAAGGCAAATACATATTCTACTCTGGTAAGTCAAAGATACGCGCTTGGTTAGAGCGTGGTGTACACGGCACGAAGGGGACAAGAAGTCAAATACGGGGCAGTATGTGGGGACCAACTAACATGTCTCCTTATCTGAAAATCCACATTGATTCGTAACTCAAGCTCATTTATCTCGTGACCAAACAATTTAATTTTTTTATATTTTAATTTATCTATTTTTTCTTTTCATATTTTGGGTTTCAATTTAAAAAAAAAAGAGTTGGACAAAATATTTGAATCAATAATGTTTTATTCCTCAATGATGCTAGCGCCATTTTTTTTTTTAATTTTGGAGTATATTCAATGATATTTTAACCATATTAAAAGTATTGTCTTTTTATTTCGCATTTTTCAAAAAAAAATTATTTTTGATGATCAATAATTTATTTAAAAATTTCTTAAAAGTGGTACATGTTAAATAATAATTTCAAGAAGAAAAATATAAAAATAAACTGTTGAGCATCATATTCTTCCGTATATAAAATTTTATATTTTCTTAAGAATAAATTGTTGTTTTTGAGGTAAAAAAAAAAAAAAATTCAATTGAGGCCTTTAGTGAGAAACAAACGGGCCCGAATATCTAAAAGAGTGGAGCTCCTAACACCCCTCGAACTCTAATGAAACCCAATTGGTATATTTATATCACTTTCAAAGTTAATCAAATTTTAAACATACTCTTTTATAATAAAAGTTTAATCATTATGTGTTTAATTTTTCATTGTCTCAAATTTATTTTGAGATTTTACTAAAAAATAATTATATCATAAATTTAGATGTAGAGACGAGGGATTCATAATTTGCAGATGCGAAGATTTTAATTTAGTTAAATTAATAATTATCCTTTAATGTAATTTCCAATAACCAAAAAACTATTAACAAGTATCAGGTTTTATAAGAATTTTGGAGGGGTGTCAAAAGCAATTTTAAATTTCAAACTGCTAAAAGACTATGTTCTCACGGGCTAAATAGGCCCATATGCTACTTACGGGTTTGCTTACCAATTATGCGGCCCCACACATTGTTTTATTATTCAGCGATACACTAATACATCATACATGTATGTATGCTTTCATGTGCTGTGTTGTAATTTGCAAAGATTCAACCAGTTTATTAATCATGTCTAAATCTTAAATATTAACCTAAGCTAATTATTAAATAGGTCATAAATCTAATAAAGCTAATTATTAAATAGGTCATAAATCTAATAAAATTTTCTTCAAATATAAACAAACACATAATATGGGATGAATATGAGTAAATACAATATAATTAATCAAAATAGTTAACTATGACAGATTAGTTTTAACGTCCAAAACTATAAATCTGAACCCAACAAGATTATTAAAAAAATGACACAGATTAATGATTTGACACCGTTAATAATCATATCATTTTGTATCAACTCAAATATAAAAACTTCATGTCAGGTTGACAAGCCCTGTCAAAAATTCTCATCCTTATAGTTTAATGAATAGAACTATTTAGACTTTAAATATTAAATGGGTGTCAATAGTAATATTTAACTGTTTAATTATATATTATTGCCCTTAGCAGTAAATTAAAAAATGAGCATATGTTTTGGTAAAATAATAAATGAGTGGCGCTAGTTACATCCTAACTACTAAATGGGTATCAAGAGTAATATTTAACTATTTAGTTGTATATAATAGCCCTTAACAGTAAATTAATCGATGAGCATATATTTTGGTCATAATTTTTTAATTAATATATATATATATATATATAGCTTATTTATATCAGTAATCCTATTTATATATATTATAATTACTCTAAAATTGGTTAATAGCATGCATGGATTCAGTAGTTTTAATTTTATTTTCGCTTCTCTTTTGGGGTTTCATGCCAAAGCCAAAGTCCAAATATACATTATTAATTTTGGTGCCCATCCATTACCCCAAAATCGAACATGGTTGCCAAACACGACTTAAAGAGTACGTGCATGAACACATTAAAATTTGTTTACTATAAACAACATTTATTATCTAGATTTAATTAAATAATTTCGTTACATGTAGAGCATATCTTTAACATATGAAGTCGGGTGATCATGGTTTTAATGTTATATTTTAAATTCTAATAAATTTTAGGTACACAAGACCCTCACTTTTTTTAACGTGCGGACACGTTATTAAACCATACAGTTTAATAGTTAACTAAAATGTGGTTTAATAGTAAATTAAAAATTGATTATATTAAACTGTATAATTTAATAATATATCCGCATAAAAAAATATAAGGCACCCTTGATAGAGAAGGACTCGTTTAAATTTTTTAATTACATGTTGCCTCATTTAAGTAATTTTTTTAGTCAAAAACCAAAGCTGTGGTGAAAAAAAATATAACTATGAAATCAAAATTGATAATATGTAGTAAATATAATTTAAATAATAATTTTGACAAAATTAATAAAGATATAATAGATTTTTCATCATACAACTATAAAATCAATTCAATTTAACTCTCGAGTTATAATAACTAATGTTTACTAAACACTTTATTTCTATAGCTTTTAAGCTATAGTTGATCAATCTCAATTCTAAATAGGGCTTTAGTTTGTCTAAATTCCGGATAAGTGCAACCTCACTTTAATCTCTTCCAATACAAATACATAAATAAATAAATAAGCCTACTAGTTCTTAAATATATTTTAACATAATGTCTCTATTTATAAAGAGTACTCACAGTTCAAAATTTATGGCAGGGTTAAATTTGTTCTACAATCTTGTTGTTGTGTAGAAATGAAGAATTATCGAAATATTTCATGTTTCTTGATAACGCGGTTTGTATTCTAAACTTAAAACAAATATTTTATGTTTTATTTATGAAAATGATCCAATTTGTAAATATTTAATTAAATTCATGTAATTATATGGGCAATAAATTTGATTCCATGCTTTCATTTGATCATTTCCAGCCTCTGCTTACCGAATCTTTGACAAACATTAACTTCTAATCTTCCTCTAAACGATTTCCAAGGGCATTAAAATTAAATTTTAAATTTTGTGTCATCACAAACCTAATAGAGATTAAAATTAAATTAATCTAATAATTGACCAATTTAATATGATGTTGAATTTCTTTTACAGGTTGAGGCTCCAATTAAACAAAATTTAATTTTAATATATATATAAGCAAAAATATACCAATACACATATATATGGCGTTGGGTTCTATGAATTTAGGCTCCTTGTGAAAGAAAGACATAGATCTACATTGGTTTTTATTTATTAGTTAATTCATTTTAACTATCATATCCCCATTTGATTCGTCGATTGAGACTTAAGCAGCTAAATACACAGAGATTTTACATTCATCATTCGTCTCTAAATGGATAATATAACATGTAGAACTCTGATCAAATGAGAGGACGTATGTTGAGTTTTCATTGATGAAATTATTTTATGAGTCCCATAATCTTGCCAATATAACAGTATCTTGCTATACTGCGTGATGTATTTACAAAAGAAAGCCCATTACTTGAAATAAACAAGACATGCATTATATATTATTCACTCTTTACATATATAATCTAGAGTTACGATTTTATGATATTAATTCCCTGGTTATTACGGCCTACAATATATTGCGAAAGATTTTGAAGTTTACGTATTTATTTCTAACCATATTCGATATTTATATTATGTACGACTTTTTAACTCATAACTTCTCCAACAATAGATATTTTTAATAAGTCCTCAGGGATTTAATCGAATAATTTTTTAATTGTTTTAAGATCATCTGACTTTAAATAAAAAATATTAAAAATTTTAAAAAAATTAATTTAAGTTTTATCTGTCCCCCTTAACTTTTTATTTTAAATTGATCTTCTTGATAATCTCCAATGCTCTTTTTACAAATGTAACCACAAATGCAAAGATCATGACTTAAAGTTATACATAATTAATAATAAAAAACTTTGATTAATTAAAAATCAGAAAAAAAGATAAAGTGAGATAAAAAAGTGGCGTGGTACCCAAAATCCAGCCTGCTTTGAGAATCATGATCAACTACTCATCGTTTCATCAATCCTCAAAATCCTTTGATCCTTTCGTTTTCAATACTAAGGACACACCTTTCTTTAATTTCTCTTTGATCGCCTTTTACTTTTCTCAATAATTCTTTCATTATTTTGCTTTATCTTTGTCCTCCCCAAAGCCACTTTATTATCTGCCTTCAACACCAGCAGCTTTTGCCCTGTACTTATTGAAATCCCATCGCATCTTTTTAGAACCATCCATTTTCCCTTCACTTTCTTACTAACCAAGCAGAAAAAAAATAATAATAATGGCGGAAGAATTTGATTATGAAGAGCTTGTGAAGGCAACTGAAAGCTTCTCTCAATCAAGACTCATTGGCAAAGGCAGCCATGGTTCGGTTTACAAGGCTATCCTTGAAGATCATCAAACTGATGATGATCATAAAATATTAGCCATTAAAAGAGCATCCATTAGTGGATTTGAAGTTTTGCAAGACAACTCAAAGAAGCTCAATAACGAAATACGTGTGTTATCATCTTTGCAAGAGAATAATAACAGAAACCCTAATTATCATGTCATCAAATTTCTTGGAACCAGCTGTCGAGAGTCGGTGTCAGTTGATGGTAACAGCAACAAGCTTTTGGTCATGGAGTTTATGCCCAATGGCTCTCTTTATGACTTAATACATAATGCATCAGCGGCCACAACTACGCTGCTGGCGTGGCCGAAACGCGTAAAAATTGCCATGCAGATTGCCAGGGCGATCCAGAGTCTGCATGAAAACGATCCTGTGATTATTCACAGAGATATAAAGTCTACAAACATACTGTTTGATTCAAATTGGGATGCCAAGTTGGCTGATTTTGGACTTGCCGTCTCAGAATCTGATGAGTCTTTGATGATTCAACCAGCAGGGACTATTGGGTATTTGGATCCTGGTTACACAAACCCTAGCAAGCTGAGCAAGAAAATTGATGTATTCAGTTATGGGGTTGTTTTGTTAGAGATTATAAGTTGCAGGAAGGCCATTGATGTTGCTAGGGATCCAGCTTCAATCATTGAGTGGGCAATGCCATTGATCAAAGAAGAGAAGCTCGGGCGAGTTTGTGATAGCAGGGTTGGTTTGCCTACTTTCATGGAAGGGGCTATCAAGCAGATGTTACACGTGGCAGCACGGTGCGTGTCATCCGAGGAAGAAAATCGTCCTGGAATTGGAGAAATTTTAATGGGGGGTGCTTGTTTTTTTGTTGATCATCATCATCACGTTGAAAGAGTTAGATCGATTCCCCTTTGGATCATGAGTCTTTGGGGAAGTATTAAAATTAGGCAGAAAAAATCGGCTAATAATAAGTTTTCATGTAGTCGGAAAAAGATGATGATATTGAGAGAGATTTTGGCAGAAATTGAATTGAAATAATTATTGAATCATTGAGTTAACTCAATTTCGAGTTAATATCGGTCAATCTTTGAATTAATGTTAATTAATTTGTTTGAATATGATATGTAGGCAAAAAGCTAGGATGCAGGCCATGAACAAGATTCCCAAAAGTTGGTGGGAAAGAGAATATATGAAAGTTTTTTATTCATGACCTGTCATTCTTTGTTGAAATTAATTAGGGAAATTATATCTCTACTATCTTTAATTTCTCATACATATACATCTAATGCCAAAAAGATTTAACTTGTTACATACATTGCCTATAAATTTAAATTTATATTAATAAATTACTTTATCATTACGTTAAAGAATTTAAATAAATGACCGTTCCATGCTTAAATATATTAAAAAATTATTTCATTTTTTTAAACTTTAAAAAATAACAAAATTTATATTTACATAAGAAGTATAACTATAGCCAAACATGGAAACATTTGAATGATCTTTTATTTTTTTTAAATAATGGTGTTTTAATTAAATTTATATAAATTTTATAATTTTTTAAAATTTCAAAAAATAAAATGGTATTTTAATAAATTTATTGGTGTTAGTAGTGAAGTGGTGGATTGTTAAAGTTTAAATATAAGTGGTACATAAAAAAGTCTAAAATTTTTTATGGTTAAATATATATTGATAAAACGGTGAAAAGATAATTTTGCAATTAATTATTTAAGTAGTTGCCTTCATTCACTTCATTGTTAACATGGCACACCGCGGAAAGAAATTTTTTTGGGTGCTTCCGGAAATCTTTCGTCTTATGTAACCAGGTCATCGTTTTTGTTCTTGCCCTATTTATCTACAGATTAAGCACATTCTTTATGATAATTTGTCGATTCACTGCATGCTCAAGTAAAATAAGAAAGCGAATTTCTTGAAATGCTAAATATAAGGAAATTATAAGCCATTGCCATTATCATCTCTAACTTTCAAGATGCTTTAATTTCATTTCAAATATTCATGTGTTCTCTAGTTTTTCAAATGAAACTAGCACTAGGAATTCGATTCGGTTGAAATTTTAGAACCAAACAGTTTAGTTTTTTTAGTTCTGTTTGGTTTTTGAAAAAAAATAAACCAAATTGATAAATAATATAAAAAAATAAATAAACCCATATGACTTAATCGAATTGAGTTGAATCATTTTTTAGGTAAAAAGTTATTTATCATTATATCTAGTTAGTCATACGTGCATTGTGATAGCATTTTAACAAGATTTATCAATGACAATAAGTTGCTGGAAAAATTATCAGTCATATACTCTTAAATATTATCAATATCATTTGTGCTATAATATTTTTAACATGTATTACTTGTATACCCTAAGTTGACAAAAGAAATCTACCAGACCCTACCATTTGCTACCGTTAAGAAGTTAAAAGAATTTTAGCAAAATGACAATTTTGCCCTTGAAACAAGTAAATGATAAATTGTGATAAAAAATGACATATCGTTCTCTTTCAGTGAAATATATTATTTTCGAACGATATGTCATTTTACTGAATATAATCGTATTATATGTCATTTTACTAGAATATAAACGTATCATATATCGTCTTATTTGAGTGCAATGACAACTTTTTTAAGATGACATGTCGGTTAACTAGAATGTTGAAAGATGACATATCGTTTATTAGGACGATATGTCATTTGATCGCAAAAAAAAAAAAAAGAGCAAAATAAAAAGAAATATACACAACACACAAGACCAGATTTCTTCTTCTTTTTACACAAATACACACAACAAAAAAGCAAAGAGAAAGATGGTAGTACACTCACACTAGGGGTGGCAAAAATACCCGTCCAGTCAAGATCCGATCTAGACCAGGATGATGCAGGCTAGGTCATACTTGGCCTGGACTAATCTACGAGCTGGGTCTGAGTATCACTTGAGAAACCTAGAACCCAGTTCGGAAATAGGATTTTATAAAAAAATTATAAAAAATTTGTTATTTTTAATAATTATATTTTTTATACATTTATTTAATATATTTAAAAATTTAAAAATTTAAAGTTCATATTTCATGTTTAATTTTATTAAAATAAATTATAAAATTATAAAATAAATAAAATATATTCATAAAAAAATTTAATTATATATATATAAAATCTAGGCTTAAAAAACCCAAAAAAATTCAGCCTGAAATAAATTCAAGTTAGGTATTAGCATACTCGGGTACCTGGACCCAGCCTAGACTTTTGCCAACCCTAACTCACACGCATGTAATTTTTTTAAAAGAGATTCTTGGTCATATAAGTTAAAAGACTGTCTCTACGTCTGTTGTACTATCTCTGATCGTAAGTATTGTCACTATGATGGTGTGCTATCGACTTCCCATTTGCTTTTGTGCAGTGTATTTATAAAGAAAATAGAAGAAAAGAAGAGATTCAGTCGTGTGTACTGTGCGTGTTCCTTTTGTTATACTAATTTTTTTTAGTAATAAAACTATATGTCATCCAATAACTTTTAAGTTAAACGACATGTCATCCATAACTGTTCAATAAACGACATATCGTCCGAAAAAATATTGTCATTTCCTTTATATAAGACGATATATCATACAAATATATTACAGACAACGACATGTTAGATAGTAATATTTCAGTAAAACGACATGTCGTTCGTAAAGTAATATATTTCACCTAAAAATTGACATGTCATTTTTTATCATAACTTCTTCTATGTTAAAAGACCATACTACCCCTATGATGTTAGTATATTCTAACAGTTGGTAATGGATTGATGGACGACAAAAAGTATTTTACCAATTTAGGGTATACGAGTAATATATGTTCAAAGTATTGTAGTACAAATGATATTGATGACATTTAAAGGTATATGACTGATAGTTTCTCTAAATTACTTATAATATTTTTACATTTTTTTTAAATAAAATTTATTAAATACACATATATAAATTTTTAAAAAATAATTTTATTTATCATTATGTTCCGTTGGTCATATGCATGCATTGCAACAATATTTTAACAATAAAATTTATTAAAGACAATGAAATAGTTTTAAAATTTTCACATTTTTTAAAATAAAATTTACCAAATGCTTGGTTGTTTATATTCATAATTAATTATTGTTAATTGTCCAAAAGTTAGCAAACACATGACATCGAGTTATTAGAAGAATGAACGTGCACGCATTGAAAGAATGAGTAAGTGAACTGGAATTTTAACACAAGATTGTACAATTTTTTTGCCATGATTAGCTATATATTTGACAATGATACTAATCGTTAGCTGACATTTCTAAACTCATCTAAACAAACTGTTCCTGCCAACCATCATTTTTATTTTCTCCAAATTTTGTCACAAAACTTTATAAATATGAGATAATTATATGTACCTTGCAATGGGCCCCAGGAGAGTACTGTTACTGTAAAATCAAAGTATCAACTCCCAAGGCCACATTCTCTTAACATGGATAAAACATCTCTTTAAGGCCTCAGTCCCGAGCATTCTCATGTTGTGCACCCAATATTTTTTCTGTGCAAACGTCTGAACATTTTAAATGCGAATCTAAGATTAGATATAGCATTGTAAAATGCTCAAACATATGATTTTTGTTTGTATTTAATCGTATACATTATTTATCAAAATAAATTACTATAACTACAGTACAATCGCTCGTTAGTTAAAGTCTTTAACTAACATTTTCCTTTAAAATTCTCAAGCTTTCTGTTACACCTCCTAAGATTTTCGTTCCTGACAGACGAAAGTTACGACACATTAACTATTATGTGCTGCGAATGCACTCAAATTTTTTCAACAGAAAATTGGGAACACCGTATCTGATAACAATTGTATTGTACAGGTCTTTCGCTTTCAAGGGTGCCAACAGAAGCGGTAGGAGAAAGTTATTATCGTGTGTGTGCTGTCGACAGTGAATGCTGCTATGTTAAGTGCAGAACGGCTGGCATCCTTCTTAGCTACCGCGGTCTGTGTAGATGCGTTGCTCTTGCTGGACCTTGTAAAAGCGAAGGTGACTGCACTGGAAAATGTCCCAAAATATGCCGTGAAAGAGACTCTGTTTCTGGCGTATGCTATTGCATTTGTAGTTAATTAATTAAAGCTTTGAGGTTGCTTAAGAAAGATCTTAACATCATGCATGCTAATCTAGCCATCTATATTCCATAAAATTATATCTGTCATTCTTGCGTATTTATGTATTTTTAAGTGCCCTTAAAGGTTTAGATAAGTGTTTTTCAAATAGCTTTATTTAATTATCTGGTCACATGAATTCGAATCATGAGGGAATTCTTTTTACCTTTTTAACAGTTTTGAAAATCGATTTTTAAACCCATTTAAAATCTTCATAACCATTGATTAATAATATTTTGACACATGTCATATTTTTTTCTTAATTTTTTTTAAAAACTTAGCAAACTTAGGGTATGTTTGGGATTGAGGTTGGACAGCTGTAGCTTTTAAGCTGCAGCACTAAAGTGTTTGGTAAACACTAGCTGTTGTAGATTTTAAGGCATAATAGCTATAATAATATAATTTTTTATTTGTATGATATAAAATTTATTATTTTTTTAATAATTTTATTAAAATTATTATTTAAAAATTATATTTATTACATATTATTAATTTTCATTTTATAATTACAGCTTTTTTTTCACAGCAGCTGTAGCTTAAAAGCTACAGCACCTCAATCCCAAACATACCCTTAGCAAGTAGCAAAGTGTTATTAGTTAGTGGATCCACATAAATTTTGACATAAAATAACTGATATACCATAAAATTTCTCAATAGGGATGCTGATGATATATTGATAAGAGTAATTAAATTATAATAATTTGTAAGATTTAATTAAATTATCTTAATTTCAAGACCGACGAGAAGGCAATTGCTAAGTTGTTTTAAAGTAACTTAGTTAGCCCCAAAGAAGAAATAATAAAAAGACCAACTAACCTCATGGTAAGAGCCAAGCTTAGCTTCGAGAGACTCATTTTTTAAAAGTAGTTTTTATTTTGTATTTTTTTAACTAATATTCTCTCGAAAACTGAATCCTAAAAAACATCTGAAACACATAACTCCAATTATCATGCTTCACATAAAATTTTTTCTTTATGTTGTGCATATCTTCCTACAATTATCTATCATTCTTATGGCTCTTCTGTGTTGTATTCTTCAAGAAAACCTCCCATCTATTCAATAATTCTTGTGATCTATAGTTATACAAATTAATATTTTCTCAATATTTCTAAACATTATAGATTATGGCAGAATATATGATTCTTTTTATTTTACATGGTACAAAAGAAATAAGGTAAGTTTTCAAAATTTCATGATTAAGAGCTTCTGCATTATGTCGAGGAAAATACTAGTGGGTGATTGATGGTTCCTGGCTCTATAAATTTCTTTTTTTTTAAAAATTTTTTAATAATTTAGGTTTTTTTTTTTAAATAAATGGAACGATGACGTAACGTCTCCTCAGTTGCTTGACAACCGACACGTCATTTGTAAAATTGAATTCCAAATGCTTTTAATAAAAGTAAGAAATTATTTTTTTTAACTATTACACGGAATAATAATTATTACAATTAAAAATATGAGTGCTCGCAACTTTAAGTTCTAATATCAGTCTCAACTACTGTAGATCACTCATCTAATTAGACAATAAATTTTATAATTTATAAAACTACTTATTTACTACCCAATAGAGAATTTACTCAATTTTAGTAGTAATTATAATAAGAATTTTAATTACAGCTACAACTATTGATTACAATTAAAACCATAATTATGATTATATTAAAAAAAATATAATAAACTTCGACCATATAAATATACCATTGTACCATAAAATTATAGACTTGACATCCAATATTTTTTTGTTTTTGATGTATATGAAATTCTTCAAGAATACTCTAGATTTAAGAGCAAACTAAGTCATGCGACATATTCTTGCCAGAAAATTATTGTTAAAAAAATATTCTTATCAATTATTTGGGAATAGTTTTTGGCGTAAAATGAAAAAAAAAGTATAAAATAATTTAGAGATACAAACATTATAAAAAAAAAATGATATGATTAACATTAGGACATGGCAGAATCGAACCCATTCCAAAAAAGCTGGTCTGATTCGATTTTCAAGTTTTGATTTGGTATTTTTTCCTCAAAATTGAAACTAAATGAAAATAAAAAAAACTATTAACATCTTCTTATATTAAAAAAGTGCCAGGCGACATGATTTAAGAGGACATAAGATCTTAAGATCATGCAAAATTCTTGTATTCTTCAAGAAAACCTCCCATCTATTCAAAAATTCTTGTGATCTATAGTTATACAAATTAATATTCTCTCAATATTTCTAAACATTATAGATTATGGCAAAATATATGATTCTTTTTATTTTACACAGTACAAAAGAAATAAGGTAAGTTTTCAAAATTTCATGATTAAGAGCTTCTGCATTATGTCGAGGAAAATACTAGTGGGTGATTGATGGTTGCCAGCTCTATAAATTTCACTTTTTTTTAAAATTTTTTAATAATTTAGGTTTTTTTTTAAATAAATGGAACGATGACGTAACGTCTCCTCAGTTGCTTGACAAACGGCATGTCATTTGTAAAGTTGAATTCCAAATGATTTTAATAAAAGTAGGAAATTGTTTGTTTTTTAACTGTTACACAAAATAATAATTATCACAATTAAAAATACGAGTGCTCGCAACTACTAATCTAATTGTAGGTCACTCATCTAATTAGACAATAAATTTTATAATTTATAAAACTACTTATTTACTACCCAATAGAGAATTTACTCAATTTTAGTAGTAATTATAATAAGAATTTTAATTACAGCTACAACTATTGATTACAATTAAAACTATAATTATGATTATAGTAAAAAAAATATAATAAACTTCGACCATATAAATATACAATTGTACCATAATATTATAGACTTGACATCCAATATTTTTTTGTTTTTTGATGTATATGAAATTCTTCAAGAATACTCTAGATTTAAGAGCAAACTAAGTCATGCGACATATTCTTGCCAGAAAATTATTGTTAAAAAAATATTCTTATCAATTATTTGGGGATAGTTTTTGGCGTAAAATGAAAAAAAAAGTATAAAATAATTTAGAGATACAAACATTATAAAAAAAAAATGATATGATTAACATTAGGACATGGCAGAATCGAACCCATTCCAAAAAAGCTGGTCTGATTTGATTTTCAAGTTTCGATTTTGTATTTTTTCCTCAAAATTGGAACCGAATGAAAAAAAAAACTATTAATATCTTCTTATATTAAAAAAGTGCCAGGCGACATGATTTAAGACGACATAAGAAAATAAACAAAAATAAAAATATTATATTTTTGTAAGAAGTAAAAAAAATACAAATATTTGAAGAACCTGACTGAAAATTTTGGTTTTGGTAACATTCTTGTTTTAACTCTATTGTTATCAGTTTTTTAGAATTTAGTACTGAACCAAACCGATTTAACAATCAATGTTATTTTGAAAAATAACTGAAGTAAAATTTTACTTTGGGGATGGTCGGTCGTTTATTTTTTAAAGATATTTTATCTAATACTTTAATGGTACTTTTATCAAAATAAGTTGTTTACTTTAGCTGTAGGAATCAGAATGAACTCCTACAAGTTGCCAAACTGTCTTTAGTTAATTATTGTTCAAAGATATTTTTCAAGTCATCTATTTTTCAAAGATATTTCATCTAATACTTTAATGGTACGTTTTTCAAAATAAGTTGTTTACTTTCACTGTAAGAATCAGAATGAACTCCTACAAGTTGCCAAACTGTCTTTCGTTAATTATTGTTCTTAGAATTGTTATTATCCATTATAATAATGATAATAACAATAATAAAAAAATGTAATAATAAAACTAATAACCAATACAACAGCAGCAGCAGAAACAACAACAACAACAACAACAATAAGAAAATATTAAAAATATTTTAATCGGCAAACATTAAATGACACTATCGTTTAATGTTTTGTAGAAAAATGACAAGTCGTTGAATGCTGAATAAACAGGGTGAAATTTTGTCCTCAACATTTATATGACTGACATTCAAAATTAACTGACTCGTTGTTTATTGCAAAATTAGTATAGCTAATATCATATAAATAACAGCAAGATGATGTCTTTTTGGTTGCTTTGTAAACTATGCGTCATCTTTAATGTTGAATTCTAAATTGATGGAGCGGTGTAACGGAAGCAGAATTGATAGAATAAGAAAAAATAGATATTGTTCTAGAGCTGGACTAAGTCAACACGATTAGTTTACATTCTAATTGAAGCACAATTAGATCCGTTCTAATCAAAACGACTCAATGAGATGTTTAATAACGCATAAAGCGAGATTAGATGACGCATAATTATAAAAGAGAAATTTTATTGGATAGTTGAATTAAAGTTATGAAAATAATTACAAGATTGCTTTATTTATAATAGAGTAAACTTACTTCCTTAAGTTAACTTAAAAAGAAAAATCAAATCATAATTAGCATATAAATAAGAGAATAAAATACATTCCTTAATTAACTCTAATTAAAATAAGAAAAGAAAATTCTAGAATCCTAAATAACTAAAATAATGTCTCACAGTATACTCCTCCTCTTAAAAGAAACTCTTCCTCAAGTTTGAATACAGTATGGAGGATGAAACTTTTAGTGTAGGAACAAATCATCTTGTAATTCAAACTTGTTATATTTCTCATCAATTTTCCTCGAAACTTTGAAAAATCCATGCTTCAATAATTTCCTTTGCTTATACATTCTTCTAGGCGATGAAGACTTCCAAGAACGAACAACAATCAAATAACTCTTACCTTTCCCTAATTGTCGCTCAATGCACTCTCCAATAGATTTCACCTTTTCTATCAAATCTTCTTCAAGTACAACCTTCTTGTCTTCAATATGAATAGGTAGAATCATTTTAATCATTCCAACTTCTTCAACCTTATTTTGCTCATCATCTTCAACAATTGTCTTATTCTCCATTGAAACATCATACACATTCTCACATAAATTATCAGATCGAAACTTAAAATCAATAATAAATTGTATATTTTCTTCTGATATTTTAAGCAAGTCTTTTTTAACTATTTCCTCGCAATTAGATCCATTGCTGATATTTTTCATTGAAATGGTGAGATCTACAATTGCTTGCTCTATCGCTGCTAATCTCGGGTTATAAAATTTCTTAAACGCTTGCAAGATTGTTTCTCTAACTATCTGCCTGATAGCCTCTGTAGACATTGCCTGCATCCCTTGATCATTGTCTTTAGGATGATTGTATGCAGATAAGTCTGGCATATGAGAATTTAGTGGATATGGACGATAGTTTGCCATTTATTGTCAAGTTTCCAAATAATGGCAAAATCATAAATAATTCTCAACTTAGTGTGGCCAGCGGCCGATGGTTGCAATTTGGTGTAGGGTTTGTCGGATCTGAAAGAGTTGGTAGTGAAGAACACGATAGTGGCCGTGGTTTGGTCATATTCGCGGTGGGTTGGCTAAAAAATTGGCTTGAATTTGCAGTAACTTGTGGTGGTTGGGGATGGGAGATGGTAATTTGGCCAGTGTTAAGTGGTGATTAGTGATTGGATTTTGGTCGGTAAAGGCTGAGGAATCTTGTGGTGGTGGTGGTCGACAGTAATAAGGTCCGACGGTAGTGATTTTTGTGGTGGAACGTCGTGGCCTTTGGTGGTTCTTATGGTGGCTATGCGACTTAAGGGAGGGGTTGGTTGGTTGTGTTTTAGTCAGTGGAGGCCGGCAAGGTTAGTGGTGTTGACGGCTGGCTGAATGGTAGTGGTGGTGGCTAGATCCGCGGTAGGCAGTGTTGGTTGCATGGCGGCAGCTAGGAGTTTTTAATTTTGGAGATTTTTTCTTTTAATGATAGAATTGGTGGGGATGGGTTATATGTATCTAGAAAAGCTGTGTGATTTGCACAGAACAGCTCTGATACGAATTCATAGAGCGATATAGCAGAAACAGAAATGATAGGATAAGAAAATTAGATATTGTTTTAGGACTGGACCAAATCAATGCGATTAGTTTACGCTCTAATAAAAGCGTGATTAGATTTGTTCTAATCCAAATGATTAAATGAGATTTTTAATAATTCATAAAGCAAGATTAGATGACTTTCTAATCCAGCCGACTCTCCAATGGCAAGATTTTCCTTAAAATCAGAACCAAAAAAAAAATATTAACATCTTCTTATATTAAAATAGTGTCAAATGGCATGATTTAAAAGGACATAAGAAATAAAAAAAAAGTTAAATTTTGTAAGAAAATTAAAAAAAGCCATAAATACTTTAAGGATTTGACCAAAAATTTTGGTTATGGTTCGATTCTTCTTTTTGTTCTATGGTTATTGGTTCTTTAGAATTCAGTATTGAACCAAATCAAAACTTTCGGTTTGGCCCGATTCCAAATTGAACCAACCTATTGCCCATCCCTAATTAGCATTTAGTACTCAAAGTTATTTTGAAAAAACAATCGCTGTAAAATTTTACTTCGGAGACAATAAGTTGTCTATTTTTCAAGGAAATTACTTACAATAGTTTAACAATGCATTATTTAATTGAAAATTGAAATCAAAATAAATTATTTACTTTAGCAATGATAATTGAAATTGGAATAAATTGTATTCTCATTGGTATGTTTACTTTGTTTTAAATCGGAATGGACTGTTATAAATTTCCAAAATATCCTTAGTTCATTATTCTTCATAGTATTATTATTATTATCTATTATAACAATAACAATAATAGTGAGTAAATAATAATAATGATGATGACGACGATGACGAAAACAACAACAATAATAAAATGTTAAAAATATGTTAATCCGCATCCAAGCTCTAGATGATACCGTTGTTTAATATTTTGTATTCAAGTGACATGTCGTTCAACATAAAATAAGTAGGAGGACATTTTGTCCATGACATTTGTACAATCAACATGGGTAAATTATATGCGCCGGTGCATAATCTACCTAACTTGTCTGTCATTATTCTTATAAATTGAACAATAACATGATGTCTTTTAGTTTTTTGACAAAAATCACATCATCTGTTAAGTTGAATTCCCAACTATTTCGATAAAACAAAGAGATTATTTATTTTTTAATAGTTACATGGAATAATAATAATTACAATTACAATAATCAAAAATAAAAATAAAAATATGAGTGATCACAACGTTTGAGTTTCAATTTGAGTCATAACTGTTGTGGGTTACTCATTAATTTGATGACAAATTATATAATTTATAAAATTACTTATCATTTTTAATAATAATTATAATAAGAATTTTAATTATAATTACGACTATTGAATACAATAAAAAATATAATTCTAATTATAGTAAAATAACAAGATAATAAACTTTGGCCATACAAATATACCGTTGTACAGTGATATTGTAGACTGGAAATCGACAAACTTCATTGTTTTTTTTCTATATTTGTTGTATATGAAATTTAAGAGCAAACTAAGTCATGCAACATATTCTTTCTGACAATTATTATTAAAAATATTCTTATTAATTAACTGGGGATAGTTTTGGGCGTGAAATAACAACAAAATATGAAATCCTTTAGAGGGTCAAATATTAAAAAAAATTGATATGATTCGCATTAGGATTGCGCGAACCAAATTAGTTCTAAAAAAGTTAGTCCGTTTCGATTTTTACGTTTAATTTGTTTGTTTTTCTCTTAAAACTAGAACCGAATAAATAAAAACCACGAACATCTTCTTATATTAAAATAGTGCTAGGCGGCATGATTTAAGAGGACATAATAACATGAAAAAAAGTTAAATTTTATGAGAAAAATTAAAAAATCATAAATATTTGAAGGACTGACTACAAATTTTAGTTTAGATTAGATTATTCTTTTGGTTCTATTGTTACTAATTCTTTAGAATTCAGTACCAAACTGAACCAAAAACCGAACCAACTTGTTATTTTGAAAATCCAATCGTTGTAAAATTTTATTTTGGAGATGATTAGTTTTCTATTTTTCATGAAAATTACTTCCAATACTTTAATGGTGCGTTTTTCAACTAAGAATCGAAATTAGAATAAGTTGTTAACTTTAGAAATCGAAATATGTTATATTCTATTTATATGTTTACCTTGTCTAAGAATTAGAATGGACGGACTTGACGATGACAAAATCCTGCACAGGTTTGTTGCCCCATAGAGTCTCACCTTAAATGAGAATGAATTTTAAATAATTTTTAGAGAATGAGAGAGAATAAAGAGAAAATAATAATCAAATTCTTAATAGGGTAGAGTTTGCTTTGTACTCGTCACCCAATCCCTATTGTATGTAATTTTTTTTTAATTTTTACTGAATATTTTTGTTTTATCAATTACAATGTTGGTTAATAATTTTTTTTACCTAATATAAATATGTTATAACTAAAAGAAAATTTTACAATATAAATTTTTTTCAACCCTAAAACACTGTTATATTGTTTTTTGGTCTCTTTAGGTGCTGCTCTCTTCAAATATTTTATAGTTTTGATATTATTTCAAAATATTTTAATTAGTAATAATAATATATTAATAAGAAGAAAAATAAGAAAAAGAAGAAGAAGAAGAAATATATTAATAAGAAGAATAAGAAATTGGGGGTAAAAAAGTCATTTGATTAATATTATGTTAATTTTTAACGCGAAAGTGGAGGAGTGATACATTTTATAATCATTAGGAAGAATGTTGCAAAAAAAAAAAAGAAGTAATTGTATATTAAAAAAAAACCAAGAAAATGTGGTCGGTGGATTATTTCCTATAAAATAATAACCATTACAATTATAATTATAAAAATAAAAAGAAAATATGAATGATCACACTGTTTGAGTTTTAATTTGAGTCTCCAATATCGTGGGTTACTCATGTATTAAATGATAAATTTTATAATATATAAAAATACCCATTTACCATTCAATTGATGAAATACTCAATTTAATAGTAATAATAATAGTAATAAGAATTCTAATTACAACTATGACTATTGATTACAATTAAAACTATAATTATGATTATGTGGTTTTTTTTATTAAAATTATATAAATATGTTGTTTTAATAAGTTAACTGCTAAGTAAAAACACAAATAACCATTTAGAATAGATTTTCATATTCAAATTTAGTGATTTCTTAAATTAAAAAAAACTACATAATATCATATAATACATAAATTAATTATTGCCTTCTATTTATAATGTCCTTCAATTTACAAATGAACAACATTAATTCATCATCTTTCATTTAGTTATAATCAAAAGGGAATTTGATTGATGCAACGGGCCACTTGAACTATATGAATCTATTAAATTTCTCTTTACATAAAACATGTATTTATAAGTAATATTTTAAATTTTCAAAATTTAAAAATTAACTCAATTATATTATTCTCTAATTTACTGTTGTATGTTCTCTCTCTAATTGTCACATCCTACAAACTAAATTTTTACTTTTACTCTAATGATTCTTAATTTTTCTTAGTAAATTATAATTGCATTTTCAGTTTGTTAGAAGGTTTTTATATCTTTATTTGAAAGATTTGAAATTAAAAATAAAATTTTATGGCAAAAATAGTATTGATATTCATTTTTGGATGGTGAGTTTTAATTTGTTTCTTTCAATTCGTGATGGCCTATATAGAATCTGTGGATCAAAATTTGCCCATTTATGGGCGATGAGAATTAACATTCACTTGCAGGGAACATCGAAAGAAAATATACGAAGGAATGGTGAGAATACGAGGAATTGGAAATAGAAAATAAAGGTTGCTTAGGTGTAATTTCATCGAAAAAATATTTTGACAAAAAAAATTAAGAAAAGGCTGTTAAATGGAAATTGGTGGGTACTTTAAAATAAGCCCATCAAAATATGATGTATATCATTCTCTCTCAAAGTTGATTTTAGGAAAAAGTTTATTAACAATATCAAAATGATTAATTATATTATTTTATTAATTAATTATTAAATATTAAATTATTTATATTAATATTTTAAAATAAAAAATTTAAAATATGTAATACTATTTTTATTTAAAAAATAAGTATTGATGTATTCATTAATTATTTATTTACTTCATTAAAAATATGACTCTAAAAACAGGACTCGTCTCCTTATTTCTATATGCTTGAAAATAAAGAAAATCTCCCTAAAATATTGTGTCTCTTATTTATTATCTCAATTTCCATTGTTATATTTCTATATTCCAAATTGTTAAATAATTTTAAAAAAATTATTTAAAAAAATTCTTTTATTTTTTAATATTTACGGAATGAAAATTCTAACCGTTTTGTTAGCGGTTTGGAAAACCCGAAATGGAAAAATCTTGAACCGTCCGGTCCAATTCCATCACACTAAACCGAGTAGCCGACATCGTTCCATCAACATGCCCAGAAACCAAATTTCCCTTCATAGCTTTAACAGCTTTGTTCCCCCAATCTCACTCTCTTAAAACCGTTACTTTGTTTCAAGTCAATAAAACAATCAACAAATCAAGCCAATAATTTTTGCAAATAAAGAGCAAATGGAGACTCATTTCACTCACAGTTACTTCGAAAGACGACCAATTATGAAATCCAAGACTCCGGCTGTTAAATGGTTCAAAGAATGGTAATTTTATCTAAATCAGCCAATGCCCTTTTCTTAATTCTTGTAAATTTCCTACTTTTTAATCCAAGTTTCAAAATTTTTTTTCAATGTGAAGCAATTTTCCTTTTTTATTTTTTATTGTTTTATTTTTCTTGTAGGGTGCCTCAAGATGTTGCGGCTACTGGTGGGAAGTGCCAGATATTGAGATGGGTAAATGGTAAGTGTTTTTTTTCCCTATGCTGAACATAAAACATTTCATTGAATTTTGATTTTGATTTTTAATTTTTTTTATCTGCTGTATTTGTTAATAAGTGTTGTTTGATTTGACTTGGATGAAAGTTAAGTAAGTTAGTGTGGTGAAGGAATAAATGAAACTAAGTTGAATATCATTTAGAGTACCTAATTTAAATGCTTCTTCTTCTTTGCTTTGAATGGGAAATTGTGAGAATTTGGTATCTTTGCAAATTTTGTTGCAACTAAAACTTATAGTACTATGCTTGCAAAGTCTCCATAGGCATTCCAGTTCAAAGAGGTGGAATTGGGATTTCTTTTGTTATTTTCATATTTTTGGGTGTTTCAGGAATTAGATATCTTCGAGGATCAATTTGTTGTGAGTTGGATGAGATTAATATTCAATATTATGAATTGAGAGGATTAAACGATTTTTCTTTTTAAACGTGCCATTAGAAAATAATTTTTTTATTTTTTATTTTTTTTTGCCTAGATGGATAAAGTATTTATTTTTATTTTATTTGGAAGTTTAAATGTTCGTAGGGTTTTCCATATTTTTGCTTTGTTGCTTTTGTGTGAATACCATGTAACTCTATGAGCAACATTGTTTTAAGCTTCCATGCTATTTTGTTGGTTGTAGATTCTCATTTGCATTTTTGTTTCTTTCTGTGAGTGGTACACTACATCTGATGTGTTAATGGTCTTTCAACTTGCTTTTGATTCAATAATGGAAGCTTGGGCATTTAAAATTTGTATAGCCCTTTAGATTTAGGGAGCCATGTCAGAATTTTCTAAGGAGATAAATCTTTAGATGGCTTTGTATCAAAATCTACTTTTAAGGAATTCTCATGTTAATTTCTTTACAACATTTTATGCTCTTCGTCTGTTTGTGTTCAGAGAAAACATTGAAGGCCTTAAAGGAGAAGGCAAAAGAGCCGGAGGCACCGGAACCGGAGCCAGAACCTACCACTGAAGTTCTATTTCTGTGCAGCTATGAAGGCTGTGGGAAGACATTTATCGATGCTGCCTCTTTGAGAAAGCATGCTCACATTCATGGAGAGAGACAATATCAGTGTCACTATGAAGGATGTGGAAAGGTAACACATGATGTTTTTATGTGGTTTTTAATGTTTCATTCACGATTTCTTTAGACTGCTTAAAATCATGAGATTCATCACACTTCTTTAAACTATGATAATTTTTTAAAAAGAAAAGGAAACTATTATATGTATGTGTAGAGACAAGCTGTTGTGTCTGATCTTTGGACATACTATCCAACATGGCTACTCTAAAATGTGTGGGATGTTGGATTAAACAAAGTGAGGAATTTGGGTTTATGGATGGGAGTGGGGGAGTTTCTAAGGTTTAGAAATGTGGGGAACTTCATGGATATGAAAGCAATTTGCACTGACGAATTGAGTGTGGAAAAGAAATGTACTATTGAGAATCAGGTGCTATCACCGAACATATTTTCTAGTGGGTGGTAGGTCTTACAAGATAACTTGTTTACATTTCTTTTCATCTCAGGCAAAATACATTTTTTATTTTATTTGAAATATATAAATGAAGAGGAGGTTTGGGGTTTTGGGTTTTTGGGGGTGGGGGTGGGAGGGGGCATGGGGGATAGGGGTGGGTGGGTGGGCTGTTTTGGTTTTGTGCGGCTAATTCAACTCCTCTGGTTAAATAAGATATGTCGGTCTGGTTTGGGACTGAAGGTGGTCGAGCTTTGTTCATGTACAGTCTTTTGTAAACCATCCTCAAATTGTTTCTTGGTATATTTATAATACGTTAAAGGCTGAGCCTCATTACTTTATTTATTAGTCTTTTTCTTGATTTTTATTTATTGATATTATTCTTTCAGGCATATAAAAGAAGCTTTTGAAGTATTTTTGTATTTTTGATGCAGAAATTTTTGGATAGTTCAAAGTTAAAAAGACACTTTCTTATTCATACTGGAGAAAGAGATTATGTATGTCCTCATGAAGGCTGTGGTAAGGTGAAGAATCTATCCATTGTATCGCATTTTGTTAAAACTTTGTGAATGCTACCTATCTTTTTCTTGTTTCTTATTTCTGACATTATCATAAGATATGATAAATGTTATACATTTGTCTTCTGCCTGAAACATTTCTGTTTGATGATTGATTCCATTGTCTTTTGGTCCCTTACCCTTATTTTTAAAATTTTAGGTCATTTGGTAAACAATATTGAATACCTTGGATGTTTAATAATATTTTGTAAAGAGAAGTACAGTTTGTTGTACATTGTGATTGCCGAGGACATCATGTTTAGTAAACAAGATTCTGTGAGACACTTTGATTGCTTATACAATATTAAGTGTCATGCATCTAATCCAGGAGGACCCAGTAATCAAAGTCTCAGGCTGGCAAGTGGAGGATCATGGCTTTCAGTCTTGAGAATTGCCACTATGCAAAAACCCCTTAGGGGTATTAGTGAATTTGGAATCCTCCTATAACCTTTTTTTCATTGGACCAACTCTCTGTGAAGACCTTTCCCATGTGTTATTGAGAATGAATGTTTGGTACTTAATATGAGGGTTGGTCATATATAACTTGGTTGAATCAAATACGAGAGATTCATGGTTTTTCATCTTGTATGGTGCATAGTGCTAATCTGACCTTGAGGTTGCTGTTTTGGCTTAAGATGTTACTTTATTGTATATTTTTTTTATGTGTGGCACACTTGTGCTCGTACCCTGAATTTGTGGTGTTCCTAACTACAAATATGAAATCTGCAGGCATTCTCTTTGGACTTCAACTTGAGATCACACATGAAAACACATTCACAAGAAAATTATCACATCTGCCCCTACCCAGATTGTGGAAAGAGATATGCTCATGAATACAAGTTAAAGAATCATATTGCATCTCACCATGAAAAGGTTAGTCCTATTGCCTTGCTGTTACTACTTCCAGGTACCAACACCTTTTGAGTATTTTTCTTTTCTATTTTAGATATTTTTCCTGCTTTTTTGGTTGCATCCTGAGTTAATTCCTTTCATAAAACATCATATATCACATAGTTTGTAACATGTAAAGCAACGTCGTTTTGGTTTCAACTCAGGTGATCTAAGTCATGTGTCAAAAGGATTTTTACTTGTTTCTTTTCTGAAGATTTACTTGAAGTATGTTAACAATGGCAACATATGAATGTTTGTGTTCTACTGGAATTGAATTCATTTCACCTTTAGTATGATCATAGTATGAGTGATTATTATTATCACACGAATGATTATTATTATCACTGAAAGATGTTGTACAGAAACACATCTGCTATTTTTCTTAAAACAATAAAATTATCCCTTGTGCTGCCGGTTGACTTTACTGTAAATCTAGTATAAAGTTAGCACATTATGATCTCGATAAAGAATTGAGTTTGATTACATTCATGATTACGTTCTTGTTATATCCGATATCAATAGGACATCAAAATAGCATCGATCTTGATAAATGATTGAGTTGGATTGCTTTCATAATTATGTTCTTGTTATATTCGATATGCATAGAACACCAAAATACCATTCTGTCAACATGAGTTTCTGAAGTTGATTGCCATGACGCAAAAATCGTCTGTATATATTTTTTTCCTCAACGGTGGTATATCATATCTGATTCTTAGTTTTGAGACTTGATTTCTCAGAATGCTGCAGTAGAGGTGCCTAGATACGCTACTCCTCCTGAGAGGATACCAAAAACTTCCAAGCCTTCTGCTGGGGTTTATGGATCTGCATCATCCGAACGCCCTTATGCATGTCCTTATGAAGGGTGTGAAAAGGCATATATCCATGAATACAAGCTTAAACTCCATCTGAAGAGAGAGCATCCTGGGCATATGTCAGATGAAAATGCCGAGAATGCCACAGCTAATGCTGATAACGAGATGGATGAAGGCAGTGATCAAGAGGCCTATGCTGGAAAACGTGTGAATGGCAAAAGTCAAAAACAGAGCCGGGCGAAGCCAAACTTGAAGATGCCGCCAGCAAAAGTAACGCAACGCAAAAGTTCAATTCCATCTCCTGCCACCTTGAATGTTGTGAGAAAACAACAATGGACTCCTAAAGAAGAAGTTTACGAGGAAGAAGATAGTGAAGAAACCGAGGAAGATCGTGACAATGTTGAGGATGGATTTAGGTACGGGCAAAATAACGAAGATGACGACGAGGAGACCGAGTACGAAGACTGAAGCATATCTAAATGTTGGACTATTGTGTTTTTGCTCCACCCTTTTGTATCTAACCCTTATAAACAAGTTCTCTTGTCATCTTTTATCTGACACCTTCAGCATCCCCACCCAAACCACCCCCCAAACACCTCACCACCTCTTATTGCAGCATATAAATAAATTTTAATTTATTATATTTTTATTTTGAAAATATTGGTGATCCGCAAATGAATTTCATATGACAGATTTGTAAATGTTTCACCTTGGGATAAATACAAAGCTGGTGCAATTAACTCATTATGCCGAATTTGACAAATGCACCTGAATCGCAAAAGAGATTTGACCGGTAATCTTGACAAAATTTCAATCGTTATATCATCAGAACATGAATGATTTGAAAGAGGGGGAAGACCACACTAAGTGTCATAAAGAGGGATTTGGATTCATTAATTGTTGATACTATGATTTTTGTGCTGGCTCTTTAGAAATTTTTTATCCTATATTGGCAACAATTTTACGTTGTATTTTATCTAGCATGTCGAACGTAAGCCAAAGATATGCCAGGAAAATTGGAAAATTTAGGGTGCGTTTGGTAACCTTCTTGGTTGGTTTTTCAAAAACAAAAAACAGGAAAACTTGTTTGGCATGACCATTTTCTCATCAATACCAAAAAATTTTTAGAACAGAATATTTCTATACTTCCAAGTTTTCGGAACAAAACTGGAGAACTTTTGTAAAGGAGTGAAAAAGGTTTGGGAAAAAGTGTGCGCGGACCCACCAGTTTATTTATTTAATTATTATTATTATTTAAAAACAAACTACGAAATAAATTTTCATTTTAAAAAATACTACATCAAAAACAACATTCTTCTTCTTTAAAATAAGAGCAAAAAATATTAATTAAAAAATATTATTAAACGCACTCTAATAATCTTTTCTTTTTAATAATTAATTTTTTTAAAATTTGGATAACAATAAAATTTTCATCTACTAAACATCAATCCTTGACCCATTATTACTCAAACTTAGGTTGCCGCAACTATAGAAAATATTTATGGATGGTTGAGCTACACCCGAGAAGCATTTTTGCCTCTCATTATATTGTCATTAAACTCTCTTTGTAAATAAAAACATGGTCCGGACCTATAATCTAGAGATCGCTACTTTCTTTAGTACTATATATGTTTATATAAAAGAAGGTGACGATAAGTGATAGATTCTAAAATAAATGCAGCATGCTTCCAGAATCCAAATGTCTAGAAATACAGAAGAAAGGTCCAATGCTAAATAATGATTCATTTGATGATCATATATTTTTTCAACTATTCTGAATATGTATGTACACTTGATCATTTGACACCGTACCATACTATTGTTTTTTGTCATCCCACAAGTCGTGTACCAAAACCAACTTAAATTCATTGTATAATATGCAAAATGAGCCATCATGATAGTCCACAAAATTGTCAAAACATCTTACAATTTGATGTTTAATATCTTCATATGATAAATTAATTTGTATGTGTTGTTGAAAAGTCAAAATAAAAAAAGGTAGCTCACGTTCAAATTACTGACAAAAGTTGGAGAATTTTGACAATTTGGAAAGGTTGCCGATTTCTTAGACTTCTGCTGCTGCAATCACGGTGAAGTTCAGCTATAAATAGAGAAGCAAAACACATTTGTTTTTCATCCTAAAATTCAGATAATAAACAATTTAAGTGAAAAATTGTTAAAATAATCAGTAATTAAGAAGTATTTTTTTTAAGTGTGTGTGAGAATACTGAGTGTATTTAGATTCTGATAAGTGAATTGTCTTTATTCAAATATTGTACTTCAATAATTGTTAATAATATAATTATTTTCTCTTAATTCAGTGGACGCAGGCATAATTACTGAATCACATTAAAACTTGTGTTTTTTATTTTTTCTGTAATTATTTAGTGCATTTGATTCTATATTCCATGCACAATAAGTGATATCAGAGTTGAAGATTCGTACTTGGGGCATACGATGCTGTTCATATATATAGTATTATAAACAAATACTATACTATTCATATACATAATACTAATTACAAGTATAGTACTATTCATAGATACAGTGGAGACAACCATTTGTATTTGAGAGATAGTTATGAAAGTTCTATCAATAAGACAATAAGAGCTTAAGAAATTTAAGTTTTTAAGTGGAATCGTTGTGACCCCTCCATTCTTCTAAAAACTTCTTAGTGCATTTATTCACACGAAATTAACATCATAAAGACTATTCTTTCCAGTGTGAATAATTTATTTAGAAAATAGTAGAAGGTGAAACTCTCAGAATTGGGGAGAGATGTACCTAAACTATTTCAAGAGACATTTTGAGTGAGAGGTGAGATGTGTCACATTATTATTCAGCACGTGTTATTGGAGGTCAAAAGATTGACGTTGAAAAGTTTGATGGAGAAATTAATTTTGGAATGTGAAGGCATGAAGTTATAGATGCCATTATTTAAATTGTTGTGCAAAATTTATTGAATTCGCAAGCGCATGAATTTATTGAAGTATAGATTATTAGTGACGAGTGTCGATCCCACGAGGAGGTGGATTTTTAATTATGTAAAATTATTATTATTCTTTATTATTTAATGTATTTGTTGTGAAATTTCTTAGTTTATTTTATTCTAAGATTGAAATTAAAATGGTGGGAATAAAGTAGGAATTGATCAATGCAATAAAATACTTGGGTTTTAGGATTCACACTCAACATTTCACCATGGGCTTAATATTCATTTTTAGCTCTAATTAATTTATGAGGGGGTATTTCCACTCCTCATAAACCTAACTATAATAAATATGACTTTAATAATAATTTAACTGTCGACAAGATGGTAAGACTATTCACTAAGTAACCTAGATGAATTTTATGTCAACAATGAGTCAAGACCTACCATATAAATTAGAATGAAGTTTTTCTTTAATAAATCTAGTGTAAAGTACTCGCCGTATCAAATAGTAATAATCTTGCACTAGGGAACCGATATATCAGTGCCATATCTAGATAAGATTATTACTATCTGTCCACGATAAATTAAAAAAATTTAAATAAATTAGAGAAATTAAAAATAAACTTACCAAATTAAGCCTATAGATCATGTTGAACCTTTACTTTTAACCTAAGCTTAGAAATAAATTAGCTACTCATTTTATAACTAGGGGTAAAATGAAAATTTTATTAAAATACGTAAAAAATATAAGATGGAGAAGGAATTACAGAAAATAAAGCCCAAAAATAGATTCAGGGTGTCAAATTAAAGGGGAGAGCTCCCTATTTATAGATACAATGAGTAAATCATGACCATCGAATGAAAATAATTCAGACGCCTAGGATTGCGTCACATGATACTCTCTGATTGGTTGGAACACGTCACCACGGCTTTCATTCAATGTATATGCTTTTATGGTATGCGCGTTTTTTAGTCTACTAATATGCTAGCATGTCATTGGTCAATGCAAAAGTTAACAAATATGATTCAGTGCATTACATGTCTTGTAAGCTCATTTTTCGGTCCAATAGACTTCTGACACGTCATCCATCAACGCCACATCATCGGTCAATAATACATCAGTAGTCAATAACATGTCAGCAGTCAACGCCACATCAGCAGGGCCCATCAAAATTTTAAAATTATATTTTACCCTTTATTTCTTTTCTAAAGTTTTCAGCTGTTTTGAGTTAAAAAATGTTATCTGTTTTGCTGTCCGACTTCTTGTTTATTAAGAAATGACTAAAACACCCCTGAAAGACATAAAATATTAAAAATACATATAATCAAATATCAATGAACTTAAACTATATAAAGGTGGAGATGTTAGTGAGACTTGAAGTGTAAAATGATAATTTTACCCTTTATAAATATATACTCTCTATGACTTAACACACCCCCTATCAACTTGTTGCTAGTTCCTAGCAAATTAAGTGATAACAAAATTCAACCAAGTTTTTTTTTTAAAGGCAATTATGTTCACTTCTTCAATTAGATTAATGACAATAATCAAATAAAAGTATAAACATTATCTCTAGCCTAAAGAGATATTACTCCTATATCAACCATTCACAAGAGTTAGTCAAGTAAACACATGTAAACTGATCGATTATCAAAGCTACATTAGTTAAGCTACTTTCAGTGTGACATGTCAACCCCAAAATATCACAGGTTAAAGTGACACTCTAAAAAGAAAATAAACCCAAGAAAAATAGTCACTCTAGAAATGATAACTTGAAAGAAATTAATGAATGGTAATATCACACACTCTTATCAAGAATAATTCCCACAGTTTAGAATATAATATGACACTAAATAAAATGAAATGATAGTTAAGCTAACTTTTTTTTTTTAAGTATCACTACATCATTTTAGCCTATATTACTAGCTTCTACTTCGGACTATAGTTCCCTAAAATCAAGAAGAATTTTTATTAGGATATAATATAGGTTAAAGATATGGCTAACAAAGAAGGGATAATAAGAAAAATAAAATATTGTTTGAGAAAACAATAAAGGTTTTTTGGAAATTGTAACGTGGAATTCACTTATTATTATTATTATTATATTTTTTTATTTTTTTAATTGCACATCATTTTTCTCTTATATATATACACAAAGTACGCTCATGCAATTGTATTATTATAGCTTTGTAGTATTACAAATACAAGTACAGAATTACAAAAGTAAACATATAAAGTAGAAATTATACAAACTGAAAATTTTTACTTTTGACTCTTTTTTTTACAATAGTAATACAAACATTACAAAATAAACTTTATTTACATGGCTTTATTGGAGATAGGATACCAAAACAATCATCCTCGTTGTCATCTCCAAGGGAAATAAAAGGCTCTTCATCATCTGACGAGTTGGATTCGTCTGATGAGCTCGCAACAGAAGGTTGAGACCTTGACTCTAGTAGCTGCTGCATGATTTTAAAATAATCCTCCCCGAATTTGGCCGAGGCGAGCAGAGATTGAGTTCGAGACTTTTGGGCTTGAAAGGTAGCTTGAGCTTTAGATTGATCGATGGAGGGCTGTAGAAGGCCTTTTGATGTAAGCCAGTTTTGAACAATGGTTTCAGAAATTTTTGATTTTTCATCAAATTTAGACCACCATTTAACTTTAAAGATTCTTTGTAAGAAAAGCTGGGCATCTTGAGTGTGGTACTGAAAGTTCCACATCCAAACCCATGGAAGGAAGAAATTTGTACAAAAAAAGAGGAAATGAGGAAACATTTTCTCAAACTCAGAAGGAGTATAATGGGCTTTAAAAAAGTTTAAACAATTTATGGCGTTAGGGATTAAAATCTCTGGACAAGGACCAAAGTAGTTCCTCCATTGTTGGAACCAATTTGGAAGGCTTTAAACGGTTATTTTTGGATTAAAGAAAAATAACCAAGAATGAGTCATTTTAGATTGTAAGAAAAATATATTAAACCAAGCCTGTTGGTAATCCCAGTATGAGAAGGATTGGCAGTGGTTTAAACAAGTCTCAAAATTTACAGGGAAAAATTTAAAATTGTGGAGTAAATCACCCCACTGCTTTGAACTTAGAACCTTTAAAATTGTGGCAGTAGAGTATGCCGGCTTAGAATGAGACTCACTAAGAAAGAAGTGTTTGAATTTAACAGAGTCAGTGTGCTCAAGTATTGCTTAATAGTAAGGCTGGGGTCTTGTTAAATCTCATGGTTTGAAAAATCAGCCTTTAGGGAAAAATTTTGTAAGTGCTTGAAATGGATCAGAGTGATAAAACCTATATTCAATTGTTAAAACATTTTGGTGATAGGCTTTATTTAACTAATCCGATTTTTGAGAAAGTTTCTGTTGTGAAACAACAATTTGTGAAGAAGAGCTTTCTCTAGAAATAATTTCTTTAGAAGAAAAAGATTTTATAACTTCTTTAGAAACAGATTTTTCTTTCTTAAGAATTTGAGAAAGAGCTTTATTTTGAGAAAAAACTTTGTAAAGCGAGCATAAGCTCAAGAGATTTAGTAATGGATTGCATCCATTCTTTTACCTATTCTTCAGAAGAGGTGGCTTTATACTGAGCTCCATGTCAACCATGTCAATCCATAACTTGATTGGCATTGCAGAGGATAGTAGCTTTTCTTTAGAAGGGGTAGAAACTATTTCTTTAGATTCTTTAAGGGCGCTTTACCTTTGTCTTTCCTTTTAGGAGGCATTATCTATTCTGCAAAAATTCTCTTGTTAGAAAATCAGGAATAAAGTTTTTATCACCTTTAATAAATTCAGTATTAAAATAAAAAATACTCAGAATGGCTTGCCATCGTGCAAAAATTTGTTTTGATGCAATATTTTGAACATCTTTTTCTAAAATATGTTTTGCAGCTTTGCAGTCAATTCTAAGTAAAAATTTTTAATTTAATAAATCACTTTGAAACTTTGTAATGCTTAATACAATAGATAAAATCTCTTTCTTAATAGTAGAATAGTTTTTCTGGCTATCATTCCAGTGAGCAGAAACATATTGTACTATTTGTTCTTTATTATTCTCAACTTGTTTTAGAATTCCTCCATAACCTAAGTCTGACACATTAGTCTCAACAATTTTAGGTAATGGAGCGGCTCTTTGGGTGGTCGGACAGCGGCAAATCAGCCTCCTCGGTGACGGTGGTTGGTCGAAAAAGAAGATGGTGAGGTGGGGAATCTTTTCCAACCAGTGGCGCGGTCAAAGACGGCCAAAATCAGCGGGCGATCATCCGCGACAAATCTGCAAATATTTTGAGCTTTGTTAGCGGCGTTCCGAGGATTTCCAGCAGTAAAGACGTGTGAAGGTTGATGGCCAGCTCACAAGCTTTCATTTGCCACCTTGCTCGGCCGATGAGGTGGCCAGAAATGGAAGATATTGGTCGGTTGGGTTCGCGGGTCACGGGTCGGGTCAACGGGTCAACTCAGTCTCTCTCTCTCAATTTTCAATTCAATTTCCACCCATTTTTTATCTTTTAAACACACCCAAAATATCACATAGAACCCCTTTTGATTTAATTATTTACATATATAAATAAAACAAATGCATACGTTACAAAAAGGTTTCCCACCTCACCATTTTCCTTTCTCGACCAGCCACCATCACCGAGGAGGCCGATTTCCGCCGATCGACCACCTGAAGATCCACTGCTGAGAAGGCTCGATTTGGCGCCACCGCCGTGTGTCAAAGCTCACCACCGCCACCACCTTTGGACTCAGGGCAGTCAGCTGGAGCTCGTCAGACCATCCCGACCGCCGTTGGTTGATGTTGACTCCTGTTGATCGTGAAGGGCATTTCAATAATTTCACAATTCAGCGCCCTTTCATAATTTTTGAATGTTCGGGGTGCTTAAGTAATTCCAAAAATTTAATAGTTTGTTCGTTTATGAATTTAAGGGTTGTTTACAAGTATAATTTCTGATTTTATTAGTAAATTACAAATACGGTGTTAATACGGTAAGCTGAGAGACTTGAGAGTTGTAATGTCTGGACGAATATTTACTTTAAGCTTTATTTTTGTGACATTAATTCGAATTATAAATATGGGAAGTATTTATATCATTTCTTTGACTTAGGAGGATCTACGGGCGAAAATCTACTTGCGGACTTGGGCGATAGCCGAGTCTGAGCTTTATCACTGTGAGTGAAATATATTAAACCTATTTGTGTACGTTGTTTTTATATAGTAAAGCTTGTTCATGAAATAAGTATTTTAATTATTTTCATTTAATGGTTCTCCGAAATGAATGTTTTATATGTATGAATAATTTGTTAAGCTATATATTTAATTATTCATTTATGATCCGTATCAACTTTGAATTTGTAAAAGAGATGATTGGTTTCGAGCATGATTTAAAGTGTATATACGTTGATTTTGAGCATGATTTAAAGTGTATATATATATATATATATTGATTTCAAGTATAATTTAAAGTTTAAAGCAAATACCCATTCCCTTCAGAAATCAGAGATAAGATATGAGATACAGATATTATATGATGAGATGAGATGAGATAGTAGGCCTTTGGGACCCGTCTGAACACACATAAAGGCTTTGGGCTGTGTGTTTGGATGCTTTCGCCTTTTGGGGGCATATGCATGCAGAAATATATTGAGATATGATGAGATTTAAAACCGGGTGGTCCAGACACGATGTTGCCGGATAGCGCATCATTGCATGTCCGTTGAGATCCGGATATGAATTATGATGATAAGCATGAGATGACACATTCCCGTCTATCCGTGTAGCCCGGGCATGATGGTACCCAGATAGTACATCATTGCCGTCCGTTGAGGTCCGGATATAACGAGATTATTCCCCCGGGTATTTGTTTAAGGATAATTGTATTATTTAGTATTTGATATTTCAATGTCAGATGTTTTTCTTGATTTTGTGGTATTATTAATTATATTTATGTTCAGAATATGATTGAAGTGAAATGAATTTTTATATTAGCATAATTAATTGAGAAAATTATTTATACAAGCGATGCATTTATTTTCGTAAGTATGTTATGTTTCAAAAACTACTATCCATTCACTGAGCTCACTGAGTTTTATGCTCATTCTATTTTATTATATTTCCCCCCACCCCCTAGGAGATTACATGTACAACAATTGATTGAGCAGCTGTACATATTTGAGATCCTTTTTGGCCATGTGAGAGTGTTTAAGGATATAGATATTTTTTTTTGTTACTATATATAATCATCCTATTTTGGAATTATAATAGGGTTGTGGCATAAGAATTATGAAACGTATATATAGTTTGACCTGATTTATGGTATAATATTCTTTTGATACCCTGAAATTGTTTTAAGTGTATTAGTGGATATTTTATTGAATGAGACTGGTTGAAGTAGTTTGATGCATATTAAATCATTTTGGGAGTGGTTGTATTATAATTGCAGGTTTGGGAATACTATATGTTTAGGGGAGGTTCTGCCGAAATTTTCGGGAGAATACTCATTAATAAGATTTTTAATAGTTGAGTTCAGTTGCTTGAGATAGGCTTGTCTCTGAGAATGGGGCGGGTCGTTTCACCTTTTGTTGATGAAAATGTCTAATGGATCTACGACTTTGAGATCCCTAATTTCTTTCGTACTATGTTCATATAAAACAAGGTGACATGCAAAAATTTGACGAGGATAAGTCCGATATGCTAGAAAAGAAGCATCATTCTTCCAGAATCCAAGATGTGTAGGACTATTGAAGAAAGGTCCGAGTGTTAAATGTTTTGTCCAACACTTATTGTCATTCATCACCCATATCTCAAAACAATTCTCTATGTCTAAAATTACAATTGAGATAGAGTCCTTATATAAACTGAGTGCTGTTATCATTTACTTGTGGAGGTATTTGTATTTCTTGGGTCGAGCTAGATTTGAACCGGCCTAGACATATTGCCAACGAATTTACAGTCCGTCCCCATTAACCGTTCGGCATCGACTCAAGAAGAATAAAGTCTAGGCTTATTTATAATCCACGATCAACTTCCTTATGTAGTACCCTACCCTAGGGGAAGTCGAATCCCCACCGCCTCCTTGAAAGAGAGGTGTCCTGAACCCTCATCATCCATGTGAAATGAAAGAATCACTCTTAGGGCCTGAGAATCTGAGATCGCCAACCAATAATAAACTCTCGTCAAGTACGTGGACCTAGCATATGGACCTTCGCATAATACATAATAACGATCCAATTGATGACAACAAATTTCTCTCCAACAATTTGTTCTGAATGTGTACACTTGAACATACACCTTACCATACGTTTCTTTTTTCAAATTCCAAAAGTTGTGTACCAAAACCAACTTAAAATCATGATTTATGGGATCAGATTCAAAACCGAAAAAAGTACCCACAGATTTTAAACGGTTTGAAGAATTACAATATCTGTAATTTGGGAGGTTTCTAAATTCTCTTGTTGCTGGGTTCCATGCAGTTAGACCATTAGTATAACGGCTCAATATGCAAAATAGACCATCATGATAGCCCACAAATTGATCACAAATTTGGGCTTTAATATCTTCATATGATAAATTTGTAAGCGTTTCATCGTGGAACAACTAGGAAGCTGATGTAAGGATTCCAATACCAAATTTCATAATATATGCATCACCGAACGGACAAGTTTAGTATTGCTGTTCTGGAAATGCTGTCCTGGAAATGTTTGGAAATGAAAAAAGGTTTTTGAGTCAACTCAAGCCAAAATTTGCAAACGCAGCTGAATCACAAAACAGATTTAGCGGGCAATCTTGACAGAATTTCAATCGATATATGTTGGTGAAAAGTACTGATATCGCTGGTCAACATTATCTCTTTCTTTCTAATAGTAAATATCGATAAATTTAATTATATAATATAATATTTAAAATGTTTCATAATAGACGAATGCGATAGAGGGAGCCACAAATTAACTATGGGAAGAATGCTCACAATAAGAGAAATTTTATGTTGGAGAATGACCATTTGAGTTGCGTGTTTCAGATGATTTTTAGGATTCAATTTTTATGATGGTACGAGTAAAAGATTTAAAAAAAAAAGGATAAAAAATAGATTTCTTCTTTTAATAAATTTTCTCCTACCAAAAAGTAATTTAATAAAATAGGAGGAAAATCGATTAAAATAGAGCGAATTATAATTTGAACGGTGCACAATTAAGCAACTTTTAGAACACGTTTACAAGGAAAATGACTCTCTCAGGGCTAAGTTTTGTTTCTTACTTTCAGGTGAGTTAGTTTTTTTTATTAGTTTAATTTATTCTTAATTTAACTTGTTGAATGAGAGGCTTAAATCTGAAATATGAGTCTCGAATTTGGTTGAGAAACATGTAAGTTTGTTGACTGTGCTTGTATATATGAAACCTCTTATGGCTTGAGTTTCCCTTCAATAACTGTACATGCATTCCTTCTCTTCGTAACTTGTTCTTTCTAAATCAATAAAAGCTTAAGTTATAATCTTCAAGTAGATGTAAGCACTTGTAGTTGAACCAAACACTGTCTTCATCTTAATTTATAGAGATTCTTTGTGTTTTTAGTTTTCTGTTCATGTGGTGTCTATGGTTCTTCCGGTTCTGCGAGTATTATAGCTTAGCTAGACTCATGCAATTGTTCTTTGGAACCTAGCCGAATAGCCAAATTTTAAGTACTATTTGGCTAACCACCCGAGTTCTAATTTTTGAAGAGGTAGAGTGTAACAAAATTGATTTGGGCTTTGCGCATCGTCTACCTTTAAAACATAAAATAAAGAAACGCAAATCACACAAATTACTATACTTTTGTTACTGTTTCTTGCACCAGCTACTAAGACAAGCTTTCAAACATATATGGTTAGACATCCCCCAAAGATGATGAAATTTGGACCCGAGTGTTTTGTTCTATGAGCAATTAGTAATGGATTAATTTATTAAATTTTTAAAGAGTAATACTATATATCTCAAATTTTTTATAGCAAATACTATTTCAAATGACTAGCATTTGTCAATTAATTAGTGAGAAAATACAATTAATTTACTTAAATTTTGTAAAGAACTATCAACCAATTAATAAATGTCACATAATTTAAGATAGTTATTTAGAACAAAAAATTTATAATATTTACTATTACTCTTTTTTTAATGAAGAACAAATAGAAATCAATTTCGGTAAAACTTAGTCTTCCGTGAAATCAAAGAGTAGTTATCAGCATAAACTCTTTGACACTAAATTTGAGAAAGAACTGTGAAATAAGACTCACGTTTTATGGAAGAAGTCTCACCAAATTCTGTATTGGTGGTAATTAGCATTAACAGCAGTAACAGTAGTTATACAATTACAATCGTTACAGAACAGGAGGATCATCATAAAAAAAGGAAGAATCTACAAGAATCTATGTCTATCTATATTTACAAAGGTATGACAATATATTTGCATATAGAAAAGATACATGATCGTTAATAAGAACAATGAACACGGGTAACTAAAAAAAGTAAGAAAAGAACAAAAAAGAGTAAATGAATTAAAAAATCTACAATTATCTGTATAACAAATCTTTTTTAGTGTAGGTGGTAATTTTTACTTCTACGTTTTGTTAAATTTAAGTGACCTCAAAATTCAGCTCATTTTTAATCATGTCCAAAGTCTAAAACACAGTCAATACTCTATTTAGTATAGTTCTCATTAATATTAATAATTTATATATACATTAAAAAAAACACTTGTTTAGAATTATTGTAACAGGAAATATGAAAGGTCAAAAAGTAAAAATAAGATTTTAGTCAAATAAGCATAACTATAGGAGAGCACGATAGCAGGAGATCTTACTAACAAGAAGCTTGAATAAGTTAAAATAAACACGATTGCAAGAGAGCATAGCTACAAGAGAGCACGATAGTGGGAGATCTTAGTTCCACGAAGCTTGATTAAGTCAAAATAAGCACAACTGCAGAAAAGCATAGGTATAAGAGAGCACAATAGCATGAGAGCACGATAGTAGGAGAGCTCAGTAGTTGAAAAGTTGAATAAGATAAATAAGCACGATAGCAGGAAAGTATGACTATAAGAGAGTACAGTTATGAGTTATGAGAGATAAGTTTAATTAAATACGCCCAGTCATTGAATCCAACAGTTGTAGTCCAATAGTTGGAAGTCTCATTCAAGTGTAGTAAAGTTTCACTTACAATTATTAAAATAAAAGACTATATAAGCTCCATAAATGTTGATATCATATAAAATTTAATGTGAGTTTGAGAATGAGATAAGTGTTAAAGATAAATGTTGATATCAGATAAAACTTTTATTAAGTAGTAAAGATTATCAGAATGAGTTATCAAGGATTCAGGTTACCCAAATTGTATTATAAATAGAAAGATCTTGATACTTAGGAGGGACACAAGCAAAATAGCTGGAAAAAAAAAAAGCTCTGTTATAATCATTATTAAGTAGTGAAATTAGTTTTCTCTTTCCATGAATCTAGACTAAATATAGAACCACGTAAATTTTTTGTATTTATCACCTTATTTATTTCTATTGTTGACTAGAAATGTACGTCAACAAACATGATTTTAATATATTGTCCAAAACATTTTAAGAGTCTTCAAGAATATGTGTTACTAGTCTAGGGCTGAGCGGCAAATGAGGAAAATGAATACAACAAGACAGTAGTCTTGTTGGTCATTTAATTTCCAACAATTTCCTTATTTTAACGCTATAAATATGTATTTAAAAAATGGGTACTAAAATTTTATCAAAAAAATTGAGCGGTAAAAATATATTCGAAGAAGGGACTGAGTAAAATTCTCCTTTATTTTTACAATAAATATGCATGTATAGGACAATTTCAAAAGAAGCCGACGAATGCCAGAGCCACGATAAAAATAACTATATTATTATATGGGGTTATCATGTTAATTTAAAAAATAATGGGGTCGTGTTAATTGAAAAATAATCAAATAATACAGTAACATCATAATTAATTAATTCCGTGGTCGTGTATTTTTTGTTTTCAATGTCTATTTGAAAATTAAAAATTGCGTTACTCTAGAGTTCGTGTAAGATTTTTACTCCATGACAAATTTTTATAGCAATTTAAGGTAAATGAATATCCGAGCACAAACAAGACACGTATATCTTTTCATGCACAAACTTGTCATAATTCTAGCGAATACCCAATTCCAAATGGCAAATTTATTCAAGCTTAAAGCCAAATTTAAAAAGCATCCGTTTCGGTTTTTGAGCAAAATATATATTAAAATCACTAGATCTCCTTAATCTTATATATGATCATATATACTAAGATGGCAGTGAGTTACAGAGAATGTAGGCGAAACCACGCAGCCTCCATTGGCCGCTATGCATACGATGGCTGCGGAGAGTTTCTCAAAGCTGGCAAAGACGGCACCAAAGAAGCCTTTCTCTGTGCTGCTTGCCGTTGCCATCGAAGATTTCACAGGAAAGAGCTATCATTATCAGCAGCGTCTATTCATGATCATCATCGTCATCATGATCATGATCATAAGAATTATAAGGCGAAGGCGAAGGCGAAGAGGACGAAGATTACGGAGGTGCAGAAGAGTAAAATGAGAGGATTTGCAGACAAGTTGGGGTGGAAGCCACAGAGGCACGACGAAGAGGATGTCCACAAGTTTTGTGGTGAAGTTGGCATCACCCATAAGATCTTTAAAGTTCGGCTCAACAACAATAGGCGCCGGCCGGTGCCAGTAACGGTGCCGGAGAATGCTGTGCTGTGAGTGTGGTCGGAGTGGAGAATCTGCTGGATGTCGAAGAATAATTAACTTTAGGTTTTTGTTAGCTTTTGTTTCTTTCTTTGGGCTGGTTTATAGCTGCAGTTTTTGGCCGTTTCTAATTAGTTTCAAAGCTTGCAGATGTTTTCTTTTCTTTCCTCTCTCTCTTGTTAGGGAATAATCTAGCTAATCTCATCACCTTACAATGGATCTAAGATTATATAAATTACATTGACATAACTATTGAGCTACTATTCCATACAGTAACCGAGTCAAATTCATGTATGAGTGATTGGTGTGACTTCTCCTATCTTTATAATATGATGAAGACCAATTAACGATTGGTCTGTACTTGACAGAAGATGTTAAGAGAATCATCTCATCACGTCGACTGAGAATAAATCTTAGATTGGGTGCAACTCTCAACTTTTAAATTAACTTTTGAGTTTAAATTAGACACTATACATACTTTCTATAGATACATGAAGAAGGATCCATTATGACCCCATTAGTTCCAATCTTCTTCTTTTTACTTAAATTAAGAACATATTTAGTTTGAATACAAATTTAATTAACAAAAAAAATGGTATATAAGCTAGAGCTTTAAGCAATTTTGATTTTGGAGCTTTAACCATGGGATCAGTATTTCTATGATGAGAACAAAATTTGGATAGTACTGTGAAAGAGTGTAAAAAGTTCAGTAATCTTAAGGTCACTTTTCACCTTATCAAGAATAAAAAAATAAATAAATAATAAATAATAATATATACATTTGGCCACCAGCAAAACACCACCTTGACAGAAATAACAATATTGTAGTATGAATAGTACTGTCATTTTGTGTGCTACAGTAATATTATAGTGTAAACAACATCTCATATTTTTTGTTTTTTGTTTGGTGGTGTTCAAATATCAATACCTAAAAAAAAAAAAAAAAGTCATTTTTCACTATTTACACTGATTATGGGAATAGTCCTAGGTGATCAGGAGCACTGCAACTGCTTCTTTTTCATTTACTCTTTTCTCTGTGTACCTTAAATCAATAGGGATTATATTTACACTTGCATAATAATCGTGATAAGCACTAATGCTCAGAAGTCCCAAAGACTCTCTACCTTTGACTAGAAGTGGAAAACCCATGAACGGTTGAGATTTAAAAGATCATAACATTAATTATTTTCACAGCTGGGCAAATCGAGGACTTTATTTTCATTCAAATATGAGAACCCAAAGCATTTGCCTTACTTTCAGGAAACTTCAGGTATCAAACTTCTGCTGATATCGAATGCAATTACTGAAGTAGCTGCAATTATTATAGGGGCAAGAATGTAAATCTCAGAAGGGTTTTTGTGTAAATATAATGAAATTGTTCTTGTGGAGCAAAAATTTATCATAAATGATACTTTATAGTCCTTTTAGTAATTACTTGGGATGGGCACTTCAAAGTTAGTTTTCTGTTACACTTCTAGCGGACACAATAATTTTCACATACATGAAATGAGCATCAGTTAATTTGTAGAATTAAAAGATTAAGCAAAGCATTTAGCTAATCTAACAGTAGATAAATTAATAACGACGAGCTCTAGTTTTAGCAATTAACATGTCATTTCTGCCAAATTACATTCACTTTTGACATAGATAATTTTACAATGGAGGAGAATGGGGAAAGAAGAATAGAACAGTGAGGGGGAGGGGAGGCTAAGGCTTGAGATATATATATATATATGTATACCCCTATATATATATATATCCAAGCAATGAACAAGAAAATCTCTCTTAGTGAAATTTGAGGCTAGTCAAAACATTGTTGTTGACAGGATCAGCCAAATGATCCAAAAGGTTTTGGTACGGACCAACCCCTGTAACAAGACCTTGAACAAAGTAACCCAAGATAGCCAACATTGCCAATCTTCCATTCTTCACTTCCTTGAGCTTCAAATCCTTCAATGACTTCTCATCTTTCCCAAATCCCAAAGGGTTGAATAAAGGTCCTCCAGGGTAAGCCGGATCGCCTGATCCTCCCAAGTATTTCTCGAGTCCGAGGAAGTATTGCCTACCCATTGATCCTGGATTTGCCCAGTCTTGGAATCTCCTGTGTTCTGCAAATCCCATAAGTGCCATTTCGAAGACGAAAAGTGTGTAAGGGTCTGCCCAGTAATTGTATGTTCCTGCTGGGGGGATCACGCCGGTTTGGAACCAGGCCAGGGCAGTTTCTTGCGGAATGAGGCCTGCCTTGCCAAGAATCTCCGGTGCAATGGCTCCCACAGCTCCCAACATGGCATAACGACCGTTGATGACCTCACCGTAGGCTAGCCATTTTGGCTCAATGAACCCTCCTGTGCCTTCAGGATCTGAGAGACCAAGTGGGTCAAATCCATAGTCTCCGGGGAGGCTGCAAAAGTAAATGTACAATAAAATGTGAAAAAAAATACTAAAGTGCTGACAGAGCTCTAACAGAATCAAGGAAAATCTAATGACATGTCAGTGTACATTACATTATTTTTCCATAAATGAGTAAAGCGGCACCGATTTTACATTGTTTCTGTTTGCGTGCTATCAAATTTTTCGGTCTAAATATCATTGCTCACGCAAAATAGCATAGATAAGTTACCTGCCATCCAAGTATGAAAGGCTTTGTTTGGATGCAAACCACAAGGGTCTGTCTGCTCCTTGCTGAAAAAAATCACATAAACAAATACTATTACAAACATATACAAATACTATTACAAACTAAACAAACTTGAGATTAATTCTTGAGTCTTGACCTTCAACAGCAACTAAAGGTTTCAGGCAAACAGGTTTATTTTTTGCAAAAATAAGCACTTCGCTAATAGAAAAGCTGCTTCTCCTCATTGACTAGGATCACAGTTTAAAGAGAATTATTACAAAAATAAGCACCTAAATGCTTACTTATTCAAATACGTCAGCACTCAAACATGGGAAAGAGTAGAAGCTGCTGTGTTAAAAAAAAAAAAAAAAGAAGCACTTTTCGGGTGAGAAACAAACAGACCTTGACAGGAGGAGTAGAAGCTGCTCTAACAACAAAGGATCCTTTTCTTGATGACCCAGTTGAGGATTGAGCTGATCTTGTTGCTCCAACAATTTGTCTAGCAGTCTCCACTGAAGATGTAAGAGATGATGAAACCAAAGCTTGTGTTGCCATTTTTTTCACCTCTTGGTTCTCAACTTCTTCCGTTCAATATGATAAATTAAAACTGCTTCTGCTTTCTGCTTTCTTCTTCTGCTTTTGGAGAATAAGCAAAGGCCGAAAAATAAGGGCCAATGTCAGCCACTCACAACTTGTGGGCCTGAAACCTTGGTTAGAAATCAGAGATGGGCCAAGTTTTAGATTAGGTTAGGATCTGATAGTCCAACAAGATTTTTACACGTGGAGTTATTAAATCAAATACTTGGATAAGAGATATGATATTAGAATCTGAATTGCCACTTGGCACTATATTAGCCATTACTACTATGATTGCTTGCCCCTCTGGGTCCTCAAAATATCTACTATTATGATATAATGATATTGAATCTCTCTTTAATTTTTTCCTTTTTTCACATCAAAATTACAATTTGGTTGTTTTCAATTAATATCATTGGTCATTTACACAATTACACACGTAACGGCAATTGACTAATTGGCTGGAAGTTTTGAGGTTAATTTTTTGCATTTTTAAAAAAATGTGACATCGGCATTTAATAATTATTAATTAATATGAAATATTAAAATAATATTGTCGATTTTGATTAAATAAAATACTTTCAATTGTTTATTGGAGGTCGATTATCTTAAAATGGAAGAATAGAGAAATATAATAGGTTGGTCTTAGTTGAGGGCATTTGGGATTAGTTTTCAGAAGTTTAAATGTGATTTTAAAATATTTAAAATTAATTTTAATATTTAATAAATTATTTTAGAAATTACATTTATCGAAACCATCTTATCTTAAGCAGAATGTAAAAAGCAAGGACGAAATAATTTTTTAAAATCTAATTTTAAGAGTTAATTTTATATTTAATACAAATTCATATATATCTTCATATGTATATAAAAATGAAAAATTATACTTATTAATTAGAATATAAAATCATTAACTTTAAAAATATTATTATTATTACAATTAGTAATTATAGTAAAATAAAAAAATAAAATTAATAATATAAATTATTTATTTTAGTTATTAATTATAATATATACACAATAAAGAATATTTTATATGTATACTCATAAATGTGTATATAAATTTTATTCAATATTATGTTCAATTCAGATATTTATATTCTTAAAGTAATTTAATAATAAGATTTAACAAACACATAGAACTGTTTTTAAAACTCACAATACTTTTTTTTTTAATTTATACAATATTTAACCGATTCTCTTCTCAGCTGATTATTTCTTAAAATAACTAATAATAATTATTTTAAAAATTATAACATTTTCAAATTAGCCCCAAATGTAATAGTAATTTGATTTGGAAAACAGTATTCATAAATTTATAAATGAGTTTTACATTTAATAGTTAGAAGGGCCTAGCTACCTTACCACAAGGATTACTTAATGTTTTATTTTCTCCTTGTCAACCATTAATTATGTTTAACCCAATAGTTCAGCTGCTTAGATGTGTTACTTGGGTATTAACTCTACAGCATTTGTTGCTTGCTGTAAAATTATAAAATTCGAAAACTTCAAAATTTTGACATATAAGTCTAGATTGTTTTAAATTTTTTATTAGAACCTTTCGTAGGCTGATGCCTCTTAATTCTTCTCTCTGCTCATCTTCTTCCATCTATCTCTCCTTCTGGAAGCCAAAACATATGCTTATATATATAATGATAAAGTCAGCCACTAGCTCATTACCACCCCAAAACCGTAGTCTTTCAGGAATTAAAAACCTTGCACACAATTATCCACCAAGCCTGTGCCCTGGTAGTTAGGGCTGCTCTATTATCTAAATTAGAGGGCAATAGTTCAAACCCCACAAACGTATATGTAATATAAGTTATAATCTTGAACAATAATCTTATATATCAAAAAAAAAAAAAAAAAACCTTGCATACAATTGGCTTACCTCCCATGTGCTTTCCACTTCAAACGATCAAGCCATTTAATTGCTAAAGCTCGTTATGTGTTGTTCTTGCAAATTCAGCCAATTAATTTAATTTCTAATTTAGTCATAAGCCCAGTAATAGTAAATTCAAACAATCTTTAGCTTTTCTGTAGTTTGATTTCTTAAAACATAGTTTGTTCTCAATTTTCAATTTATTACCATGTTCAGTAAAACAATTTAATTAACTAAAAATAATAAATAAAAATAACTAGCAAATATATAATAAATAGTAAAATATGTAGATAAATTATGCCCATAAAATACTTCCAAGATTTTGGTAGTCCTCGAGCAAAACTAAAATCTAAAAATAAAGAAACAAAATTAAATATAGCTATACCACTTTTGCAAGTAATTGTGATTGCATTTAGTATATACAAAGCCTTTAAACCATTATGTGGCCTTAGTAGACGAGTTATAGTCTCACGAGGGTTTCTATCGATGATACCTACAAACATCATTAAGACTAACCTAAGCACATTAAATAAATACTAAAAATAATAACTTTTTTTTTTAAGACATTTGCATTCACTTTTTCAATCAGATTAATAGTAACAATTGAATAATAGTATAAGCATTATCTTTAGCCTAAAAAAAAATCACTCTTATATCAATCATTCACATGAATTAGTCAAATAAACTCATGCAAAATGACCAACCATCAAAGCTACATTAATCAAGTCATTTTCAAGAATGACATGTAAACTAAAAAAATCTCACAAGATAAGAGTGACACTTTAAAAAAAAAAAGAACCTAATAAAAATAATAACTCAAAAAAATTATAAATTGAGAAAAAATAATGAAAAAAATATCGAACACTATCATCGAGATGAAAGAATAATGCCCACAACTTAATAATAAAAATAATATGATCGCAGTCAAACCAAAAATATAACTTTCATTATTCATTTTTATATATTACCACATCTTTCAGTCCATACCAAACTATAGTTCCTTTAAATCAATGAGGACTTTTATTAGGATGTAACATAAACTAGATGCTTAGATAATAAAGAAAGGATAATATGAAAAACAAAATATATGTTTGGAAAAAATAGAGATTTTTTTTTTAATAAAACATGGTGCTTTTCACATTAATTTTCTTGCTTCTGTACTCTTCTTCTTCTTTTTTTTTTTCTTCGGATCATATACTTTTTCTTTTTTGCATTTTTCTTTTTATTTTGATTGCACCACTTTTGTTTTTAATAAAATAATCATCTATATTTTTTTTAAACATGAATGAATGATAGAAAACATAAAATATTGGGTAATACTCTAAAATAGAGTGAGATATATATACATACATATATATATATATATATATATATATATATATATATATATATATATATATATATACATACATATATATATATATATATATATATATATACAGGAAAGATTACAGTCCATGACTAAGAATTGATTTTACTGACCTTCAACTAATGGTGACTTACGACCAAAAGCTACCTCATCACCAAGTAGGTAACACTCATCTCTCCTACAAATGCGACTCAGTATTCAGATGGTAAAGTCAAACTATCCTTTAGGAGATCTATATCCTCTAAATTCTCTGATAAGGATCCAAGTACAAGTATACCCTCTATTGAAAAGTGAGTGTTACCTACTGGCTCTGATACCAGTAGGGAAATAGGATCGAAGGATGATAGTGAAAACAAGAAAATTAATAAAATTCAATTTAATAAAACTTTAAATAATTGTCAAGTACGTGGAGTTGTTAAACTAGTTGATTGTAGATTTAACTATGCTTTGAGATCAGATCTGGCTTAGAACAGATCTAGATCCTGTACAACGGGTGTCCAGCCGATATACCTTTTTTACTTTAAAAATAAAATCTTTTAAATTAAAATAAAACTTTAAAACAGAATCCTATGCAACCCTAGGCAACATAGGCTCATAAACAGTACCAAGATCTGGATCCCAGATCTGGTGCTCTGATTGAATAGAGGGAGAAGAGAAAAACAACCGAGGGGAGATATCCGGTCTTTATGCCTCGGAGGCTAAGTAACAGATTTTATGGCAGATCTGATATAGATCAGTCTGCAGATCATGCATAAACTTTAAAATTTTAAAACATACACCCTTAGATCTATGCTTTTAAAGTAAATAAATGTTTTAAAATTAAATAATTAATTACAGATCTTTAAATAAATAAATGCTTACATTTATATATATATATATATTGTGTTTAGAGACTTGTAATTTGATTAAAATTACCTTAATCCTTTCCAAAGATTTTTAAATTGACATCATTGTTTTTTTGATACTGGTGCTGATCTAAACTATATTAAAGAGGACATTGCCTAAAAAGACTTCATGAAAACACAACTGAAAGACTTTCTGCCGCCAACAATTCAAAATTAAAAGTCAAATATAAAACTGATGCCTTTATTCATAATAATGGTTTTAAATTCAGAATTTCCTTTATTTTGACAAATGATATTCATCACACTGTCATTTTGGGAACACCTTTCATCAACGTCATAACTCTCTAACTGTTAATTACGATAGTATATCTTTTAAAGCAAAAAACAAAAAGCTGATTTTTCCTTTTATTAAAAAACCTAAAACTCGAAATCTTAATATTGTAAAAGCTTGTTCTGTTTACCAAAATTATATCAATGTTTTAATTAAGTCTAAACAAAATGACTTAGTTTGTTTACAAAAAGATTTGGGTTGATAAAGAATTGAAAGCCAATTACAAAATGAATTTGTAAAGAGAAAATTTTTTGATTTTAAAGCCTTAACTGAAAAAAAAAAATGTGCTAATCTACCATATGCATTTTGGAATCGAAATAACATTTGGTTGATTTTTCTTATGAAAATTCTTTTGATGAAAGACAAATTTCCACTAAAGCTCATCCTATCCAGATGAACATGGAATTGGAACAATATTGTAAAAATGAAATCAAAGATTTAGAGTCAAAATGCCTCATTGTCAAGTTTAGGTCTCTATGGTCTTGTGCTGCTTTCTATGTCAATAAGAACTCCGAAATAGAAAGAGCAACACCTAGACTTGTTATTAATGATAAACCTCTTAATAAAGAGTTAAAATGGATAAGATACCCTATACTTAATAAAAAATATTTACTCCAAAAACTGCTCATTGCTTTCATTTTTTCAAAATTTGACATGAAATCAGGTTTTTGACAGATTCAAATTCACCCTAAAGACAGATATAAGTCTGCATTTATTGTTCCTTCTGGCCAATATGAATGGACTATAATGCCCTTTATTTTAAAAAAAAGTGCTTTATCAATTCCAAAGAATCATGAATAATATTTATAATTTTTTTTCCGAATTCTGTATTATTTATATTGATGATGTGTTGATTTTTTTTTCTCAATCTATAGACCAATATTTCAAACATTTAAAGACTTTCTATCTAGCAACTAGGAAAGCTGGTTTAGCTATTTCTAGTTCTAAAGTCTCCTTGTTCCAAACTAGGATTAGATTTCTTGGACATTATATTTCCAAAGGAACCATAACACGCATAGAAAGATCTCTTGCATTTGCTAATAAATTCCCTGATAAAATCTCAGATAAAACCCAATTGCAGAGATTCCTAGGTAGTTTAAATTATGTTCTTGATTTCTGTCCTAATATCAATAGGATTTCAAAACCTTTGCATGATAGATCAAAGAAAAATCCTATTGCCTGGACCGATGAATATACTAAAGTTGTTAAACTAATAAAAACTTCTGTTAAAGAAATTCCCTGCTTGTTTCTTGTTAATCCTGCATTGACTAAAATTATTGAAATTGATGTTTCAGATTTAGGTTATGAAGGAATATTGAAACAAAAAGATAATAATAAAGAACAAATTGTACAATATGTTTCTGCTCACTGGAATGAATGCTAGAAGACCTACTCTAATACTATTAAAAAAGAAATTTTATCTATTGTATTATGCATCTCTAAATTCCAAAGTGATTTACTAAATCAAAAATTTTTACTTAAAATTGATTGTAAAGCTACAAAACATTTTTTAGAAAAAGATGTTCAAAACATTGCATCAAAACAGATTTTTGCACAATGGCAAGCTATTTTAAGTGTTTTTTATTTTGATATTGAATTTATTAAAGGAGATACAAATTATATCCCTGATTTCCTAACCAGAGAGTTTCTCCAAAATAGATAATGTCGCCAAAACAGAGAGACAAAAGAAAAGATATCCTTAAAGACCTTAAACCCCAACCAACTTTTAAAGAAACTCAGACAACCACACCTAAAGACAAATTACTATCTTCAGCCATGCCAGTTAAATCCTGGATTGACATAGTTGATGAGCAAGAAGCTCAGTCTAAAGCCATTGCCTTCGAAGAACAGGTGAAAGAATGGATGAACTCTATTTCAAAGTCCCCTAAGCTTATGTTAGCTCTACAACTTTTTTTTGCTCTACAACGTTTTTCTTAAAATAAAGCCCATTCTAAAGTACTGAAAAAGAAAAAACTGTTTCTAAAGAAATTTTAAAGTCTTCTTCTTCTAACATTGTTCTTTCTTGTGAAAGCTCCAATTCTCAAATTATTGTTTCACAATCAAAGCTTTCCCAAACATCTTCAGATTGGATTCATAGAACTCATTATCAAAATGTTTAATCTATGGAAGATGGGTTTTATCATTCTGATCAATTTCAAGCTATTTCAAAATTTTTTCCAAAATGTTGGTTTTTTAAACCATGAGATTTGTCAAAACCTTAGTCTTTCTATCAAAGCATGTTAGAGTTCACTGAATCTGTTAAATTCAAATACTTATTCCTTAGTGAATCTCATATTGAGCCAGCCTATTCCACAGTTACCATTTAAAGGTTTTGAGTTCAAAACAGTGGGGTGACCAACTTCACAAACTAAAGACTTTTCTCCCTAATTTCCAAATATGTCTAAACCACTATTTGTCCTTTTTCTATTGAGACTACCAACAGGCCTGGTTTAACACTTTCTTTATTCAAAACCTAAAAAAGATCCATTCTTGGTTATTCTTCTTCAATTCAAAAATAACCATTCAAAGTCACCCAAATTGGTTCCAACATTGGTGGAACTATTTCGGCCCAAGTTTCGAAATCCTAACCACAAATGCCATTCACTGTTTAAACATTTTTAAAACCCATTATATTCCTTTTGAGTCCGAGAAAAGGTTTTCTCCTTTTAAACCTCTTTTCTATTTCTGTACAAATTTCTTTCTTCCCTGGGTTTGGATGTAGAATTTCTAATGCCACACACATGAAGCCCAATTAATACTATAAAGAAGTTTTAAAGTCAAATAGTGATCAAAATTTGATGAGTAGTCCAAACTGTCTAAAGCCACTGTCCAAGCATGGCTTTCCTAAAAAGGCCTTCTTACTCCCAACATTCAAGATATTAAAACCCAAAGCACATTTCTTGCTCAAAGAACAAAGGCCCAATCCCTTTTGGCCAGTGCAAAGTCTGAAGATGAATATTTTAAAGTAATGAAGCAACTCCTTGCCTCGACATCTGAATCATCCGTTGCAAGTTCTTCTAATGAAGTTGAGCTGTTCATTTCCCTTCGAAATGATAACGAAGACGACTGCTTTGGAATTCTTTCTCCAATCAAGCAATCTTAAAGCTATTATTTGTATTTGTAAATAAAAAAAAAAGTAATTTTCTATATTTTTCTTATATGCAATTTTCATTTTCTTTGTAATATTCTTTGTAATTTTCTCTTTCCACTGACAATTTCCTCATCCACGTAAAGCAATACCTATCTTGTGTTGAAGGGATATTTATATGATCCGATCGATTGCGTAAAGCCCGCGGTAGCAACGGAACTGGGGAAAGTATACAGAAAAGACAGTTCTTTTCTATTAAAATTATATTAGTATTTTCTATTATATTAGTTAGCGATCCCGGCTCAGTGAGTCCTTTCTTCCTTGATGAATTGTTGGCACCAGTCCTACATTTTGTCTCTGTGGACAGAGAAGAAAGGGGGCTCAGCAGGAAGAGGATTGTAACATGAGAAAAGCAAGAAGGCCAACCTCTTTCAAATATACAACATGGATTCCGGCAATGCAATGTAGTTGGACTCTCATGTCGATTCGAATGAACTGTAGCCTCATGAAAAAGATTTTAAAGTCAAAAAGTAGTAGAAGTTATCCCCCATCAACTCCACTTTTGACCCTACTCTCCACCAACACATGTGAAGCTACAACAAAAGCTTATCAAGGACAAATCAAAAAGTGAGTTATAAAGACAGAAAGCTCGGAGAGATGAGGCACCCTTAGAGGATCTCTTTAGAATCCTTAGATTATAGAATTCTTCTCCTTCTCTCATCTTCTAAAGCATTTCTTCTTCTCTTATCTTAAAGAGCATTGTCATTTCTCTCGGGAAATAAGACTTAGAGGAAATTTTCCTGTCTTATAATCTTCCTAATTATAAAACATTCTTCTTCCCGTTATCAATTTAAATTTCTCATAATATTAAAGCCTGGAATTCATTTAAAGCTTTGTTTAATTTTGTATTTAAACTTTGTGATTTTATTTTAATAAGTATGCTCTGTAGTTACAGATTATGCTGATCTGCTACATCAGAAATTTGTGTCATAAATTGCTACATTCCTCTAAGGCATAGAGACCAGACCTCTGTCCTTAGTTGTATTTTCTCTCTTTCCCTCAATTCAATCAGAGTACTATTTCTGAGATCCAGTTTTAGAATTAAACTTATTTAAAATTATATTTATTTTGCTTACTTGTATTGGCTTAATACAAGTCAGTATAAAACCCTTGACTAATGAAGGACTAAATACCTCCATCTTAGCCGTCTTTAGAGATGGGAGATTCATCTCTTTTGATAATTCTTTACTAAGTAGCATAGAATCAAGCCTCTGTAAAGGTCCATTTTCTTTTAGCTGTTATCCAAACATAACAGTTTCTTTAAAAGACAAAAATATTTTAAAAAGCATAATTTTACAGGTCAAAACTCATAATTATCATATGGTTGAAGGTCTGTTCTGATACCCTTGATTTTCAGAATATCCTACCAAGCTATGAATTATGCATTTTACACGCAACACAAATTCCAATAAAAAAGAGATGAGACTCTTCTCTTACAGATTAACCTATCCAAAGCCAACACTGTTATTCCAAAACCAATCCAATGGAAAGATGTTAATCTTGTTGAGGAATGGATTCTAGAATGAGCCACTGAACTAGTGATTCCAAAGTAACTTGAACCCAATATAGAGTTACAAAATGTGACTCATTATTCCGATGGTAAAGTTAAATTGTCCTATAGGGGATCTATATCATCCAGATTCTCTGACAAAGATTCAGGCGCTAGTATTCCATCTCTAGAAATGAGATTTTCAAAAATTCCTTCTGTTATCAATCTTCCTTTCTAACCTCTGAAAAACTAACCTAGGTTTTCCACATCGAATATACCTAGTTCTTCTATATATTCCGTTGATTATACTACTAATGTTCCACATCCTATTTACACTAGTAGTCAACATGTATAAAGCTAGGAAGAGAAAGAACCTTCTCTTCCAACCTCTCCTACATTGTCTACTGTTACGAAAAATGTTATAAATATCTTTGAAAAAGATATTGAACTTAATAAAACTCTTCTGCATAAAGATTTTTATTCTGGGAACAATAAAGAAAAAAGACTTTGGTTTTCCAGAAATTTCTTAAACCAAAAAAAAGAAATTCAAGAGATTTATTATGAATTTGTAAATTTGCATAAATTTCACATACTATTTTTTGACCGGTTCGAAATGCATGCTTCTGAAAATAATATTCTTTATCCCTTTAAAGATTTTAACCCTATTACAGTTAGGAAGAAAATTACTGAGTGGAATCTTTCTGACAATGATAAAACTATTAAATCTGAGCATCCACCTCTTAGGAGTCTGATCATCGACCATGGTGCACCTCTTATCCAAGTTAAAGCCTCACCTAAAAAAATTTACAAAATAAATGATCTTGAGACCAATTTAAGTAGCATGATCCAACAGAATAATTTTTGTGATGCTAACCTAAATACAATAGGGAAACAATTGACTATGATAGAAAACCAGTTCCAGCAGTCAACCATATCTGTTTCCCCTATTACAACATCAAAATATGATTCTGACAAGAAGTTTAAAGAGCCTATTTTCAAACCCTTCGAGGTTTCAAAAACTAGTCAGAAGATTGTTCAAGACTTAAAATCAGATTTTTCTAAAGCCATTAGAGACCAACTAGATCGGATAGAAGCTTCTTCCTCAACTAGTAAAGTCCAAATAGCCCATGATAGTGCCTAATCTAGAACCATTAGTGTACTTGACCAAGAGGACCAAATTTTTATAGCCTCTTCTGATATAGAAGCCTTTAAAGAAGATACTATTCCTAAAGCCAATAAAATTCATTGGAAATTAGCCTTTCCCACCATTAATTCTCCACCTGACTTAGCCATAGACAACAGACCAAGCGCATTAAACCAACCTCGATTTAATGTTTCCTCTGTCTGTGAGTGGAACATTGATGGTATGTCTGAGTATAACATCCTAGGATTATTACAACAGATGACCATGGCAGCTAATATTTATAAAACTTAATCAGGAACCTCTGATAAAACTATTGCAGAGATCCTTATTGCTGGTTTTATAAGTCAGCTTAAAGGTTGGTGGGATCATCTTCTCACTAACCAACAACAATTATGTAACATATGTATTTTTTTGATTGATTATATATGTTAATAATTAAAATAAAAGGGGATATATTTGATATTTTGTGTGTTTAAGAACATGAAAATGAGGGGAAAACACAGAAGAGCAATACCAAAAGAGGGGGAGAGAGCTGACCAGACCCGGAACCTGAATTTTAACCCAGTCGTAACTCCTTTTTCTGGCCACCTCACCGGCCGAGCAAGGTGTCAAACGGATGCTTGTGAGCTAGTCGTCAACCTTCACATATCCTTGCTATCGGAAACTGCGCGGAACACCATTGACAATTTCGTCCATCTTTGGCCGCGCCACTAGTTGAAAAAGGTTCCCCACCCCACCATCTTCCTTTCCTGACCAGCCACCACCACAGCTGACCATCGGGGTAGTTAATCGGAGGTCGTCCGACTATCTCGACCGCTGTTGGTTTTCGTTAACCCATGAAGGGTATTTTGGTAATTTCACAATTCAGCGTAATTTTTTAATTTTTGAATATTCAGGGTGCTTAAGTAATTCTGAAAATTTAATAGTTTGTGCATTTACGAATTTGAGGGTTTTTTACAAGTATAATTTTAGATTTTATTAGTAAATTACGAATACGGGATTAATACGATAAGCTGAGAGACTTGAGAGTTGAGATGTCTGACGAATGTTTATTTTAAGCTTTATTTTTGTGACATTAGTTCGAATTATAAATATGGGAAGCAATTATATCGAATCTTTAATATAGGTGGATCTGCGGGCGAAAATCTACCCGCAGACTTGGGTGATCTATAAATCTGCCTACACAACGATCTGCTTCTTGATCTGAGTGAAAGGAGGAGTATTCCCAGATATGACTATAAAATAGCCCAATAGTTGGCATCAGCTAAGGAAAGGGTTGGCTGGGGTAGGGAAGATGCCTAAAGCAAGAATGTAGTTTTTCCAACGAGGAGGTAGTCCCCAGTCACTCGACTTAGAAAGAAGGTTCTCGTGAGAAGGAATCCCTTCTAGGGAAAAAATGTACCAGCAGTAACTCAAGGTAATATGTAATATTCTCCTGAAACCGACATAGGTGGGTAGGTAGAGAATACCTAGTGGCGCGAGACAATATATTAAACCTATTTGTGTACGATATTTTTATATAGTAAAGCTTGTTCATGAAATAAGTATTTTAATTGTTTTCATTCAATGGCTCTCCGAAATAAATATTTTATACGTATGAGTATTTTGTTAAGCTATATAAATTTATTTATGTTCCGTATGGACTTTGAATTTGTGAAAGAGATTATTGATTTCGAGCATGATTTAAAGTGTTTATATATGGATTTCGAGCATGATTTAAAGTGTATATATGTTGATTTTGAGCATGATTTAAAGTGTATTTATGTTAATTTCAAGCATGATTTAAAGTGTACATATGTTGATTTTGAGCATGATTTAAATTGTATATATCTTAATTTCGAGCATGATTTTAATTTTATATATGTTTATATAAGTTATGAAAAATCATGAAGTAAATACCTATTCCCTCCAGATAGTAAATACCAAGGCCTTTGGGGCCCGTCTGAGAACACATAAAGGTTTTAGGCCGTGTGTTTGGGCGCTTTCGCTCGTTAGAGGCATATGCATGCAGACAGATATTGAGATATGATAAGATTTCAGACTGGGAGGTCCGGACACAATGTTTTCAGATAGCATATCATTGCACGTCCATTGAGATCCGGATATGAATTATGATGATAAGCATGAGATGGCATGTCCCCGTCTATCCGTGTAGTTCCGGGCATGATGGTACCCAGATAGTACATCATTGCCGTCCATTGTGGTTCGGATATGATGAGATTATTCCCCCCGGTATTTGTTTAAAGATAGTTGTATCATTTAGTATTTGATATTTCAATATGAGATGTTTTCTTGATTTCGTGGTAATATATTATATTTATGTTCAGTATATAATCGAAATGCAATGAGTTATTTACATTAATATAATTAATTGAGAAAATTAATTATACACGCGATGTATTTATTTTTGTAAATATTTTATGTTTCAAAAACTACTATCCACTCATTGAGCTCACAGACTTTTATGCTTACTCTATTTTATTATATTTCCCCCCATGAGATTTTAAGTACAACCGTTGACCCAGCAGTTATACATATTTGGAGTCATTTTTTGTCACGTGAGAGTGTCTGAGGATATAGATAATTTTTTTTTTGGTAGTGTATATAATCATCCCACTTTGGAATTATACTAGGGATGTGACATAAGAATTAAGAAACGTGTATATAGTTTGACCTGACTTAAGGTATAATATCCTTTTGATACTCTAAAATTGTTTTGATTGTACTATTGGATATTTTACTGGATGAGACTGGTTGAAGTAGTGAGATGCATATTAAATTATTTTGGGAGTGCTTGTGTTACAATTGCAAGTTTGGGAATGTTATATATTTAAGGGAGGTTCTGCCGAAATTTTCGGTAGAATTCTCATTAATAAGATTTTTAATGTTTGAGTTCAGTTGCTTGAGATAGACTCACCTTTGAGGATAGGGCGGGTCGTTTCAGTTGGTATCATAGCATGGTTTTAGATTCTGTAGACTTTACTTGTTTAGGAAGAATAAGTTTATAATTTTTACAAAGAGGAATTTATAATTTGCAGGCGCGATCATGATTCGTCGTTGTAGTAGACGTGGCCATAGTTGGGTTAACTCCTAGTGTCGTACCTGTGGGGGTAGGTGAACCTGTGGAATCTTCGACATATAGGGCTACATAACAAGTGCCTGGAAATGCCCCAAACATTGAACAGTCATTTGATCGGCTAGTTCAAATTATGACTACAGCTATTCAGAATCAAGCCCATTCACAGGCTGGTAGTTCTAACACCATAGAGCGCATGAAAGTTTAGGAGGGAGAAGCTTTAATGGTAATGGAGAGCCACCTGAGGCCGAGTCGTGGCTTGTCAAGCTAGAGCGTATTTTTGAGGTGATGAGGTGCTCACTAGAGGTTAAATTAACATTTGCCACTTTTCTACTTGAAGATAGAGCTTATCACTGGTGGCAGGCTATGGAACATCGATATCATAGGCATACTAACATTACTTGGGACATTTTCCTTAAGGAATTCTATACTCATCATTTTCCAGTGGTGTATCAAGACATAAAGCAGAGTGAGTTCCTCCGATTGGTTCAGGGTTCGACGACGGTCGAAGAGTATGAGACGAAGTTTATGAACCTTTCTTGATTTGTTACGGCTGTAGTAAATGATGAGAGAGAGATGTATACGATTCGAAAAGGGTGTTCGATTTGAGATTCGCACTGTCGTAACTGCATCGAGATATAACGAGTTTGCAAATGTAGTTGAAGCAGCCAGGAGGGTTGAGCATAGTATTGGGAAGGGACATAAAATTCAAGTATTGAAGCAGAAATAGAGTCAAAGCTGGACTGATAGTGGCTCTAGTAGTAGACCGCCTAAGCGAGGAAGCATTAGTGCGGAATATTTTAATGACACTCAGAGAAGTCAGGTTATAGGCATCAGGGGAGACCCGAGACAGACTGTCAGCCATGACTCAGCGTAGTAGTTGGTGGGAAGTAATGTCAGGAGTTAGGAACATTATTACAAGAGTAAAAGGGCATATCGTGATGGTCGTCCTAGGAGTGCTCAACATAATTCTTGCCTTATTTGTGGTAGGAACCATCAGGGTCACTGTCGAATTGGAGAAAAAGTTTGTTATCTTTGTGGTCGGCCTTGACACATCAAGAGATTCTACCCTATTTATCTAAAGGTAACAGTCCTGAACGAGGGACATCCTCTCAATACCAACCTTACCCTAGACAGACTCAGAGCTAGAGAGGTGTGCAGATAGGTGATTCTACATTGACTGGTAGGAGTCAAACGACTGCTTCAGCTGAGAGAAATTAGCCTGGTCAACCTCATACTCAAGCTCGAGTCTTTTCTTTGACACAATTGGAGGCACGTGCTACACCAGAAGTTATTATGGGTATATTATTTATCTTTGGCTGCGAAGCGCATATTCTTATTGATCCTGGATCTACACATTCTTTTATTTTTCGTACGTTTGCTAAACATGTAGAGTGAGAGCCTGAACCATTAGATTGTGACTTAGTTGTTAGTACACCTACAGGATACTCACTTTTTGCCAATGGTGTGTATTGGAATTGTGTGATTGGAATGGGTGAGCATGAATTTGAGATAAATTTGATTGTTATAGATATTCAAGATTTCGATGCTACCTTGGGTATAGATTAGCTTGCATCTCATTATGCTACAGTGGATTGTTTCAAGAAGGAAGTTGTGTTTAATAAGCCAGGGAAAACTGTGGTGAAATTTTATGAGGAGCCCAAAATTTTACCCTTATGTGTCATTTCCGCTATTGATACGAGACAGTTGCTTAAAAAAGGCTACTCAACTTACTTAGCATATGTGATGGACACAAAGGTTCAAGAGTTGAAATTGGAGGATATTACAGTAGTCCAAGAATTTCCGAATGTATTTCCAGATGAACTACCGGGGATGCCACCTAATAGGGTGATTGAGTTTTCTATCTACTTAGTTCCTGAAACATCTCCCATATCTATGGCACCGTACAAGATGGCTCCCGCAGAGTTGAAGGAACTTAAGGTTCAATTACAAGAATTAGTGGATAAATAGTTTATTAGGCCTTGTGTTTCTCTTAGGGAGCTTTGGTTTTGTTTGTTAAGAAGAAACACGGTACCTTAAGACTCTGTATTGACTATCGGCAGTTGAACAATGTTACAATACGCAATAAGTATCCTCTTCCATGTATTGATGACTTATTTGACCAACTCTAGAAGGCTAAGGTATTTTCTAAGATCGACTTGCAATCGGGATATTATCAGCTTAGAATTAAAGAGGATGATGTTGCTAAAACAACATTCAGAACCTGATATGGACATCACAAGTTTTTGGTAATGTCGTTTAGGTTGACTAATGCTACAGCAGCTTTTATGGATCTCATGAATAAAGTATTTCATTAGTATTTAGATTAATTTGTAATTGTGTTCATCAATGATATTTTGGTGTATTCCTGAAATAAAAAAGAGCATGCTGATCACTTGAGGATGGTTCTGTAAACTTTGAGAGAAAAATAGCTTTATGCCAAGTTTAGTAAGTATGAGTTCTGGTTGGACAGAGTGACATTTTTAGGCCACGTGATATCAGCTGAGGGCATTTACGTCGATCCCCAAAAGACTAAAGCAGTTTTGAAATGGGAATGGCGTACAAATGTCACAAAGGTTCAGAGTTTTTTTGGTTTGCAGGGTACTATTGTCGATTTGTAGAGGGATTCTTTAAGATTGCCACTCCGCTAACACAGTTAACTAGAAAGAGTGCCAAGTTCCAGTGGAATGATGATTGTGAAAAGAGTTTTCAAGAACTCAAGATATGTCTTACCTCAGCACCAGTTCTTACACTTCCATCAGGCAAAGAAGGGTTTGTAGTATACAGTGATACTTCTAGGCAAGGGTTGGGTTGCGTGCTAATGCAACATGGGAAAGTAGTAGCTTATGCTTCTAGACAATTTAAGAAGCATAAGTAAAATTACCCAACACATGACCTAGGGCTAGCAGCAGTGGTGTTTGCACTCAAAATATGGAGACATTATTTATATAGGGTAACTTGTCAAATTTTCACTGATCATAAAAGTCTTAATTATTTGTTTACTCAGAAAGACTTAAATTTGAGACAAAGAAGATAGATAAAGCTAATTAAGGATTATGAATGCACTATTGATTATCATCCAAGCAAAGTGAATGTGGTGGCTAATGCACTGAGTAGGAAATCTTCTGGTTTTATGGCTCATATGCGAGTGGCCTGTATATCTCTGTTGATCTGGCTAAGATCTTTGGGAGTTGAGTTGGATGCTAATAAATGCGGCTGGATCAAGGGAACAAAGATACTTTGATTTCTTCCAGTTTCACAAAAAGGATTGAGATTAGGACATATTATATATCCTAAATTGAATTTCTGAACTTTTATAGCCAATTTTCAAGTTAGGCTAACCTTGATTGACAAAGTCCATCGGATGCAAGCACAGAACCCCCAGTTAATGAAGTTGATAGAGGATATGCAAAAAGGTTTACGAACCGATTTCATGGTGAGAGATGATGGAGTTTTAGTCATGGATAATAGACTTTATGTACCGAATATTGAGAAGCTAGAGAGAGAGATCATGGAAGAAGCTCATTGTTCAGCCTGTGCGATGCATCTTAGAAGTACGAAGATGTACCGTACCTTGAGGGACCATTACTGGTGGCAAGGCATGAAAAGAGATATAGCAGAATTTGTTTCTCGATGTTTGGTTTGTCAATAGGTTAAAGCTGAACATCAGAGATCTGTAGGGTATTCACAGCCACTTCCTATTCCCGAGTGGAAATGTACCTCAAGATCTGGTGGCAAGACATTGTTCAGCCTATGCGATACATCTTAGAAGTACAAAGATGTACCGTACCTTGAGGGACCATTACTGGTGGCAAGACATGAAAAGAGATATAGCAGAATTTGTTTCTCGATGTTTGGTTTGTCAATAGGTTAAAGCTGAACATCAGAGATCTGTAGGGTATTCACAGCCACTTCCTATTCCCGAGTGGAAATGGGAGTATATTACTATAGCCTTTGTATCAAGACTTCCGCGTACCCAATGTGGACATGACAGTGTTTGGGTATTTATAGATCAACTTATAAAATTTGCTCATTTAATACCATTCAAAACCACTTATTCAATGGATAAGTTAGGAAGTATATATGTGGCTGAGATAGTTCGTCTTCACGGAGTACTGGTATCTATTTTTCATATTGAGATTCTCGGTTTACTTTGAAGTTCTGGACTAGCTTGAAAAATGCTTTAGGTACGAAGTTGAATTTTAGTACAGATTTTCATCCTCAGACTGATGGCCAGTTAGAGCGTACCATTCAAACTTTGGAGGATATGCTGGGAGCATATGTTATGGAAATCAAAGGTAACTGGGACATTTATTTACCTATGATGGAGTTTGCGTACAACAACAGTTATCAAGCTAGTATCAAGATGGCGCCATATGAGGCTTTGTATGAACGGAAATGCCGGACTCCAGTATATTGGAATAAAGTTGGTGAGCGAAAGTTATTTGGCATAGAATTAATTCAGGATACTAATGAACCGGTACAACTTATTCGGGATAGATTAAAAGTGACCCATGATAGACAGAAAAGCTATGCGGATAAGCATAGGCGGGAACTTGAATTCATGTTGGCGATAGAGTGTTCTTACGAATATCCCCTTGGAAAGGAGTACTTCGCTTTGGGAAGCGCGAGAAGCTCAGTCCATGTTACATGGGCCATATGAGATCGTAGAGTGTATTGATCTATTGGCTTATCGATTAGCTCTACCATCTGAGTTGTTCAGAATCCATAATGCGTTTTATATTTCAATGCTCCGAAAGTACATGTATGATCCGAGTCATGTTTTATCGAAGCAATCGATTCAATTGAAGGAGGATTTGACTTACGAAGAGGAGCCAGTTGAGATACTAGAGGAAAAATACCAAGTGTTGCGTTCGAAAACCATCCATTTGGTAAAAGTGCTATGGAGGAACCACTCAAAGGAAGAGGCTACCTGGGAATCCGAGGACTTGATGCGAGTTCAATTCCATCATTTATTTATACCTCGTACGTAAATTTCGGGACGAAATTTTTATAAGTGGGGAGGATTGTAACATATTCATTTTTTTGATTATGTATGTTAATAATTAAAACAAAATGGGGTATATTTGATATTTTGTGTCCTTAAGGAGATGAAAACTAGGGGAAATCACAGAAGAGCACTACCGAGAGAGGGAGAGAAAGCCAACCCGACCCGGAACCCGAATTTTGACCTAGTCATAACTCCCTTTTCTGGCCACCTCACTGGCCGAGCAAGGTGTCAAACGGAACCTTGTGAGTCGGCTGTCAACCTTCACACGTCCTTACTGCCGGAAACCACGCAAAACGCCACCAATGAAGCTCAAAAACCCCGCGGGTTTGTCACGTACGAACGCCGTTGATTCCGTTTATCTTTGGCCGCGCCACCGGTTGGAAAAGGTTTCCCACCTCACCATCTTCCTTTCCCGACCAACTACCGCCATCGAGGAGGCCGATTTGCCTCTGATTGACCGTCCAAAGAGTCGCAGCTGAGAAAGCTCGATCCGGCTTCAACGCCGTGCGTCGGAGCTCCCTAGCACCACCTTTGGACTCATGGCAGTCAGTCAGAGCTCGTCCGACCATCCCGATTGCCGTTGGTTATTGTTGACTTCCGTTGACCTGTGAAGGGCATTTTAATAATTTTACAATTCAGCGCAATTTCATAATTTTCAAATGTTTGGGGTGCTTAAGTAATTATGAAAATTTAATAGTTTGTGCATTTACGAATTTGGAGGTTGTCGACAAGTATAATTTCGAATTTTATTAGTAAATTACGAATACGGGGTTAATACGATAAGTTGAGAGATTTGAGAGTTGAGATGTCTGGACGAATGTTTATTTTAAGCTTTATTTTTGTGACATTAGTTCGAATTATAAATATGGGAAGTAATTATATTGTTTCTTTAACATAGGTGGATCTGCAGGCGAAAATCTACCTGCGAACTTGGGTGATAGCCGAGTCTGAGTTTATCACTGTGAGTGGAATATATTAAACCTATTTTTTTACTTTATTTTTATATAGTAAAGCTTGTTCGTGAAATAAGTATTTTAATTGTTTTCATTTGATGGTTCTCCAAAATAAATATTTTATATGTATGAGTATTTTGTTAAGCTATATCTATTCATTTATGTTCCGTATCGACTTTGAATTTGTAAAATAGATGATTGATTTCAAGCATGATTTAAAGTGTTTATATATAAATTAGGAGCATGATTTATAGTGTATATATGTTGATTTTGAGCATGATTTAAAATGTATTTATATTGATTTCAAGCTTGATTTAAAGTGTATATATGTTGATTTTGAGCATGATTTAAAGTGTATTTATATTAATTTCAAACATGATTTAAAGTGTATATATGTTGATTTTGAGCATGATTTAAAGTGTATATAGCTTAACTTCGAGCATGATTTTAATTTTATATATGTGTATATATAAGTTATGAAAAATTATGAAGTAAATACCTATTCCCTCCAAATAATATAAGATGAGATGAGATGAGATGAGATAGAAGGCCTTTGTGGCCCGTCTGAGCACACATAAAGGCTTTGGGCCGTGTGTTTGGGCGATTTCGCCCTTTGGGCCATATAAATGTAGAAAGATATTGAAATATGATGAGATTTAAGACTGAGAGGTCCGAACACGATGTCGCCAGATAGCGCATCATTGCACGTTCGTTGAGATCCGGATATGAATTATGACGATAAGCATTAGATGGCACGTCCCCGTCTATCTGTGCAGTTCCGGACATTATGGTACCTAGATATTACATCATTGCCATCCGTTGTGGTCCGGATATAATGAGATTTTTCCCCCGGGGTATTTGTTTAAAGATAGTTGTATTATTTAGTATTTGATATTTCAATATGAGAGGTTTTTCTTTATTTGGTAGTAGTTTCAATTATATTTATGTTCAGTATATGGTCGAAATGCAATGAGTTATTTACATTAACATAATTAATTGATAAAATTAATTATACAAGCGATGAATTTATTTTAGTAAGTATTTTATGTTTCAAAAACTACTATCCACTCACTAAGCTCACTGAGTTTTATGCTCACTCTATTTTATTATATTTCTCCCCCAAGAGATTTCAGGTACAACCGTTGACTCAGCAGTTGTATATATTTGGAGTCGTTTTTTGTTAGTGTATATAATCATCCCATTTTGGAATTATACTAGGGATGTGATATAAGAATTAGGAAACGTGTATATAGTTTGACCAGACTTGAGGTATAATATGTTTTTAATACTTTTAAATTGTTTTGAGTGTACTATTGGATATTTTACTGGATGAGACTGATTGAAGTAGTGAGATGCATAATAAATTATTTTGGGAGTGCTTGTGTTATAATTGCAGGTTTGAGAATACTATATGTTTAGGGAAGGTTCTGCCAAAATTTTTGTTAGAATTCTCATTAATAAGATTTTTAATGTTTGAGTTCAGTTGCTTGAGATAGACTCACCTCTGGGGATGAGGTGGGTCGTTTCAAATTAGACATCTTTAATGCCACTCAAACAGATGAAAATGGAGCACCTATCTGTGATGATTATAATAGCCCCATTCAGGATGCCATTGCTACCCTGATTCTTACCATTTTCCTTCACTTTATAGGTGACCCTTCACACCTTAGGGATAAGAATACTGAGTTACTACATAATTTGAGATGTATGAAACTTAGTGAATTTCAAAGTTATAAAACCACTTTCTTTACTAAACTTTTCCTTAGAGTTGATGCAAATCATGTTACTAGCTTATGCAGATGAGCATTTTTTATCACTCTCTGATCTACGTTCATCCCAGATGTTATACAAAGCAAAATGTCGTAGAAGACCGATATACCTAATTTTAGAGAATCTTTCCATAAAAAACCTTCAAAATCTTATACAAAGCCCCACTTCCCTAAAAGAAAGGATTCTAGAGCCCCTTCAAAAACCCCTTTTAACTATAAAGAAGCTACATGCTATAAATGTGAAAGAAAAGGCCATACTAGTAAATTTTGTAGAATGAACAGAAAGCTCCATGAGCTTGGCCTTGATGAACAGACACTTTCTAAAGTTGCTCCTTTACTGATAGAGCCTTCTGACTCTGAGTCTTCCATGATAGGAGACAATGAACCTTTACAAATTGATGAGTTAATTGATTCTGATTCTGTTCTAGTAGCAGTGATTCTGACATAAGCAAAAAAGAATCCTACTTAAACAAAATCAATGTGTAGACTGAAGATTAAAAAACTTTTCTTGAATTAGTTAAATATATTTCTGACCCTGTCCTTCAAAAGGAATACCTAGATAAACTTTTAAAAACCTTAAAATTAGGAGATAAAAAAGAAACTTCTAAAGCCCCTCTTATTAAAAAGAATACATACGACTTTACTGAGATCCTTAATAAAAAGAAAACAAAGAAAATAACCTTTAATATTCAAAATCTCCAAAAGGAAATAAGAGAAATTGAACTTGAGATAAAAAGACTTGAAAGAGAGACAAAAGAATGATTCTAAAACTATCCAACTGCTAAGCTACATAAATTTAGAGATCATATATAAAATAATCAATTGCTAAGCTACATAAATGAAAAATAAGCAAAAAGAGTTATTCTCCAAGAAAAATAATATACTTAAAAACTTACTTGGAATTTATTATGATATGTACATTCCTTCAAATAACTCAATCAATTTCATTCATCAAATCTCTCAATTCACACTTATCACTTACATCAATATACAAAGTGACAAACATAGCGCAATATAACTGAAAACCAAAGATAATACAAATATTAAAATTTAAAAGTCATTGTGTCACCCAATATCAAAAGATCACACAAAATATTTTGAAATTTTATTATTTTTTATTTTTTGTCCAATTTTGTTTTATTAAAATATCTCACCCCCAAACTTATTCTAAATATTGTCCTCATATTTTCTATTCTAAAGATGTGCATGTCAATATGCAAAAATATAAGGAAAATATGAATGTCAATAGTAAGAGAAATAAGTAGGATGGATCGCACCTGAATTGTATAAAATATTCTAGAGGAAAGAGAAAAAAAAACTAAAGAAAATGTTAGAATAAATATAAATAATAAAATAAAGTAAAATACATAAATTCTTACTAAACTAACTAATTAATGTAAACAACAAATCAACCATGATAAAAAAGAATTTAGTGATCATCAAAGCAATTATAAAGAAAATAATAGAAAGCTTAATTGATCAAGCACTAAAGTATTTTATCTATAAAAGTACGATGGTAGTGATACTCACTAATATTATACTGCTTTGGTCTCACCTATCCTAAGCTTATTTGAAAGCTATCTAAAATAAAATAAAATTTTAACAATATAAGTACTTCATATCTTACCACGTTTTTCATGTTAGAATGTGACATATATTGCATTTCCCTAGGAAGTAGCTCTAACTTCAATGATTTAATTTTTCTCTTCAGGAGGGAGTGGATAAATCTTTTCATTCCAATTAGTTAGATCCATGATATAGGTAAAATCAAGTAAAGCATTAACTTTTGAAATAGTACTATCAACATCAAAAGATAAACCAAAGTGAGTTAAGCATATCTTCAATTGATCATCACAATAGTTAAAAATAAATGAATAATCAACTTATGCTTCTATCATATCTACTTCAGTAACTTCAATCTTATTGTACTTGCGTAGGAAAACTAAAAATATTCAATTCTATAATCATTTCACCAAAAGATAATTGCATGTTTTCATTCATGTAATTAATAAGAGCATCAGTTGTAGCTAAGAAATGAAGACTTAGAATAATTGGGGTGTGTTTCTTAGGATTATGTACAGGCTCAGTATCAATAACAATAAAATCAACAAAATAGTAAAATTTATTAATACCATGAGATAGTTTTATTAACTTATCAGCATGTTGTAAAATAATAGAAGTTGGATGCAATTGACCTAGCCTAAATTGCTTATAAACAAAATATGGCAAAATGTTAACACTAGCTCTCAGATTCGACAATGCTTTATTAAACAATTAGGTCTTGATAACACAAGATATATTTAAATTTTAGTAGCATTTTATATTGAAGTGAATTACTAGCTTGTTTAGTTAAAACTATCTTTTTGGTAACATGCAAATTTCTCTTTTTAGTGTAGAAATCCTTTAAAAACTTAGCAAATGAAGGAACTTGCTTAATTTCTTAGAGTAAATGGATATTTATACTTACCTGCTTGAACTTCCATAATCTCACCTGTTAAATTTCTTTTATGTTAGTCTAAAAGGGTATATAATCTTTTATTTTGATGATAACAAATATGTAAAAATGGTAGTTTGGTTAATTCGCGCTTTACCTTCTCACACGTTTTTTAATGGCAAATTTTATGCAACCAAAATCAAGCTCGATCATGAACAATGATATACTCAAAGAAAATTCATAAAAAGGACATTAGCTTATGTAATCAATTTATTTCTCAAATATAGTAAACCAAATGTAACTTGGTGTGCATGTTTTAGCATTTTAAAAGGTTCAAGATAAACTTCATAATTTCTAAACAAATCATTAATTTTCATAATATAAGACAAATGATTTCATCAAAATGATGTTATGAATTACATTAAAAAGATTTAAATTTTGAAATCCAAAATTGTTATTTTTTGAAGTTCTGGAAATGGACTTCTTTGAAAGGTTTTTAAATTAATTAGGCCATAGTATAATTTTAGAAAGTATTTAGGTTGTAAATTTTAATTTTAAAAAATTATATTTCCAAGATAGAAAGTTAGCGTCTAACTGCTTCTCAGTAAGTGACTAATCTCCAGTGTCATAATTTTGAAATGCACATTCTAAGACTTCGCCGCTAACCTGCTATTATAAGCAGCTAACCTACTATTATAAATGGCTAACTAGCTCTTTCACATAAAAGTTAGTAACGGCTAGTTTGAAACTTTGAACTATATAGACTCAATTCAAACTTATTTTTAGCCTTCTTCTAAAATCATTTTTTGAAATATATCCAGAGTATACTGCTTCTCTTGAGATTTTAATTTGCTAATACATATACATTGAGATATATTTGGGCTATCATTTTGTAAACTTATAATTGTGGGAAACACTTGAGAAAGTATGTGTGTGAGTTAAACATTATTGTAAAGGTTCATTAGCACCTTAGATGTCAATTGTAAGAAGTTAAAAAGTCTTGGAAGACTTAAATAGTAAAATCCTCGAGTGTGGTTAGCTTGGACGCTAGATGTAAGCGAGGTTTGCTGAACCACATAAAAATTCTCAAGTTTGCTTTCTCTTTTCTCTATCTCTTTTATTATTTATTTGTATTTACATTATATTTATTTGTATTTAATATAATTAGTTGCATTGTTAAATTGGCTTAATTTTTAATATACTCAATTCACTCCCCTCTTAGATTGCAACATAGAATTTCACTTTCTTTACTTTTGCTAACCTTTGAGGAAAATGAACTTTAGGAATGTAAGCTAGTGGGCTGCTTGAGTCATTATCTAAAAAGCATGTTGTTGGAACATCCACCTTATTGTCAAATAATTTTTCTCTTCTCAAAGTCATAATAGTTTTGCCTCTTTATACTGTTGGCTTATACTCGATCCAACTTTATATACTATTTTAGGATTAGAAACTGGTTGACTTGGAAATTTTCATTATCTATGGTCGCTGTTATATTTTGAATTGACGAAGCTAATTTTCTAATCATCCTCTTAAGGTTGGAAATAGATTGCATTTGTCGTGCTTGAGAATTTTGGGTGGCTTTTACCTCATTCCTCAATTTTGATGTAGTATCCTCTGTAGATTTTGGCAATTTTGTAAAAGTTTCCTCCCATGATTTAGGCTATGAAAAATTCTAGTTAAATTATCTAAATGTAGGCGAGGAGGTTGAGGAACTTGAGCTATTGTCTTATTTTGTTCAAAACCTTGTGATCATGAAAAGTTAGGGTGATCTCTAAATCCTGAATTGGAGGAGTTGGAATAGAGATTATAGGCATATTGTCTTCTCAACATGTTAATAGAGTTAACTAGACTAGAGTAAGAATCTTGCTCAGACTGGTTGTAAGCTTGTGATGCATTAAGATTAATACCCATTAATAAGGCTAACTGGCAAGAAATTTCCTCCGTGTAGGTTTTAAGTTCTTTGATATCGGAACTAGATACACAACTAAAAACCTCATTTAATCCTCTTATTCTTTTACTGTTCATTGAAGATCGACTCCTCTACTTAGAATTATCTACTTGTCTTTGAAAAAAATCTCAAATTTATATTGCACTATTGGACATAAGTTCACCTCCTCTAGTGGCCATCAACCACTCTTGAATATGTGGCAGTAATCTTTCTAGAAAATATTGGTATTAATGTCATTTTTCAAACCCATAATGAAGGACACATTAAGAGTAAGCTATTAAATCTTTCTCATACTGCAAAGAATTGTTCATCCTCTTTTTATGTAAGCTCTAATATCTCCTTACGAATAGCATTAATCTTAGAATAGAAAAATATTTATTAAAAAATTTCTCAACCATAATCTCCCAAGATATAATGCGATTAGCTAGTAATGTGTTAAATCATAATCGAACTCTATCTTTCAATGAAAATGGAAACAAAAGAAGTTTAACATCACCAACAGAAAAATTTTCATATTTAAAAGTTTGGCATATAACCTTAAAATCATTCAAATGATTATAAGGATCTTCATTATCTAAGTCATAAAAAGATGAGAGACAATTAAGTATATTATGCTTTATTTCAAAACTACTAGCAACAATATCTAAAAATTGAATGCATCAGATGTTTAAATTAGGTAATTAAATAAATTAATTTTTAAAAGGTTTTTCTAGTGGTTCTCTGGCCATTTTATATTCAATTATATTTTCCTCAATTTGGTCAATTTTGTCTTTTGGAATAGCTTTCTTTCTTTGATAGAAAGTTCTTTCAATTTTACTATTTATTATTTCTAAGTCACACAATATAGATCTATGACCAAACATGCAATCACACAATAATAATTAAAAAAATAAAAATAAAATCTGCAAAAATGAAAGAAAAAAAAAATAAGCTGATTAATTGTTATAAAAATTAACTACTATTGAGAAAAATTTGAAAGCTAAACCTATGACTTTATTTCAGTCACTGAGATTGAAAGCCTAAGACTGTAAGAAAAATAAAAGATAAAATTGTATAACAATAGAGAAATAAACTAAAGAAACAATAATAAATAGCAATAATAAAATGCTATTATTAATAAACCAACAGTATTAATTCACGGAAACAAATGGCCAAAGAAAGACAAACGTAAAATTTAATAATAATAAATGAAACTATCGCATGCAAACAGAAAAGTTAAAAAAGAAAAAAAAATTATTAACCTAAAATATAATTAAAGGAAAAATTAAATCAAACAGACTTTCCAATTCAGTGCCAAAAATTTGTTGTTTAAATTTTAATGTTCTTGCAAGCACACTAATCTATTGAAGTATAGATTAAGAATAACGATGTCGAACTTACAAGGATTGTCAATTTTTAGGAAAGTCAAATTTAATCTAAGTTAATTATAACTTTACGCTAATTGAAATAAAAATATTTTATTTGAAAAGATTTAAACTAAAAATACAATTAAAATAAAAACGAATAAATTAACACAAGAATTCAAGATATTGAAGCTGCCAGGATTTCAGAATCCAGCACAGTTCAGCTTAACAATTATGTAATTATCAATCAATTCTTAATTTTAGAGTGATAACTCGAAATCAATCTATATTTACTCATGAATTTAACAATTAAGTCCAATTAAAATTAATTTTTTGTAGATTATTTTTCTACTTAACAGTATGACATCTAAGCATCTTATGTAAACATATTGAATAACAAAGAGTCAAAGTTTTCTTAAACACTTTGAGTAAATAATTTAATGAAAGTCAAAGAATTAAAGATAATTATATATAAACTTTATAGATCCAAGCATAGATTTAATCAAATATTAATCATTTTGTGGCTACACGTCTTCTTCTATTTTTCTCTCTATCTCCTTCCAGGAGCCAAAACATACACCGATATAGATAGTGATAAAGTCAGCTACTACATCATTATCAACCCAAACTGTAGTTTTTCATAAATTAATGGTGTGTTTACTTACTGAAGTGGGAGTGAGGAGTGCTGAGTCCTCCCACTTCAGTGTTTACTTAACTATTTAAATTTGGAAGTCAGACTTTTACTTTATAGGTCCCACCCAATTTTGGAGTGTAGAGTGAGAGTGTCAGCTCTTCATCTTCTACTCTTTTTTTTTATTAATTTAATATAAGTATATTTAATAGAATAAAAAATAATAATATCATATTTATTTAAATAAAATTATTATATTATTTTATAAAATTATATTTATTAAAAATAATAATATTAAAATTATTTAAATATAATATTATTATATTTAATTAAAATAATAATTTATGTTGATTCTAAGTTAAAAATAATTTATATATATATAATAATATTATTATATTCATAGAAATTAACAATATTACTATATACTATCATTATTTAAAAATATAATATTATTATATTTATTCAAAAATAATCGTATTATATTTATTCAGTATTAATAATTAACAATAATAAATATTTTATTCTAATAAAATATTAATTTTGTACTATATTATTAATAATAATATTTCATTTTTGCAGCTCTTATAAATAATTTTTAATTTACATAATTAAAATTAAATTTAATAAAAAATTATGTTTATATAATTAAGAATATTATTAATTATTATTAATTTACAAATATAATAAAATAAATATTTTTATTTTTCAAAGATATTTTTATTAATTTTATAATTAAAAACTATAATTTTTTAAATAAGAGTAAAACTATAATTTAAAACTATTTGTTCTCAATCAAAGATAAAATAAATATATTATTAAATTTTGATTCTAATTCTATATTTCTATTCTAGTGTAAGTAAGTAATAAACTCACAATTCCACTTTACCCTCCTAACCTTAAAATCTTTACCACTGAGAATTCTCACTCTAATATAAAAACTAAAAGCTATTTTAAAAGCCTTACGCACAATTGGATTGCTTCCCTCGTGCTTTCCACTTTAATTTCCAATAAAGCCATTTAATTGCTAATGCTCGTCAAGTGCTGTTCCTGCAAATTCAACCAATTAATTTAATTTCTAATTTAGCTATAAGCCCACTAATAATTAATCCAAGCAACCTTTAGCTTTCACATTGCGTTCCAATTTTCAATTTATTATCCTATTCAATAAAATAATTTAATTAACAAAAATAATAATTAAAGGGTAAAATATGTGACATCATTCTTCTTGCACCGAATTAACACCATTAACACTGCTTCACATATCTCCCAACTCTTTCCTTATGGCCATCACTCACCATCAGCCTCAAACGGCCCTTATGGCCATCACTCACCATCAGCCTTAAACGGCCATCACTGATTCACATATCTCCACCCTCTCCACCCAAGAACGAGTTAACATGATTTTGAACCCTCCTAAAAAATCTTTTAGACGACCCCCACAATTCACTAATAGCCCACCACTTGACGTGCAGTCGCCACCACCGCGAACCAAAATGCAGCTGCAATGGGAAAAAAAAATTGCCTAACCCGGGGCAAACCGCCCAAAATCCATCCACACAACCACCAAATATCTCTCCAAACCATTCCGAGTCAGTCCCACCATCAACATCTACCATCTCCATCTTGTCGAAGCTACAACACCCTTCATCCATGCTCACAACTCTTCACACAAGCAAGAACCAAGTGAAACATCCTTTGCTAAACCGTGATGACACCCTGACTTATTACTAATTAAATTTACCAAAAACAGAAAAAAAAATTAAAACTTATAAAGTAAAAATTACCATAAATTAAGAAAAAAAACCACCTCTAAAATGTTGGAACTAAATCCATCCAACCACCGGAGATGAACTCATTCTCAAAAGTCAGTCCAACCGCCTTTGATTGTTGCCAGAAAATGCAAAATAGAGCTAATGCCACCGTGAGGGAGGATTTTACTGAATTTAGATTTGGGAGAGATAAGGGTATTATAGTAAAAAAGTTTGGTAAAAAGGCCTAAGAAGAAAGAAATAATTAAGGTGGCTATTTTAGAAATTTATTAAAATTATTTAGCTATTTTTATAAATTTTTTAAAACTTTTTAAATAAGTTTGACGATAAATAAGTAATTTAATTAAAATGAATAATAAATTAATAGATCGTATTCAATTTGTCTATAACCCATTTATTAAAAGAATCCTAAGCGAATAAACGATGCTCTCAAACTCGGATTCGAATTATTTAATTAGCGAATCGAATCTAATTCACTTATTTAGTAAATGTATCAATTTTTTTAAACCCAAACCCATTGAATTTACATCGAATCAAATTTGACACAAATTGCCACCCCTACAAGTCGGTCTAACTTTAACAGCTTCTTGCTATGTTAGTATGTTTATTTTAATTCAACTGAAGGCATTTGTCACATAAGCCACTAAAACTTTACGTCAATTTCGATTTAGTACACAAAATTTCGCTAATTTAATTCTCTCAATACAACAGTAACCTTAGGTGGACCCCAAAACATTATTTGGCCATGCATGAATTGTGACGTATCGCGAGCCTTGTCAGAGCATGATCGTGCCATGCTCCTACCGTCCCTTGTGCTACCCAGCCATCATATAAAAGGCCTTGCTATCCAATACTCCAAAGCAAACTGTAAATTAATTGCACTGTAATATAGAAAAAGTCCAGACTGTGCACGGTGTTAAACATTACAATGCAATTAAAGTTAGATTTTTACACTTTGTGGGAGACATTACCGTATAAACATAGAATGCCTATTTGCACTCATTTCCATTATTTATTATAGAAACAACTTTTAGTTTTTCTCCAATTTCTCATTTGTTCACGTGAAATTTGAAATATAATAGATCATCAAAACCTTTGTAAGAGTAAGAATTATTATATTAAGTGTCTACTCATACTACTCCACTTACATATATATATATATAAGACAAACACGGTGAAATTAATTATTTTTACATGTAGACCTTTCTTGTTCATACTATTTTTAGGTGATAATCAAAATCGAAAACCATATGAAAAGTAGTGATTGTGGAAAAACATGAGAGGAATATGAAAAAATTCGTCCATAGATAATAACTCATAGATTTCAAACCTTGAACTAAAATTCGTGATTTTTTTTTTCAATGGAAGTCCCTCGGATTTATGGTTGTTCTATTTTGTATTGATTTTGTTTTTGTCCTTGACTTTATTTTTGTAATCATAAAGAGAGCTGCTCAGAGACCACTTCCTCACGTGCTCAAAAGTGGTAATCGCTCTGGTTCCTACTCAGAGACCTGCGGAATGGAGTGCGACCAGTTCGCAGTTAGGAGGTCCTCTGGTAATGGTTGTAAGAAGAAGCTAGATTTCTTATCCCTCTAGAAGTTGACGAGCCTTGAGCAGGCCCTCCTTTCTTCTTACGCTTTGCTTCGTCGATTTTCTCGCTGCTCAACTTTGCTGTCTTTTCTTCCTCAATTGCGATATCCCTCTTTATCTGCTCAAACACATCAGAATATGAGCGGATCAAGGGACTCCATAAATTGTACTATGGTCTTCCCATTCTCATTCCCTCCTTCAACCCTCTCAACGCCTGGGGTGGTTGAATGCCCCGATATCTAAAACTGCTATGTGATATCTCTTGATGAACTCTCGGAGGGACTCCCCCTCTCTCTGTTTGATCTCGACCTGCTCCATCATATCGTCTTCTGGAGCTACTTTCCCACGGAACTGTTTTGTAAATTTCATGCACATTTACTCGAAACTCTGGATACTTCCTCGTGGCAGCTTGCGATACCACTCTTGAGCTCCCCCTTCTAAGGTAAGTGGTAAGGCTCTACACCTTTGCACTGCCGTCAATCCTTGCACTCTGGTTATGTCATTGAAGGGCTCAATGTGGACCAGTGGGTCACTCTTCCCTAAGAACTTTAAATCGGGGAAACGGAAATCCCTAGGAATAGTAATACTGATGATCTCTACTGAGAGCGGGGACTCTTTGTCTAGCATAATCCTCCAACTCAGGGTTTTCTCATGTCCCCAGATGTCATCTATGGCCTGAGCCAATCTGTGGACCTCCCCCTCCAACTCTTCCGCGCGGGATAGATTCCACGCTTTAACTTGCATATGTTCTTGCTCTGTGCCCCGCAGGTGCTGTCTTAACTCTCTCTCCTCCAAGCTTGCATCCACCCTTCCATTTGTGCTCTGCTCCCTCTGCCTTTTAGCCTAGTTCTCACGTCTTGCCCTGTTGGGGCATTCCCTCGGCTAGACTCAAGAATGCCACTGCCCGCTCTTCTCTGTCCATCCCTGAGTTCTTGAAGAATGGACGCCAATGTTTCTATCTGTTTCTCCATCCGGTCCATCCTTTCTTGTACCACTCTGTCGCGGGCCTTATTGGCCACCTCCTTTAGAGTCATTGACTCTTCAAGGCTCGCTTCTCTTAAACTGTTTCCTCCTATTGTCATGTTGTTTCTATAGCTCATTACAAAGCTTAGCTTTTTGTTCACGGTCCCCACAGACGGTGCCAAATTTTGATGCAGTTTTTCGGTCGTTCCTTGAGCAGGTTTCTTGGCTATGTTTTGGGTTCTCTACACCGAGACTCCGGTATTGACTAACATGTGTTCAAAGAAAAAGTGTCAGAGCTCGTTGGTTGTTTTTCCAGCAAAAACCCTCTGACGCTCAAGTCAGTAATTAGGTTGACTTTTAGAAAATGCTCTTTAAGTGATAGAAGGAAAAACACAAGTTCGAAGCTCACTCCTTTTTTCTCTTTTTCTTTTTTGAATCCAACCCCTTTTTCTCCTTTTTTCCCTGTATTTATCTAGGTCTTCTCCTCCCTCACATTACTATCGTAATGCACGTTCTCTTCTGTTATGGGACAGTTACCTGTTCACCATTATGAGGATTGATTGTGCGTGGGGATTAGTCGGTTACTTGGTTCCCATGACATAAATTAATCGTGCGCGGGAGTTATTCCTTCCTTCTCGGTGAGTGCCGACCAACCTTCTTGAACTATAGGTTCAGGTTGCCATACTTGGGTTTAGCTCTACTTGAGCATTGGTCTATACCTGCTCTTGGTGCTGCCCATAACATGATGAGAGCTCGCTCGATTGTTGTGGACACTTCTGCTCTTCCCAACTTTGTTCGAGCAAGGTGCGAGCACTTGACCCCGACTAGCTTTGACACCGAGCAGGCGTGTCTTTGTGCTAGTGATCCGGGTTTCTGTTCTGGATGGCCTATCCTTGAGCAGGCTTGCTCTTTATTTCCCAAACAATATATATATATATATATATTAGGACTTTGCAAACTAAGTAGACGCCGTAGTTACATATATGACTACAACTTTATAAGAAGGTGGCACATGCAAAGTTTGTATTGAGAAAGTTTGGAAACAATATTCCCATTTTCCAAACCTTTGGGATCCTAAACACAACCAGGAAACACAGATAAAGAAATGAGAATAACTAAAGATAAGATATAGTAAAAAAAATTGATATTGATAAAAATCCAATCGCATGATGCAAGTATAGTAGTTCAATCACATCTTCCTGTATTCCTTTCCCACTTTTGAAAGATCTAATAAAGAGCAAGTATGTTTGTTACTTTTGTATAAACTAAAAATATCTTATTTTTGTTTATTTATAATTTTTTAATATTTATGGGATTTATTTTTAAAACAAAAAGACTTCATAAATGCAACAAACTAGACTAACTAAGAATTTAGTGATGATTTTTTTAGGTGGGGTCAACAAATTTATTTTAATTTAGCATTATATTTCCTACCACAAATTCATTATTATCAAGGTCAAATTACCTTCAAAAAATTTTATCATTTTTGTAATGATTTTTCGACAACACCTCTATGCCCTTGGAAAAAAGTTCTTATTAGCGAGGCTAAACAATGCCCTGAAATATTTAATCGGTAATACAACTTTTTGTAGTAGTAAAAGTTTTTGGTAGTATTTTTATTAACAATAAACTAAGCTCATTTTCTTTTACTACTGTAGGACCAGGATTTATAAAATGCACTTTGCAGTTAATAAATGTAAGCCATCCTAAAAAAACATAAATAGAACATCCAAAGAGAAACATCCCACAACAAAACCAGAAAAAGATCAGAAACAATCATGCAAAGTAGGCAATTGTTTCTTTGATTAATTACAATTAAGCCTTAGTAGCCTTAGGGTATGTTTGGGATTGAGGTTGGGCAGTTGTAGCTTTTAAGCTACAGCACTAAAGTGTTTGGTAAACATTAGCTGCTGTAGCTTTTAAGCTATATTAGCTATGTTAATAAGATTTTTCACTTGTAAGATGTAAAATTTATTATGTTTTTAATAATTTTGTTAAAATTATTATTTAAAAATTATATTTTTTACATATTATTAACTTGTATTTTATAATTACAGTTTTTTTTCCACAGCAGCTGTAGCTTAAAAGCTACAGCACCTCAATCCCAAACATACCCTTAATATCTTCACCAGAAGAATTACGAGACTATTCATCAATGTTAATAACCTTTTAGGATGCCTCTTCTTCTCCTCAGCAAGCTTTAGTACTGTGATCCTTAGAACCACGTTATCTAAATGAACCTAAACATGTTTCCAGTCAGCACTCCATGGCATCCTAAAAACTGCTTCCAAAACTTGCCACTTGCTCTGTCAGCTCTGTGCCATTTATCTCCTTCAGCTTTCTCCTTATAATCATCCCTTTTCTCCCCCCACTCACTCTCAGTACCCTGTTCTCTTCAACTTCAATCTTCACATTATCAGTGTTGAATTCCAATGCCGAGAGTAAAGTATCAATTACAACTTTTAATCCATATAACTGATATATTTTGTTTATTTATTGCTTTAGTTCTAGGCGTTATTCTCAAAGAACATTTTGTCCTAGAAATTGAAGTTTAGTAAAAGGCCAGACATTTTATTGAATTTTTTTCCCTAGAGACTATAAGAGATTTTCAAATTGAAAAATGGAAAAATGGACTCAACAGATACAACAAATCTTGCTATCTGGGTAGAAGTTTCTTACAGCCGTACAATAGGTGCATCTTAACATTTGTATACAGATAAGATTAAGACCTTTCAGCAATTCCACAATCTATAGTATATAGCAACAATACATTATGCATATTATAAGCTCTATAGTCTATAATGTGCTGATAATGAACTAATCAATCCTTCAGTAAGCTTCTAAATGACCTATTTTATTTAATAGCTTCCTAACTGGAGTTAAAATCTCATCAAATGAACTGACTATAATTCATTTGTCAATAGATAAGCTTAAGACGATACAACAATTCCAAAACAAATAGTCTATATCACCATTAATACTTTTATGCATACATTAGACTCGAGGAAGAAAGTGGCTTTTTATCTGCAATTCATTTCGAACGTCGGTCTTCAGTAATCAAGTCTGCAACTTAAGACTCTTCTTATAGAGTTGCAGTGGCATGCATGTTATAGGTTTTTTATCCTGGTTTAAAAAATGAACAAGACACAAAACCCAATTTGCTAGAGACTCGTTAATGGGTTTCACTATTCATAGCAAATACCAGCATTCAACTTAAATAGACCCGGACCCAACACACTGGTTAAGTCAAGTATTCACCCTACAAAGCTTGATTTTCATAGCAGCAGGCAAATATAAATAGCAGCGACACAATAAACAAAGAACTACTAGTTAAGGAAAAGCTAGCCGTAAAATTCTAATCAAAACCATAATCAAATATAATCTAACTAAAGTGAAGAATCATTTTCAAATAGAATATTCACCCAAAATTCATGAAATATGATTATAACTAGGAAATGCAATTGAATATTATGTTTGCCAATGACAGTAACCTTTTCTCAAATTAGTAATGCTCAAGTTACAAAGAGCATGGCTGAACCTAGGTCCAAAATTTATCGGTAAAAAAATTATTCCATCTGAATGTCAGTTCTAAGCAGGCGAGATTTGTATTAGTATTGAACCAATTACTAACGCTTGGACTGATTGATTAAACGGATTCTTAAACAGGAATTTTCATTTATATATGTAAAATTATAAAAGTTTTAAATTAGGTTCATTTTGACCTAACATTGGGTACAAAATTAAGATACCAACACCAACACCAAAGAAAATATGACAAAAGAAATGTTAAGATTATCATCATCTGAATTTTGGATACTAAACATCTTATATGAATCAACAATTCCAAACAAACTAAAAGGAATAGGATACCCATTAGATAGAAATTCACATTGCAGTTTGTCCAACAACTACAGAGAGAAACACCATAAAATAGAGTACATAGCTTATCACATAAAAATAGAGTATATCTTCTCCTCAGTAGCTTAATCTTCCTAAGACCTCAACGAAAGCACATAACTCAATTTGATGGATAGTTTCTTGATCGGAACGTTTAACTTTGTACTTATATAATGACCTTTTCATACCGACTTTGTCAAAGATTGTTTTGTAAATAATTTCATAAGTTGAATATATATAAGTGCTTGAGTGTTCCTTATTAAAATAGAATGATTGGGCATAAATTAATATAATGGAAGTCTAATTATTATGATTGAATTTGCTAGATTAGCATTATTTCATCTTTGTATAATCTAACTTGAGACAATCAACATTTACATTGATTTCGTCCCTTTGATCATTACTTTGATGTATGCTTTTAAAAATTCTCTTCACCTACCGATTTCATGTAACGAAACTTTTACACACAACACAACTCTATAGAAAAATAGCTAATACCAAATGAAATATCAAGGCTGTAATTAGCGTTTATCAAAGGAAAAGAAGAAACTAATGAATTTGTAACAGGTACTGCAATATGTATATGAATTTGTTTAGAGTTCTTTATCATAGAAAAAATTCAGTTATATGTCCTTTGTATATTCTCTTGGAATTAGTTCTGAAAAGACTTGCAATATAGACCATGTATTTGTTATTGGATTTATTGGGTGAGTTTTTTTTTTTTATTAAAACCACCAAAATAGTGGGGGGTTAGGCAGGACCCCTACCTGTAATATAAATCATGAAAGAGTAAACACATATTTAAGGAGGGGACATGAACCAAAAACCTCCTCGATAAGTGATAACATACAAGCGGTAATATAAAAACTAGCGTCGATATGTGGAACCGCATGGGCATCCATATGAATAATCTTAGATAAACACGTAGGCGGATCACGGACCGATAAGAATCGATGGTTTGGAACAAGAAGTGCAAGCCCAATTGGCGAGAAAAGTCAGCTGCAGGCGTAGCCTCACGATACACATGCCGAACCACAACCGAATAAGAGGACACCAAAGATCGAACTCGGCGCAAGGGCAAAGCATAGTCCCAGCGGACGAGAACTATCTGCAAGGATCCGAGGAAACCACGATGGCCAAGATCGGACTCTACCTCCACAGCAGAATAACCCATCCGGACCGCCGGTTCCAAACCCTCACAAACGACCATAAGCTCGCGTAAAGGATTGGATGATGGCCAAGAAAAGAGCCAAACCACCGCAAAATATACCCTATGATCCGAAGAACGCCCCTGCGGTGACAACCCGGGATTACCCTCGAACACCCATCAGCGATCGACTTGACCGCACAGAGGCGGACGTGTCCATCGACAACTTCGAATAGGCGGCTGGGGTGAAGCAATCACTCGTAGCCCATTCGTAGCGGAGAATCCCTCACGCCCATAGCTGCGACGGTTTGAAACCAAGAGCGAGCCGGCAAGCCGAATGTCAGGCACCACTCGAAAAATCACCGCATCCACAGAAAGGGTGAGAATCAAACACGTATCCATTTCGAGCCTTCCACGCATGCCACGGAATGAAGCAAGGTAGGATAACCCGAATATGATATCGAGAAGAAGCACATCTACGCCGATTGGCGAAGCAAAGCATGGGGCGATAGAAAGCTGGTCCGCCACATCCTAAACAACGATAAAAGTACTCCCACACTGGCTAACTCGAGGGCACTCAAGAAATAAGTCTGAGAAGTCTCGATGACACCTTACAAAAGCACCGCGAAACCATACGAGAATCCGCGCACTCGATGCATCATCGGTGGCGGAAAACCTCGTAACAACCGCCAAAGAAAGAGCGATAGCCAGGGGCGGAATATGGCGCTGCCAAATCATAGAACGAGACATCATCTCGTGGCTCGGCGCACCTCACTATCTCCCAAGCCGGCTAGTAAATGAAAAATGCCATCGATGGCGGAATCCCACTGAGTCTCATCGAGGCACGCCGATGAATATCGGAACCAAAACAATCGCTCGACTCTCGGCGTGGGTAAGGCGGCGGAAGCTTACCCCATCCCAAGCGAGTACCACGCTGATAAGAAGACACAGTGCAGACGAGCGACACGAATTATAAAAATAAAGGGGTGATCCGACCAGCGGTCATACCGAAACTACAAGCACCAACACCTACCAGCCAACGAATATGTGGCTCAGCAACATCTCGGATAGAGCAAAGACGCCTCAGGAGGGCGAGGCTGGAGTAGCAACGAACCATTCGGGATGATCATTGCTTGCAATATTTAGACTTCATATATGAAGCCCATAACTATGCTTGCTTGAAATCTCCACCAAAGCTTAAGCTCAAAAGCTTGACAAGATCACGAAATGACCTAAAACCCAAGCCGCCCTCCTCAGGAAAGCACACCTCGGCCAATGGCACCAATGAATCCTCCGCCTGGGTCCACGGTCACCCCGTAAGAAGCGTGTAAACATCCGCTCTAGCTATTTGGATAACCCCAATCGGTGGTCGCATAACATGAAATAAGTGCAAGGGCATAGAAGATAAGACATGCTAGAATAAGCACTAGCTTCCCCAAATGAGGAATGTAGATTAGCTCGACCGAAATCCTCTCTCGGACCCTCCGAATCAGATCATCAAAAAGGGCAATCTTGACTCTCCCAACAAACACCGGACAACCAAGATAAGAAAAAGGGAGTTGCTTCTGCTGGAACCCCGTAACTGTGTGAATAATAGCACCACGTGAAGCAGAAGCCGAGCCCCGACATAAAAGCGCTCTTAGCTGGCTAACCGGTTGCCTGAAGCATGATCTCGTAATGATCGCGAGAAAATCCATAAGCAGCGTGAGACTACCGCTTACTCCCATTCAAAAAGAACAATATCATCTGCAAAGCTCAAATGGGAGATAGGAAGATGACCAGTCGAGCAATATCTCAAAGAAGGATGCGAAGAATACAAGTGATCCAGGCCTCTAGATAAAAATTCTGCAGCAATAATGAACAAACAAGGAGATAGCGGATCACCCCGGCGAAGACCACCCGAGGCCGAAAAAATCCATGGTGACCCCATTAACCAACACGGAAAACCAAGGTCCATATATCGCCCTTGAACTAAAGAAATCCATTGCTTTGAGAAACCCAAGCACATGACATCCGAAGGACAAAGGACCATGACATCCGATCATATGCCTTAGTCATATCCAACTTGATTACCACGTTACTTCCAAGATGCGACGATTGAGATCGTGAACAAGCTCCCGAACCAATAACACATTATCATGAATGCTCTCGCGGTACAAAACCACTACGAGGCGGAGAAATGATACGAGGTAGCATTGGTGTCGATCGCATAACAAGCAATTTAGTTAAAACCTTATTGCTCACGTTACACAAGCCGATTGGTCGAAAATCAGCCAAGCTGGAGAGTCCTCTTGGGAAGAAGAACCAGAGAGTACTACGGAATCCCTAGGCATAGCGGAACCCGAAAATAATCGTGAGCAATGACCAATAAGTCATCCGAAATCACCTCCCGGCATATGCGGTAGAACTCTTGCAAAAACCATCGGGACCCGGGCACGCTGTCGAGTCGATAGAAAAAACCACCATAGTAACTCCTCTAAATCGGGCTCTACTACGGATCCATATCATCCTCGCAGTGACTAGAGAGGGATAAACTCAAAATCGATAAGCTGAAGCCGACTAGGACCTCACGCCTAATAGACCACGAAAATAATCAACCATGAGACTCGGTCAAGGCGGTGAGGCTCGATAATCCATGCGAGATGATGCATCCTGGATCCGATGGACATGAAAGAACCGCGCTTCTTCAGAATCATGGCATGGAAGAAGCGGGTATTAGCATCCCCTCCCAACCCAACGAACACTTTCGATGGTACGTCGTAAAAATATCTCCTCACAAAGTACGCATCTTGCAATCGTGCTCGAGCCTCGGAGAAACTTCGCACGGTTGTCGGTTGAACCAGATAAATCATACTGACTCTCCCTCCGAGCAACCTCCTTCTCAGCCTCCTTAACCCTATCAAACACATTACCAAAAACCTCTTTATTCCATCTTTTTAAGCAAAGCTTCAATCTCACAAGCTTCTGCTGAAAAGCCCTCATCCAAAGCCAACAATCGGATCACCCTAAGATTGCCTCACAACATCGATAAACCCGGGATGCTTAAGCCAAGCATGTAAAAATCGAAACACGGAAGGACCTCCACCGACCAATCTAGCACATGATAATAGCGAGGAGAATGATCCGAACCGGTCGCGATTCGGATGAAAAACTTGAAAAGTAGAAAATGACCCGAGCCATTGGGCATTGCACATGACCCTATCCAATCGTCTCCAAGTACGCCCATTAGTCCAGGTGAAAGGACTCCCTGTAAAACCCACATCATCCAATCCACAATCCAATAATGCTGCATTGAAATCATCGATGGCATCTTGAGGCTGTGCATGCCCCCCCGAAATCTCGAGAAAGAGGCGTACTAGCGTTAAAATCCCACCCACCATCAAGGAACATCATGACTATCAATGAAGCGAAACAAGGCCATCCACGAATCCTCTCTCACAATCTTAGCATAAGCTGGCATATACATATGAAACATAGGCAGGATTAGGAAAAGAAGAGTGACTAACTTGGCAATGAACCACACGGCCCATATCTTGCGGAACCTCCACTGAAAAAGGCGCAGGCCGAACACCCGTATTTTCCCGAATGGGAAGAAAATCCATGATCCATCGTGATACTGGACACGAGTGCTCTCCGGTCTCTCGGCACTAAGGAAAGGCTCCAAAACACAAACCAATGCCAATCTATGCATCCAGTATCAATTTCCATGAAGCAGTGGACCATGGGAGCCTTACTTATCCCAGAATGTTCCAAATAAGAGTATTAATCATTTGGGAGGGATCGACTCCTACCCGCTGAGCGAGCCTTGCGAGTCTTACGACCCGCCACCACGGAAAAACCCGGGAGGAGCTAGCAACCCTCTGCTTCGACTAAACTACTAATCTCTGCATCCATGGGTAATGGGGTATGAACATTCTCCGAATCGATCAAGAATCTCCCATCGTCCATGTCCCAGAATCCTCGGAACAACAATCAATATCGGATCGAGAAATACCAAGACATCCCTCCACGCCAATTGAGACATTCTTGGAATCTCGGAACTACGGGTGTTCAAACTCACGTGCACGTCAGCGATGATCAACCACTATGAGGCCGCTCGGTGCCCAACACATCACATATCTTCGTTGTAAACCATCCTCATGACCCTATTATCCAGAAGGGACATCCTCGACTACTGATATGGCCCAAGGACGGTCGGTCCCCATTGGCATCCGATCGGGCAATAACATTAGTCATAGCAGGCCCTAGAGCCGGATTATCCAGAAATAACAACGTCTAGGGTATTAGAATCATCCAGGTGGCGCACATCTGTTGTAAAGCGGCCATTTTACCCTTATCGAAAGCGATGGGCTGCCCATTATCCTTCGATGGTTGATGCTTACGAAGACTTGGGTTTGAAACATAACAAGTCTCGGTGGCATGACCCAAATGCTTACAAGTGGAACAATAGCGGGAACCTTCTCAAATACAACATCACGCCAAAACCGAGTCACCCTCTCCAATCCAAATACTGCGGTAATAAAGGCCGCGAGACATCATATTCAATCGGGACCCTAGCAGCCGATGGCCTATGCTTAGAAGCAGTGGCGTGATCAACACTGCAGAGGGTACCAATAGCCCAATGATAGAGAATAAAGCGGACTTGGAATGAATAAAATGAGCTGGTAAATCACGGAGACTTACCCAAGCAGGAACAATAGGAGACTCATTGAACAACGAAGTCCGTACTCCACTTGAAAATCGCATCCCAGACCATTCACATACCATGTCACGGCGAACCCAATCAGGTGAGTAGTCTTCCTCCATCGATAACTTGATCAACACATCTGGGTTATCAAATAGCGAAATCTGGAATTCCCTTAAGACCCGGAGAAATAAAAATTCTGAATAATGTCCATAGATGGCCTCATCGAGCGAGAATTTTCCAACCAAGGCAAGTTTAAGCGGCTCGACCATAATCTGAATTTCCTCCTTAGAGAATATGACGGTAGGCTCACCACGGTTGCAGCGATCTTGGTTTGGCCGAAACCAATGGACTAGGAGAACACATGGCGACATCAAGGAAGGATTTTTGCGGTCTTGAGGAGGCGGTGGGGTTAAGGATGGAGGTTGGGTTCGCGGTGTCGCGTATGATGTCGGTTGTTTGGGGTGGGAGGTAGATCTCGGTCCGGGTTAAGACACGGGGAGCCGGTTGTGTACGAGATGCTTGGCATTGTGGTTTTATCACATCTGCACGGGGCTGTAAAACCGAGCTAGGAAGGCCATGTTGGCCTCGGGAAGGAGGTCGTTCAGTTGGGACAAGCGCTCGGTGGTGGCCAGCGGTGGTCGGGTGCCACCACCGACGGCAGGTGGGATCATTTCGGCGATCAAGACAAGCGAGCCACCGTTAACTTCGAGTTGCCGCTTGCTGAGCTCAAGCGGAGGAGGGCGTGGTGATGGAGCGGCAGATCGGCATATGGTAGCAGCGGATCCGATCGCGGTCGATAGCGGATCGGGTTCTGTCATGCGGTGGTCGATGGTGGATGATCACGACCTGCCGTCTGCCGCGGCGTGAGTGGTGCGACGGTGAGCGACAACGGATCGTGACGCTGGGGCTGCACTGGGGCTCGTGGACCGCGGCGCTGGCGCTGGCGTGGATCGTGGCACTGGGCTGTGCTGGCTGGTTGCTTTAGTGAAGATCGGGGTGTTGCTGCAGCAGTGAAGACTAAAGATGACCGGCTTCTCAGGATGAAGATCGGAAGGGACGAGACGACAGCGTTCGCACGTTTGGATTTATTGGGTGAGTTGTTCTTTTTGTGACTATCAAATAATATATTTGCGAGTTATATATATATATATATATAACTGCATTCACTATTCCATTTGGACAGTATGAATGGACAGTTATGCCTTTTGGTTTAAAGAATGCTCCCTCAGAATTTCAGAAGATTATGAATGACATTTATAATCCTTACTCTGAATTCTGCATTGTTTATATTGATGATGTGTTGATCTTTTCTCATACAATTGATCAACATTTCAAACATTTAAAGACATTTTATTATGCCACTAAAAAAGCTGGACTTGCTATTTCAAGTTCCAAAGTTTCTTTGTTTCAAACTAAAGTCAGGTTCCTTGGACATTATATATCCAAAGGAACAATTATGCCTATTGAAAGATCTCTTGTATTTACAGACAAGTTTCCTGATAGGATTCTTGATAAAACCCAGTTGCAAAGATTTCTTGGTAGTTTAAATTATGTCCTTAAATTTTGTCCTAACATAAACAGGATGTCTAAACCTTTGCATGATAGACTTAAGAAAAATCATGGTGCATGGACTGATGAGCATACTAAAATTGTAAAGATAATAAAAAATATTGTTAAAGAAATTTCATGCTTATATCTTGCTAATCGTGCTTTACCTAAGGTTGTAGAGACTGATGCATCAGACTTAGGTTATGGTGGAATTTTAAAACAAATTGAACATGATAAAGAACAGATTGTAAGTGATCTCTTAAATAAAATTTTTTTACTTAGAATTGATTGCAAAGCTGCAAAACATATCTTAGAAAAGATGTCCAAAATATTGCATTAAAACAGATTTTTGCATGATGGCAAACTATTTTGAGTGTTTTTGATTTTGAGATTGAATTCATTAAAGGTGATTTAAATTCTATTCTAGATTTTCTAACACGAGAATTTTTGCAGAATAGATAATGTCTTCGAGAAGAAAAGATAAGGGCAAAGCCCCTCTTAAAGAGTCTTCTAAAGATGTCACCTCGACACCCTCTAAAGAAAAGCTCTTTTCTTCTGCTATGCTAATCAAGTCATGGATTGACATGTTCGAGGAGCAAGAAGCCCAATTTAAAGCCACCTCTTCTGAGGAACAGGTAAAAGAATGGATGCAATCCATTTCTAAATCCCCTAAGCTCCTGCTCACTTTACAAAGTCAAGCTTTACAAAATCTCTCTCAAACTAAAGCTCTTTCTCAAGTTCCTGAGAAAGAAAAATCCATTTCTAAAGAAATTGTAAAATCTTCTTCTTCTAAAGCTTTTATTTCTCAAGAAAGCTCTTTTTCAAAGATTGTTATTTCACAACAAAAGCTTTCTCAAAAGTCGGATTGGTTTAGTAAAGCCTTTCACCAAAAATTTTTAACAATAGAAAATGGGTTTTACCATACTGATCCATTTCAAGCTCTTTTAAAGTTTTTCCCCAGAGGCTGGTTTTTCAAACTATAGGATTTAACAAAACCCCAGCCTTACTATCAAGCCATTCTTGAGTACACTGAGTCTGTCAAGTTTAAACACTTCTTTCTTAGTGAGTCTCATTCTGAGCCGGCATACTCTACTGCCACAATTTTAAAGGTTTTGAGTCCAAAGCAGTTTTGAAACCTGCAAATTTTACTCCACAATTTTAAAATTTTCCCTGCAAATTTTGAAACCTGTTTAAATTTTTCCCTGCAAGAATGAGTCCTTCTCATATTAGGACTACCAACAGGCTTGGTTTAATACATTTTTTCTACAAAACCCTAAAAAGACCCATTCTTGGTTATTTTTCTTCAATCCAAAAATAACCGTCTAAAGCCTTCCAAATTGGTTCCAAAAATGGTGGAACTACTTTAGACCTTGTCCAGAGATTCTAACACCCAATGCCAAAAATTGTCTGGACATTTTTAAAGCATATTATATTCCTTCTGAGTCTGAGAAGAGGTTTCCTCATTTTCTCTGTTTTTGTACAAATTTCTTTCTTCCTTGGGTTTGGATGTGGAACCTTCAGTACCACACTCAGGATGCCCAACTTATTTTACAAAGAACCTTAAAAGTAAAATGGTGGTCAAAATTTGATGAGAAAACAAAACTTTCTGAGCATATCGTTCAGAATTGGCTTTTATCAAAAGGCCTCCTAAAGCCAAGTGTCGAGCAGTCTAAAGCTCAAGTTACATTTCAAGCCCAAAAGTCTCGAGCTCAATCTCTGCTTGCCTCGGCCAAATCCGAGGACGATTATTTTAAAATAATGCAGCAGCTGCTAGAATCCAGATCTCGACTATACATTGCGAGCTCACCGAGCGAATGCGACTTGTTAGGTGACGAAGAGCCGTTTGTTTCCCTTGAGGATGATAACGAGGACGACTGCTTCGGTATCTTATCTCCAGTAATGCCCCAAAAATAAATTTTAGTTTGTAATATTTGTATTGTTGATGTAAAGCAAAAGCAAAAAAAAAAAAAAGAAATTTTTAACTTGTTTTCCAGTTTGTGTAAATTATTAATATTCTGTATGTATTTATTTTCTTTTGTACTTGTAAAAATCTCAGTGTTAATGTTAAAGCTTGTAAAGATGAATTCAGTTGTAATTACTCTTAAAGAACAAGACGCTAGCTTGCTCATGCTCAAGCCAAAGCCTGCTCGAGCTCGAAGTCCTTGCTCTTGCTCGAAGTAAAAGACTGCTCGTGTTGGAAATTCCTGCTCGTGCTCTAGGTTCAAACCTGCTCGAGCTCGAAGTCCCTGCTCATGCTCGAGGTTCAAAGCCTGCTCGAGCTTGAAGTTCATATGTGCTCGAGTTTCCAGCAATAAACCCTTGTTTTAAAGCTTCAGGACGCGTCACAGTGTACAGTCCACTGCTACAGGACGTGCTACAGTTTAAAATGAACAGTTTAAAAATTTTTGCGTATAAATTCTAGAGGAAGACTGTAGACTCCTCATAATTCTCTTTTAAAATTTTATTTTCTCTTCTTTTCCCTATCTCTCTCTTTCTCCCCCGGAAAATGAAAAGAAGACTTTGAGGAAAACTTTCCTGTCTTCTGATTTTCCTTTTCTTTTCTTTTGTAATTTTCTCTAAAGCTCTTAAGCTTCCATTTCTAAATGTAAGCATTTAATTTGAGTTTAATATAAAGCATTTAAAGCATATAAAGCTCTGTAATTTATTTATTTAAAGCATATATCTAAGGGTGTATGTTTTAAATTTTAAAGTTTATGCATGATCTGCAGACTGATCTATATCAGATCTGCCATAAAACCTGTTACTTAGCCTCCGAGGCATAGAGACCGGATCTCTCCCCTCGGTTGTACTTCTTTTCTCCTTCCTTCTACTCAGAGCACCAGATCTGGGATCCAAATCTTGGTACTGTGTTTGAAGCCTATGTTGCCTAGGGTTGCATAGGAATTTTATTTTATTTTAAAGATTTTATTTTTAAAGTAAAATCGGTATATCGGCTGGACACCCAATGTGCAGGATCTAGATCTGTACTAAGTCAGATCTGATCTCAAAGCGTAGTTAACTCTACGGTTATCCGGTTTAACAACGCCACGTACCTAACAATTATTTAAATTTTATTAAAATTAAATTTTATTTATTTATTTATTTTGTCTTCACTATCATCCTTTGGTCCTATTTCCCTACTAGTATCAGAGCCAAGAGGAGGATAGTGTTGTATAGTTTAGAGCGTCTAGGTTAAAGGTCTGTGTAAAGGTTGAACACTTACAGGAGAGGTGAGTGTTACCTCTGGGTGCCGCGGTAGCTTTTGGTCTTAAGTCCCTATTGGCTGAAGGGCAGTAAAACCTATTCTTCGCCGTGGATTATAGTCTTTCCTGCCTGTCTAAAATGGATTCTCTACTCTGTAGACCATCATCCATTTCTAGCTCTTCCTCCGGGAGGACTAGTGATTCAAAGCATGTAGTGAATTCAGAAGAATTCATAATTGAAGATTTTAATAAAGCTATTAATTGTTGGGAACTACCAAAAATTTCTAAAGAAATGATTTATAAAACTAAAAAACTTGATTTTTTTAAAAATGATTATGTCATTAAAACTGAAGAGCATGACATAACACTCTCAAAATCATTTGAGACAATCCAATTGTTCTCAGAGCAATCTTTAAAGAAATTGAGAGAAAAGAATTTCAACTATGTCCACATTGGTTTAATCCAAGTTGGTATAAAGCCCCTGACTAAAGAAGGATTGGATACTTCAATCCTGGCAGTCCTCAGAGATGGGAGATTTCTCTCTTTTGATGATTCCTTGCTCAGTAGCATTGAATCAAGTCTCTGTAAGGGACCCATTTCATTTAGCTGTTATCCAAATATAACAGTTTCCCTTAAAGATAAAATTATTTTAAAGAGCATGATTCTTCAGATTAAAACCCATAATTATCACATGGTAGAAGGGTCAGTTCCAGTTGCATTAATTTTTAAAATCTCATATAAAGCTATGCATTCTGCATTTAACAAACAGCATAAATATCAGTCAAAAAGAGATGAAACCCTTCTCTTGCAGACTGATCTGTCTAAAGCTAACACTGTCATTCCAAAGCCCATCTAATGGAAAGATGTCCATCTTCTAGATGAATGGATTCTTGAAGGAGCCACTGAACCAGTGATTCCAAAATAACTTGAGCCCAATACAGAGTTGTAAAATGTGACTCAGTATTCTGATGGTAAAGTTAAATTATCCTTTAGGAGATCTATATCTTCTAGATTCTCTGATAAAGATTCAAGCACTAGCATACCCTCTATAGAAAGGAGATTTTCAAAGATACCTTATGTGATAAATCTTCCTTTCCAACCTGTAAAAAGTCAACCTAGGTTTTCCACCTCGGATATACCTAGTTCATCTATTCATTCTGTTGACTATACCACTAGTGTACCACATCCCATTTTGCACTAGCAGGCAACATGATGAAGATCAGGAAGAGAAAGAACCTTCTTCTCCTACTTCTCCTTCATTCCCTGCTGTAACAGAGAATAGAATTAATGTCATCATAAAAGAATTTGAAGTCGATAAAAACCTTCTTCATAATGATTTTTATTCTGAAAATAATAAAGAAAAAAGACTTTGGTTTTTCAAAAATTTCTTAAATCAAAGAAAAGAGATTCAACAAATTTATTATGAATTTGTGAATTTACATAAAGTTCATATTTTCTTCTTTGATTGGTTTGAGATGTATGCTTCTGATAATCACATTAATTATCATTTTAAAGAGTCAAATCTTATAGTTGACTAGATTGGAAAACCAATTCCAGAAGTCAACTATAACTGTTTCTCCTATTCCTTCCTCTTCAAAGCCAACAAAGTCTGATTCTGAGAAAAAGCTTAAAAAACCTATTTTTTAGCCTTTCTAGGTTTCTAAGACTAGTCAAAAGCTAGTCCAAGAATCTAAATCAGATTTTTCTAAAGCTATTCGTGAACAACTTGATAGGATAGAAGTTTTTTCTTCCTTAAATAAAGTCCAAATTGCTCCAGACAGTGCAAAATCTAGCAAGATTGGTATACTGAATTATAATCAGTCTTCTATTGCCTCTTCGAAAATAGAAGCATTTAAAGAGGAACCCCTTCCTAAAGCAAACAAAATACATTGGGAATTAGTACTTCCCAAATTTAGATTTCCACCAGATTTGGCTATTGATAACAGACTAAGTGCTTTAAACCAATCAAGGTTTAATGCATCTTCTGTCTATGAATGGAACATAGATGGAATGTCTGAATACAACATTCTTGGGTTGTTGCAACAGATGACCATGGCAGCTAATGCCTATAAAACCCAATCAGGAACTTCTGACAAAGCCATTGCAGAAATCCTGATAGTTGGGTTTACAGGTCAACTTAAAGGTTGGTGGGATCATCTTCTCACTAAACAGCAACAATCTGATATTCTAAATGCAATTCAAACAGATGAGTATGGAGCTCCCATATGTGATGAACTAAATGAGCCTATTCAAGATGCTGTAGCTACCTGATAGTTACAGTTTCCCTTCATTTTATAGGTGATCCTTCTCACCTAAAAGATAAAAAATGCTGAGTTATTGCATAACTTGAGATGCAAGAAACTTAGTGATTTTCAAGAATATAAGTCTACCGTCACCAGACTCTTTCTGAGAGATGATGCAAATCATGTCACTTGGAGAGAAAAGTTCCTTGCAGGGTTACCAACCCTCTTAGGTGAAAAGGTTAGGAACTCCATTAAAGCCTTATATGATAACCAGATTCCTTATGACAATCTCACCTACGGTGAACTTGTCAGTTATGTCAATAAAGAAGGTCTAAAGATTTGCCAAGATTTAAAACTCCAGAAAAGACTAAAATGGGAGCTTAAAAGATCTAAGCAAGAATTGGCCAGCTTCTGTAAGCAGTTCAATTATGATTCTTTTAAAGCTTCTACCTCTAAAGACTGTAATGGTAAGTGTTCTTCCAAACCTTACAAAAAACATTACAGGTCGAAGAGAGACAAAAAGCCTTTCAAAGACTCTAGGGAACCTTATTATAAGAAGCCTTCTAGGCCTTATAAGAAGAAAAGGTCTTCTAGAGATAAATCCAAACCTAAAACCCCTTTCAATTATAAAGAAGCTACTTGTTTCAAGTGTAATAAAAAAAGGCCATACTGCACAATATTGTCGTATGAGCAGAAAACTCCACGAGCTCGACCTCGAGGAGGAAGTTTTAGCAAAGTTAGCTCCTTTGCTAATTGAATCATCCAGCTCGGAGTCTCCTATGACATGAGACAGTGAGCCTTTACAAATTGATGAACTAGTAGACTCTAATTCTGAATCAGAATACAGTAACTCTGCTAGTACTGATTCTTATTTAAAGAAAGTCAATGTGTTGACTAAAGAACAAGAAACTTTTTTTGAAATAGTCAAACACATTTCTGATCCTGTTCTCCAAAGAGAGTATCTGGATAAAATATATATATATAATTGAGATTATTATAATTGGGTACAAGAGTTTGAGGTTCATTGTGAGGATTTGCTCATTATTGGTTGGTGAAGTAAACTGATCGGGCAAATTTATGAAAAACACTTTATTACATCATCTTCATACATGTACACTCTCTCCAAATCCCATAACAACAGAAATTGAAAAATCAAAAAAGAAACAATATCCCACAATGCCAAGCAAATAAAAGAAACAAATCAAAGCATTCGCTTGTGATGGCATGATCAAGAATGTTGCTGCCATAACAAGAAATGGCATTGCAAGAATGTAGAATGCCACATGTTACTAAATATGTTCTAAATCAAGATTACCATCATCAGAAATTTAAAATTTTGCATACAAGACATTATAAATCAATAATTCAAATAAATTAAAAGAAAGAATTTAAACCCATTAAAAGGATAGCCATACGGTTGAATTTCCTATGAATAACAACCAATCAACCAAGTTTCTATGTGCCTGAATTGCCGGAAGCATTCAGTCGCTTTTGGATGAACTACAGATCCCATAGAATTTTCGATTGCAGCCATTCTGGCAAAAGTACTTAATATCTTATTTCGGTTTGGACTAGAAGCAAACATGCAGCTGAATCTTACTGATTAAAAATTTAAAACAGTACCTAAAAGAAAGAAGAAAATGACAAGCATCTCTAAGTAATGCAGGTGATGCATGCATATTAATATTTCTCACGAAATCATCACCCATTGTGCTTTGAGACTAGGAAAATCTAAGGTCATTGATTGGTATAGAATTTTTTAAAAACAGAACTATCTTACATCATTTAGCGATTAGTAATGCTGATGTTTGATAGAATGAATCAGGTGTTTGCTGAAATGTCTCAAGAAAGAAGCCTCGAGTATTCATCATCTCAACAAGTGACTCAGTACCTGAGAATGAGAAGAACATTCAAGAATCACTAGGATGATATAAGATCAAGGATGCAACGAGGATAAACAAAGATGTCAGTTGTAGCTTTTGAGGTGCAGATAAATGCAGCTCTAATCTTTTTTCAAACTTAGCCAAAGTTGTCAAATATATAAATACTGAAGAGTGTTCTTTATTAAACTAGCATGATTGGACATAATTAAATAATGAAAATTAGATAAGTATGATGATAGGTTTAATTAGCTAGATTAGTGTTATTTTGTCTAATTATCAAGGATAACATTCAATTATATATAAATATGTCCTTCATATTTTTTCTTTTAATTAAAATCATAAAAGGACTTGCAATATAGGCCATGTATTTGTTTCGTTGTTCATGTATTTGTTTCGTTGTTTATTGGAGTGAATTCCTGTTGTTTTTATGATTGTCCAATATTGTCTTTGTAAGTTATTTATTTTGTGTATACGAAATCATTGGAAGTTTCACTCTTATGGATAGATGTTGTTCAATACTACTAAAGAACTGATAGTCGTAATAATTAATTAGTATAAGTTAGCTGAATGCTCAATGTTCATGCCCTTTTGAGCTATATATGGCAATGAAAATTGAGTGAGCTTCTGTTATGTAATATGACACTATCCAATCAAGCCACCTTACTTTTCAGTGATAAATGCAAATGAAACTAGTGTACATGCGTTAGCTAGAGGTTAATTAAAATACCAAATTATATTCCCATCATAACTAACAACTAACAATCCAACGTGATCCAATGTCAATTAATCTTCACTTTCTTCTTATATGAATTTCTTTTTCAATATATATAAAGGCAACTTCATGAGCTGAACGCTAATTTCCCATGAGCTCAACGTTAATATCACTGTATTAGTCACTTTTGTGATACTTTATTAAACCATAGAAGTGAATATTCGATTATGGGGGAGTTTGAATGATTTATTTAATTATAAATTGTTTCGATTATATTTTAGTAAAAAACAGGGGAGCTCCTTCAATTGGCCTGACTTCCGTTTTGCGTCATAAAATAATAAAATAAGATAAACACCAAAGAAATGATGCAATCAAACCCAAAAGACACTAGTATGTGACATGGATATACAAAAATATACACAGAAAATTGAGTTTATTAATATACTCAACGACAATAATTTTTTCCCCCTGTTTTTGGCTCAGCTTAACTTGTGTTATCATTATTTGTCTATTTTCCCAACTTTTTTTATATTTAAAAAAAAAACTCAAGCCAATTTAATCATGACTATTATTGTGATATTAAATTTTTTAAAAAATAATTTCAAATTCAAATAGTATATTTTGAAGAAAATCCTTACAATAATCTTGTGTCCTCATTATTTGAGATTATAAGAGAATTGAGTGCTCAAGGACAGTATGCAATTGATTTTTCTCAGTTCATTCGCTCTTTTTAACTTGTATCTTCATTATTTGTCTACTTTTCCATTATTTTCTTTAAAAATAAAAAATAAGCCAATTAAATCATGACTATTATATATTGTGATATTAAATTTTTAAAAAAAAATTATTTCAAATTCAAATACTATATTTTGAAGGAAAAATAAAAACCGTACAATAATCTTATTATAATATAGCAGTTAACTATTAAAAAATCTTCTTAAAAGAAGACTTCTATTCAAATAAGACATAATAGATTCCAACTCAAGGTAAATCAATTCTATAAACGTAATCATATTTTTCCAAAATAACTAATATTTCATAAATTAATTATTTATTCATTTATCGATTAATTGAAAATTACAGTTTTTGCTATCCTGCCACAGTTTCCAAAACGTAAATTAAAGCAAAATTCAAAGAAGAAAATTAAAGGAAAAGATCCGTAGGGTTTG
>CM046812.1:11341118-11391140 GCA_025617385.1 Murraya koenigii
GTACGTTTAATATTTGCCACAATCTGCAAGACGTAATCCGAACTCCAATCCGAACTCACACGTCGACTCTGTTGCTGTTACGTTTGTAAAACCTGCTCCAGATGCAGTCGATAAAAATCACAAAGCCAAATGCAATGGGTTCAGACGGTAGCTCTCCTTTTGATCTCTACTCATCTCCGCCTCGTTCGCTACTTACTACTTTCTTCCTCTGCACAACCACACACCAGAACTAGCCAGAATCCCCAAAAATGCCGTTCAAGAGGTACGTGGAGATCGGGACGGTCGCCCTCGTCAACTACGGTGAAGAGTACGGCAGGCTCGTCGTCATCGTAGATGTTTTAGATCAGAACAGATCTCTAGTTGATGCCCCTGATATGGTGAGAGTCTAAATGAACTTCAAGAGGCTTTCACTGACTCATATCAAAATTGGCATTCCCCGTGTACCAAAGAAGAAGACATCGATGGATGCTATGGAGAAGGCTGATGTTAAGAACAAGTGGGAGAGTAGCTCTTGGGGAAGAAAGCTGATTGTCCAGAAGAAGAGGGCATCCCTTAACGACTTTGACAGGTTCAAGCTTATGTTGGCCAAGATCATGAAGGGAGGTTTGGTCAGGCAGGAGCTTGCTAAGCTGAAGAAGGAGAATGCAGCCTAAGTGTGATATTTGATATGTAGCTTCCAATTTTGTTATGATGATGGCTAAGTTTTCTTCAAGAATGTTTTACATTTATTTTTGTGTTAGTTCTGAGATTAAGACAATTTTAAGATGCTTTTTATATTATGATACTGTATTCAGTTTTACCTGAAGATCTTTCTTGTCTGTATGAGTTTGTGTTACTTTTTAAGAATTTTTACATGGATATGTGAGCATCTTGTGTTTCATTAGCTATGAATTTAAAAATTAGGATTGTGGGATCAATGATTTGTCTAATTTATACGATATCCTGATAATTGCGGCTAAAAAAAAATTGGGTTCAGACGGCAGCCAAACACCACTTCGTTATTCATTTACAAATCCCAACCATTAGATTAACGTAATTAAAATCTAACGGCTGGGTAGAATAAAGACAAAAAAGAGGGGTAAGAGCTTGACCTTGGAGTAAAGAACAATAAAAATTAACTACTGCATATGATTTTTTTATAAAAAAAAAATTGTGACAATTTGTATATTACTTTTGTTAATTAGTTTCACTGTGCATCAACAAAAAATAAGGTTGAAATTTATGATTATTAATATGAAAGAAGTGATAAAGTTAGTTTGTGCATACTCAATTAAATTAGACTGAAATTTAGAAATATTTTTAGCAACCCGATTACACCCCGTTGATTTTGAGTTGCAACTGTTTTAACTTGTTTTAAAATATTTTTCAATTTCAACGACTAATAAAGGTTAATACAAGAGAAAGTACTTTATTACTTAAGCAAGTTTGATGGATACAAAAAGTACTATTTCTTTAAATTATCAAACATGCAACATAACTCAGAATTGGCCTATGTGGTACACACCATATACAATAAAAAAAAGGAAGTAGTGGAATTAATTAATTAATTTTCAGCAACAAAAAATTAAGATTAACATATGATATGCCTGCATGCAAATTTGCATAACCTTATTTTCAGTCTTCCAGGACACGATCAATTCTTGTTCTTTCTCATTCATTCATACTCAAAATTTAAAATTTGTACCAAATTTATGTATATTTCTAACTTTGTCTGGTTAATTTTTCTTTTCAAAGATTTCAAGTAAAAAAGATTTTTAAAATTAATTTTTGATGGTAGGTGTTGTTACTTTCAATTCGTGATGGCCGCCTTTGAAGGAACAGCCGGTCGATATTTGCTGACATTCAGCAAGCTTTTACTGCCTCTTCAGCATCGAAAATAATCGAAATATAGTGAATTCAAATTCATCTCACATAAATTGTAAATACTAAGCTTAACGGACTAACCTCTCCATAATACCTCCCTACAATCTGATGCTAGTGATCCTTTTACAAATCATTACATGTATTGTTTCCATTTTGTTTTTTGGGATTCTTTCATTGATCCTTTGGTTAATTTACCGATGTCCAGTTCCTAAAACACGAGCACGGAAGCTTGCTAAACTATTGGTGGTGGGCACTGTCTTTTATTTCATTGAATGTAATAATTGCATTATGTTAATAAAGTTATTAGCTTGTTAAATTTATACCTTTAACAAATGAGTTAAATTTGTGTCATCTAAAAGTTCGTTATACCTTATTTCGACACTACAGTAATATGAATATAACATTACAATACCGATTGGTATTGTGACTGTAAAAAATGTAGTACACCTACAGAGTAATCAAATGAGTGTTACTACCTAAAAATCGATAAGTCTTAAAAATTCATTGAAATTAATAAGTCTTACAAATTCATCTTACATAAATTGTAAACACTAAGCGTGACCGACTAACTTCTCCACAATACCTCCCAATAATTACATGTTTGCTTCGCTAATTAATTAATAAAGTTAAAACAAAATAAATAGACCCCACGCCAATAATTTTGCAAACAATCCAACCCCACCATCTCCTTCGCTAATTAATTGGAAATCATTTTGTATTGCTTTTGCAAATTAGTTTATTTGAAAATGTCTCAAAATTAGTTCCATTTCCTGAACAATTATAGGAAACAAAAACGGTGTAGTTTCCATTTTGTTATTTCAAATTATTTCATTGCTTCTTTGGTTGTTTGGTTAATTCACCAATATCTAGTTCCTCAAACACGACATGCGAAGCTTGTTAAATTATTGACAGCGGACTGGTGGTATTGTCTTTCATTTCACTTCAGTGTAATAATCGCATTATTTTAATTGTGTTATTAGTTTATTAAATATATATGTACCTTTAACAAATGAGTCGGGATTTTAACAAATGAGTCGAATTCATGTTGATCCAAAATTTCGTATACCTTATTCCGATAATATAATATGATAATATATATATTGTCATTGTCATTGTAATTAAAAAAAAAAATGTAGTGTACTTGTAGTAATAAAAGAGCTAGAGATTATTATTATTATTATTTAATATAAGCTTGCTTTATAAGTAGAAGACTTCTAAAGGTAGATAGATACATTCCATTTTCTATTACGAGTGAAGAAATCAAACTTAGGGCTTCAAATTGGGAGAAATCATGTGAAAGAGAGCGAGAGTGAAATAATTACCTTCGTTGTTCTTCGCGCGATCGAGAAGCTTTGATCGGTCCTAATTCCACTGGAGAGCGTCTGATTAAGAAGATGGAGGCTTGGTATTCTGATTTTGGATCTGGAGAAGCTTTGATCGGAAAAGAGAAATGGCGACAGCAAGCTTTATTGAATTGTCGTTTTGTGAAGAAGCCCTTGCGTTTTGCTGTGCCTAGTGAAATTTCCACTTAATAATCAAAACGCGACCAACACCCCCCTCCCTTTTTTCTTAAATACCTAAATGATTTTTATGCTTAGTTAAAAGTCAAATATGTTTTCATTTTAGTTTTTTTTTAAATGAAAATATTAAATAAAGGGACAAATATATTTGTTAATAAATGTAAAATTTTTAACAATTGATTGCTCTATACTAATTTTTGTTGTAGTGTCAGTTAAAATTGATTGCTCTATAGCTTCATCTGAACACAGCCACAACATTCATACATGATAAAAGATTTGGAAATTTTTTTAGTAAATTCAAAGCTGAGTACTTTTTGAATTAATTAATTATCATATATGTCTGAATATTTTACCAATCAAATTCCGCAAGACAAACTTGCTGGCTTACAAAATTATCAAATTGCAATTAAGAAATTACTGTAATGATATATATAAAACAATAACTAAGAGCAATAATAGCAATGAAATGAGCTGCTTAATTAGAACTGTTCGAGTGGCCGGCCCATAAATACAATTTATTTAATGTACTATTGGCGAGTTCCTTGAATTAATTGCTCTGTGCCACCGCTGTTAATATTTATAAATACAATTTATTAGTTATTGATTGAAAATGTGGATTCATCGTAACTATTATTAACTAAATTAAATTTTCGTAATTAACATACAATAATATGATTAGTTGTATTAATATGACAAAAAAAGAAATACCTTAACGAATTGAAGATGGAGATTTTTCCCCCGCTCTCACCCCCAAACAAGCGTAACAAAAAAAGCACAAAAAAAGAAAAAGAAAAAGGAAAAGACTATTTTCTCTTTAATGCATGTTAATATTTCTCATCAAATCATCGCCCACTGTGCTCAGAGACTAAGAAAATCAAGATGATATTTCAAGACCCTCGAGTATTCATCATCTCAGCAAGCGACTTAGCACATGAGAATGAAAGAACATTCAAGAATCACCGGGATTATATAAGATCAAGAATGCAACGAGGACAAACAAATATGGCAGCTGTAGCTTGTGACAGTACACATGTTATAGCAGTTAGATTAAACAAATGTAAATCATTGGATACAAGTTTTTGTATATAAAGATTCAAAATGAGTGAAACATTGCTGTGATGTGTGTGCATTATTCTCTCATTACATCTCTTTTAAGATTTTTTTCAATAATTTTCAGATTTCTGACAAATGCAACATAATATGATCATATCCTAATTAATAACTCAAAGCATAAATGCAGCTCTAATCTTCCTCAAACCTGGCCAAAGTAGTTGAACGTATGAATAGTTAATTGCTCAGTGCTCTTTATGAATTAGCATGATTGGACATAGTAAAATAATTAAAATCAAATTATTATAATGGTTGGTAAAATTCAACTATATATGTTCTTTGTATTCTCTCTTTTAATTAAAATCAGAAAAAAGACTCGCAATATAGACCATGTATATGTTTTGTTGTTAATTAGAGTTGTTGTTGTTTTCATGATTGTCAAGTGTTTTCTCTCTTAATTAATCATAAAGAACTGATAGTCGTATTAATTAATTCGTATAAGCTAGCTAGCTAGCTGAGCGTTCAATGTTAGCTCACTTTTAGCTACATATGGCATCACTTTTAGCTACATATGGCATGGTATGCTCGGGCATTGAAATTGAGTTTTGAGTTTCTGTGATATGATATTATTCAATCAAGCAACTTTACTCTTCAGTGATAGACATAAATGAAACTAGTGCGCATGCATTAGCTCGATGATAATTTAAAGGCCAAGATTATATTCCCACCATATTTAATAACTAACAACCCAACATGATTCAGTGTCAATTAATTTTCAATTTCTTGTATTAATTTCTTTTTCAATATATATAATGGAAACTTCATGAGTTGAACGTTAATTTCACTGTATTAGGCACACCTTAATTTGTGATATTTTATTAAACCATAGAAGTGAGGGTTTGATTAAGGGAGATTTTGAATGATTTATTTAATTTTAAATTGTTCGGATTATGTATGCTTCAATAAAAAACAGGGGAGTTCCTTGAATTGGCTTGTCTTCCCATTTTTTATTATAGTGGAAAACAGAAGATGTTCTGCCTTCCTAATTAAGGTTAGTTTCAATTTCGGAATGTGATGCACTGAAATCCAGTTTCATCTCTTAAGGACTTTGGCCTGAAGAATTGTTTTAAATTATTCAGATTATTTTAGTCAAACTCAAAACAGGGTATGCATTTGTGTCATCACTATTAATATTTGTATTTCTATTTCTTAACACAATTTATCAGTTATTGGGTATTTAGGCTCATCAACTTTTAAAAACTGTTATAATGAAGTAGGAAGCTCTTTAGGCACAAGGGTAATGTTTGGATACCTTCCCTGAGTTTGCTATACTTAGGGATGGCAATTTAACCTAGACCCGGCTCAGACCCGGACTGAACCCGGATTTTCAGGGCCGGGTTCAACCCGCATCGGATTATATTTAATCCGGAATCCGAATAAAGAAGTAAAGACCCGCATATTTCCAGGTCCGGATGCGGGTTTAAGTAAACCCGCATCCGGAACCCGGATCTTAATTTTTTATTTTTATATTAATTTTTTTAAAATTATTTAATATATATATAAAAAACCCTAGATGCTCGCTAGAGTATCGCGACCACTGCAACCTCTATTTCCTCTCAAATCTCGACTTCTGCTTTGGCTTTTCTTCTAATTCTCTCCTCTAATCACCATCGTCAATTCAGTCATCAGTCATCACCTCGCTACCATCACCTCGTCAGTCATCATTTTTTAAGCTCAGCTGTGTTCATCAATTCATCACTTCATCTCGTCATCATCAGCCTTCTCTGTTGGATATCGTGGCCTTCTCTGTCGTGGCTGGGCATCGTGGCCTTCTCTGTTGGGTATGCTTTATTATGTTTTGATTTTATTATTTATAGTTTATTTATTTTTGAATTATTTTTTTATGCTGTTAAATAGAATATAAATGGAAGAATTTGTTCATTAATTTGATATATATACTCTGTTTTGCTTTAAAATAGTGAGTTTCGTGCTGTTATGCTTTGATTTAATATATTTGCTCTATTTATGTGCTGTTTGCTCTGTTTATGTGCTGTTATCTTGATTTCCTGTTGTAGCACTAAATTTTTTAATTCGATGGAACTCGATTAATACTGTTTCCTGTATTCTAACATCCTGAGTTGTGAGGTTAGTTCTTCTGTAGATTCATACATTTTGTTTTTTAGTTGGGGCTTGTGGTTGTTTTGAAGTTTTATCTTTGGGAGTGGTTTTATATATCATAGTTTGTGAATTTGATTTATTCAGTAAAAAGTTTCACCATTTGAGATTGATTGTTATTATTTTTTTGATACTTGATATTCATTGTAGTATTCCCTGACACAATATAATTCCGGAAGATGCTATTATTGATCCGTAACTTGTTGAATGTAAATCGATCATAGTTTTGTTATATTCATTAATTGCGGGTAATGCTTTGTTTCTGATCACTTCGTGCATATTTTTCTGATCATTTGATTTAATATTTATGCTATGTTATGTTGCTGGTGCTCATAAATTTTTTATTGTTAAAAATAGCATATAAAATGAAAGAATTTAGTGGATTGGTTGTTAATTAGGAAAATAAATAATCATGTTTTGACATAATCTTTGTAGAGTGATAAATTCATAATGGAAAATGAACAAAGAATCAATTTGGATGCTGCTGAAAAGAGTGATGAAAGTGTGTGTTTGAGGGTCGTAATGCAGCGTAAAATAATGATGATACAGCAGTAGTTCAGGGGAGTAGTTGTGGCCGTGGTCGTGGCACTAGGGGTAACACTACTCCTATCACTTCACGAAACGAGTCGTCGGTGGTCGCAAAGGAGCTCTTCGAGTGAATAGTCTCTGATGCTTGGAATCATTTTAAAAAAGTTAAGTTGGGTGAGGAAGTTCATGCGATTTGCAATTATTGTGGGTTAGTTATGCAAGGACATTACTCTAGGGGAACTAATCACTTGACAAATCATGCTAAACGTTGCCCTAGACGGTCATTCAAGAATGTGCAGCAAATGCACTTATCTTTTTCTTCTAAAGCTGATGGAACCACTACACTTAGTAACTGCAGTTCTGAATCAAAGTGGGATATGGCAACAGTAAAGCTTTTTGTGGCTAGAATGATTATACTACATGAGCTTCCCTTAGCATTTGTTGAATGTGTTGGATTTTATGATTTGTTGAAACTACTCCAACCTTCTATTGAGACTATTAGTAGAAACACCATCAAAGCTGAAATTTTGAAGCTTTATGATGTTGAAAAAAAGAAGACAATGAGTATTTTAGAAGCTTGTGAGAGTAGGATTGCAATTACTACAGATATGTGGACTGCCAGTAACCAAAAGAAAGGGTACATGGTTATTACGGCACATTATATTGATAGCTCATGGGTGCTGCGAAGTCGTATTATGAGGTAATATTCTTGAAACTTTTTTTTATTTAAGCATTAATTAATGTACCGCTTAATATTTTAACTATTTTTAACTTTTTAGGTTTATATATGTGCTCGCTCCACATCATCGGTGAGGTAATGTGCAATGAGTTGTATGATTGTTTGATGGATTGGAATATAGATAGAAAGTTATCCACTGCAACTGTTGATAATTGTGCTGCAAATGATTCCATGATTGACTTGTTGTTGGGGAAATTTTCTACTAGTTCAATGATTATGGGTGGCAAATTCTTTCATATGCGTTGTTGTGCTCATATATTGAACTTGATAGTCAGGGATGGTTTATCTGTGATACAAAAAGGAGTTGAAAAAATTAGGGATAGTGTTCATTATTGGACAGCAACACATGCTAGAGTTGAAAATTTTGAGAATGCAAAAAAACAATTAGGTATTAAGGAAACTAAGAACTTGGCACTTGATTGTAAAACTAGATGGAATTCCACTTATTTGATGCTTAGTACAACTTTATTATATAAAGATGTATTTGATCGTTTGAAGGAACGTGAGAGAAATTATACATCTTTGCCTAGTGAGTCAGAGTGGAATTTGTCTAAACTTATGTGTGAGTATCTAAAGAGTTTTTATAAGTTGAGAGAACTTTTTTCAGGGACACGATATCCAACATCTAATTTATTTTTTGCCAAGATTTGTGAAATTAAATTGTCAATGAATGCATGGTTGCAATCACCAATTGAGGGGATAAAAAATATGGCCATTAAGATGATTGCAAAGTATGACAAGTATTGGGATATTATTCATGGGGTTCTTGCAATAGGGACTATGTTAGATCCTAGGCGTAAGATGCTACTGATTAATTTTTTATTTCCTAAAATATATGGAGAAAAAGCTGAATCTGAAATTGAAAGGGTGCATAAATTATTTGTTGATTTAGTGCATGAATATGAAGTAAAGTATTCATCAAATTCAAGTGGGGGGGTTAGTGGTTCTGTCAATTCTCAATCTGCTACATTTGGGGATTCTATTATGTTGGACTTAGACATAGATGAAATGGCTGATGAGTGGGCATCATTCAGAAATGAAAACACACAGAATAATCATTTCAAAACAGAATTGGAGCTTTATCTTAAGGAAAGTATTATGCCTTCAACTAGTCAATTTGATATTTTGTCATGGTGGAAGAATAATCAGGGCAAATATCCTATACTTGCAAAGATTGCAAGAGATTTTTTGGCTATTCCTGTATCAACAGTTGCATCTGAGTCTGCTTTTAGCACTGGAGGTAGACATTTAAGCCCTCATCGTAGTAGACTTCATCCATATACTGTGGAGGCATTGGTGTGTACTCAAAATTGGTTTTGGCTTGAACAAAACTTAAAAGGTATGAAAATTAATTTATTAGAATCAAATACATTTGTTATAATATTTATATTATCAATTTAATTATCACTAACTGGTTGTTTTACTCATTATGTTTATGATTTATGCATTTTTTTTAGGTGGAATTCCAATGGAAGCAATACTTCTCAGTAACATTTGATTGATGAAAGTTTTATCGATGAGCAATGATCAAATGAAGTACATGATTGACAGTTTAATCTTTAGTGTAATGGTTTGAAGTTTGAAACATTTATGTTATGAATTTGTATCTTTGGATGTTTATAAATTTGTGAAACTTTAAATTTTAAATTCTATATTTGTATTTTTTTTTTTTAGAACCAAGATATGTCATGATTTGTATTTGATTATTTTCAGAACATGTTTATTTATCTTTTGAACAGCAAATACAAATTTTAGACTTCAAATTCCAGTCATGTATGTTCAAAATATTAAGTAATCCGGGTTCAAAACCCGGAATTCGAAAACCCGGATTTTTCCGAGTTGAACCCCGTCCAGACCCGGATTTAAAAAACCCGGGTTTAAATCCGGGTCCGGTATATAAAAAATGCCATGCGAGTCCGGAACCGGAAAGGCCAAACCCGGACCTGAACCCGGAAATTGCCATCCCTAGCTATACTTAAAGAGAGAATGTATTAAATATTGAGAATATCCCACGGCCGTGTATAAGTGTTAGGCAACCGTTTGGTAGTTGAGCGAATGTACACAAATGCCCTTGCAAACATGTCGAGGACTGACAAAATTATTTGTCATTGTAGATGATCTTTATATATGGCGCCAAATGGGTTAGAATAGGGAAAAGGCCATTGTACCCTTATGGGTTAGAATTATTGCTATTCTTCATTATGATTCGATTTGGAATTGTCTTAGGTTCTGACACCCTTTTCAATTAATCTATTATTATATCATTTGATTTCACTGTTTTCATTTAGTCTCTTTTTTAATAAGAAAATCTGGTATATCATTCTTCGCTTCCCTTGTTCTATTATTATAATTAATCAATTGGAACTTTTTCAATTTTATGTCCAACGTACAGAGAAGAAGTAAATCAGCTGAAATCAGTTTATCAACATAGCAAAGACAAAAATCTTGAGGAGATTTCTAATGGCCATTGACGACGTGGGTGATTGATTGCATTTGATTCCCATTTTGTGTTTAGCTGTTGAAATCTTAATTCTAGTAATTCGGCAAAATTATACTTTGTAGATGTAATATTCCCTTTTTCTTAAGTGGAGAAAGGAATTGAAAATCATGAGTTAAAAAGATCCATATTTTGCCCTATAGTAAAATGTATTAAACATTACTGAAGGATGCATATGCTTCACAGCAATGAGTGGGTTACATTGGAGCTTTTCTGAAAATTTCATTAATTATTTATTTTTCACCACTAAGTAATAAACTTTATTTTTTTTTTAATGTCTCATGTCTAGTGAGGAACAGGGCTAGTGTGTTTTAGTTAGATAAGAATTTTGGCAATTTTTTTAAAAAGAAAATTGTTGATTCTGAAAATCTAGTCGATATTATCTCAAACAGATGAGATTTTAGCATCGTTATTAAATTTAATTTTGGAGAAACGGCTTGCCAATTACCAAGGATTCCTATAACTACTAGCAGATTATTTTCGATCACCTGAAATCACAAAAGACAGTTAGAGGTCACCGAATGTTTTTCTAATAAAAACCTTTTGATGCTCAAGTAAGTAATTAGGTATAGGAAAAACTTATACCACCTCTCACGTGGTTTAATTCATTTTGCCTTCCAACTAAAAGTTTTTCCAATAGTACGAACAAGAAAATGATTTCTTGTTTTTTAGAGGAAGAGAGCATTAGATGCTATGGAAGAGATCCCCAAATAATTATAAACATCTAAATACATAATAATAATTATCATCATAACTCTCATAATCATAACTGACGTACTAATGAGCACAACAATAAATATAGTAATGATCACAATAATGACCATAATAATTATCATTTATTACACTCATCTGATCGAGCTAGTTAGAATTACCGTTTGGCCGAGGTTATATGCTCGAGATAGCCAAACCTACCTCTTGGTCGAGATTATTTATTCAAGATTACCAGATAACTAGCTGATCAGGATAATCTCTTTGTTTGAGCTCAGATAACAACTTGATCGGGATCACCAAATAACTCTTGATCGAAATGATGTGCTCAAGGTAGCTAGACAACCACCTAATCGAGGTTATAGATACACTCTTGGTCGAGATGATGTGCTTGAGCTAATCAGATAATTACTTAATTAAGGTGTTCTGTTTGAGCTCATCAGATAACTATCTGGTGGTCATAGCAGTCCGCTCGAGATCACTCTGATTTATTCTTCAAATAAAAATTTTGGCAAATGTTAAATAGCAAGGATCGTTACATTACAATACAACTATACGATAGTTTAAACACACATTCTAGCCTAAGGCCCTCTTTTGGTAAAGTGCTTGGACAGCAGTTATAATGTTAATATTAATATAATATAAAAGGTAAATTGATTTAATTCCACACTTATATAATAAAACTTTATAATATTTTTCATCAATAATTTTTATTTCATAATCACAACTTTTCTTCCACTATAATTTTTAAACAATATCACCTCAATATCAAACAAGCCAAATAAGTTTTGAAGTGTAAACTACTAATTAGATTTTTCACTCACTTTATGGGTGTAGGCTGAAGCTACCACATATGTCGTTCACTTTGTTGCCTTCCAGAGGCTGCTCTACCTTCACAGTTGAGGATAATGTCAATTCGGTACTGCAATGCATTGAAATCCTTACCTGTGAGACCAACACATTTCTTGAGAGATTGAAAATTTACGGGTGCAATTTGTTGACATATATTGCTAGACCCCAGGTACCCGCAAGCTTTAAGCACGTGGAGATCGAAGATTGCAGTAATTTAAGGACTCTGATAGAGGAAGAGGAATCCTCAACGAGAGCAGAAGGGACACCTCTCTTCTTGAGCAGTTAAGAGCTGTAAATTGTCAATCTCTCAAGTACATCTCTGTTTTCAGAACATGAATTACCTGACACGCTTGAGCTCCTTGAAGTTGGGATTTACTCGGAGATCAAATTTTTGTCATGGAGTGGCAACCTCTCTCGGGCTCTTAAGTTCATTTGTTTGTTCAAAGCTGGAGTCAATAGCAGAAAGGTTGGACAACAAGACATCTCTTGAAGTATATAAGATTGGTTGTTGTGATAATCTTAAAATTTTGCACAAGCTTCGCCACAAGTGTCAGTATATGCAATACAGCAGTTGCCATCACTCCGGCAGCTGGAGACAGTGAGTTGAGACTTTATTTTTGTATTTTTTTTATTAATGTTTGGCCTGAATTAAATTAGTCAAATTAATAGAGCTGTGATTAATACTGTAATTATTTAATTTAATAAATTTTGCAGCAAATGTTTTAATTTTTTTTCTTCCATTCGGCGTTCATAGTATTTATTTGGTTTGATTTCTGTCATTATGTATTGGTGTTGTTGCAATTTTGCTGATGAAATCGGATGTTACGACAAAGATCTTTCCATACAGGGCATCTTTCCTTATAGGGCATATGTTATAATTAAGTTGAATTTCAATTTCTAGAATAAGTTTGGTAATTTCCATAATCTAGGAACAAATTAATAGCATAATTATAGGAGAGCGAATTGTTCCTGTAATCAAGTATTTTTGTAAATCTCTCGTACTGTATAAGAGAGGTTCCTATCATGTATCGGATATTTTTATTTTTAAGGGAATTCCATCAAGAAAATATTATCTGTTTGTCTTTCTATAGTGTATCTTCTTCCTGCTCATTACATTTGGTATCAGAGAAGTTCCGATCCAATATACCAAATTCAATGGTGGAAGGGACTAGAACATAAGAAGCTAAGCGTTTGGAGGAGCGAGTGAGCAATTGAAGGACAATTCTGATAAGCAACAGCTCTTGCAGAACTGACTCATCTAGTTACAGCAATGAATTTAAAATATGAGCAGTTGGTATCAAAATTTTTTGATAAGTGTGATCGATTTTTCGAAGTGAATAATGTTGAAGAAAAAGACGGCGTGAGCGTGGCATCGATTCATTTAGAAGGGAAAGCATTGGAGTGGTTTCAGGGATATGAAATCGGTGCTAAAGAGATTACATGGGAAACTTTTGCTATTGATTTGACTGCTAGATTTGGTCGAGGAAGGTTTGATAATCCAGTTGGACAATTGCCAAAGTTACGACAGTTGACTTCTGTTAAATATTATCAAGAGCAGTTTGAAACTCTAATGGCCAGAACAAGGGGATTAACTGAGGAGTTCTTAGTGGAGTGCTTCATAAGTGGTTTAAAAGATGCAATATGCCCTCAGGTAGTTATGTTCCAACCTACTACTTTATCCCAAGCAATTGGGTTAGCACTGCTATAGGAGGACATAATAGAGGCTGTGATAAAGGAAGCACGAGAAACAATCAGACCACAGGCAGCAACACCAAAATTCAATAATATTGGTCAAACCTTTTCAAGTGGAGCATCTTCTACAGTCCGATAGAACAACCAATTTGTACCAATAAAAAAATATCAGCTGCTGAAATGCAAGAAAGACGAGACAAAAAGTTATGTTATTACTGCAATGAAAAATATGAGCCTGGACATAAATGTACGAAGAGGCAGATTTACTTACAAGAAGGGGAAGAATTAGATGAAGAATCTGAAGCAAAATGAGAAGAGGTCACTATTGAACAAAAAGAAGAGCCTACCATCTCAGTGCTTGCTTTATCAGGTTCAACATCTCATCAAACAATGCGAGTTCGGGGTAATATTAAAAAGAAGGGAGTTATTATTCTTATAGACTCAGGAAATGCTCATAACTTGGACCCGGCAGTGGCCAGACGAACCGGATGCATTGTGGATAAGAGTAATCCAATTTCAGTGTCAGTTGCAGATGAGAACAAAGTTTTAACTTTGGCAGTGTGTAGACAATTGCAATGGACTATGCAAGGGAAGGATTTCAAGGCTGATATGAGATTATTGCCATTACGAGGGCGTGATATGGTATTGGGGATTTAATGGTTGGCTGAGTTCGGACCTATTATGTGAGATTTTAAAAATCTTTGGATGGAATTCAAAGTAGATGGAAAGAGGTATACGATGCGTGGGGCAGCTCCAGGACCAATCAAAATGGTTAATGCTCATCAAATAAGCAAAGATCTGAAGCAAACTGTCCAATCATCAGCCGCTCATATTTTCTCCATTCAATTGGATATATCAAAAGTATCTACAACACGAATGTCAACTAGAGAAGATCAACTATCACCAACACTTTAAGACATTGTTGCAGCAATTTGACAGAGTATTTGCTAAACCCATGGGCCTTCCACCTCAGAGAATTCAAGATCACAGGATCCCACTTCAACCAGGTGCCACTCCAACTAATCTTAGACCTTATCGTTATCCGTACATTCAAGAAAAATGAGATTGAACATAAAGGAGTTGCTTGATGCTGGGAGTATAAGGCCAAGTGTCAGTCTTTTTTCCTCACCAGTTCTATTGGTAAAACAAGGATGATACTTAGAGGATGTGTGTAGATTACCGAGCCTTGAATATTGTCACTATAAAAGATAAGTTCCCAATCCCTATAATCGATGAACTGTTGGATGACTTGAATGGAGCAATTTTTTTTCAAAGTTAGATTTGAAATCTGGTTATCATCAACTAAGAGTTCACCCCGAATGATGTGCACAAGACAGCATTTAGGACTCATGAAGGCCATTATGAGCTCTTAGTAATGCCTTTTGGGTTAACAAATGCACCATCTACCTTTCAAAGTCTCATGAATGCTGTGTTTAAGCCTTATCTAAGGCAGTTTGTACTGGTTTTCTTTAATGATATACTAGTTTATAGAAAATCATGGAATGCACATATGAAACATTTGCAGGTTACTTTAGAAGTTCTGCAGCAGAATTAGTTGTTTGTTAATAAATCAAAATGCTCATAATGCTCATTCGGAAAACAACACATTTAGGCTATCGAATATCTAATCAAGGGGTAGCCACTGATCCAGCCAAGGTAGATTGTATGTTGGCGTGGCCAAGACCAACTTCACTCAAGGCTCTAAGAGTAATCTTGGGATTGACAGGTTACTACAGACGATTTATTAGGGATTATGGGAAAATAAGTCTTCCTTTGACTAATTTATTAAAAACTAATAGTTTTAATTGGAATGAAGAGGCTGAAAAGGCATTCTACACGTTGAAGCAAGCCATGACTGAGGCACCTATGCTAGCAATGCTTAACTTTTCTGAACTCTTTATAGTAGAGTTTGATGCCTCGGGAGTTGGCATAGGTGTTGTCCTTACTCAAGAAGGAAGGCAAATTGCCTTTGTAAACAAGGCTTTATCACCAAAGAATTTATGTTTGTCTACTTATGAAAAAGAGATGTTAACTGTAGTTTTTGCGGTTCAAAGGTGGAGATATTACCTCTTAGGCCGGCATTTTAAGATTATTACTGATCACTTCAACTTTAAGTATTTACTAGAGCAGAAAATCACTACTCCAATGCAGCAGAAATGGCTTACTAAGCTGATAGGGTTTGATTTTGAAATTAGTTATCGAAGCAGGCATGACAATCGGGTTGCGGATGCATTGTCTCGCCAACAAGAAGAGCATCTTACTATCTCGGCACTTTCGATTCTGGTTAATGTATCAATTAAAGACAATCCAGCAAGTCATCCTAATTTCAATTGGGACGGTTGTGGCTTAGCTCTAATTCGGATCTTAAACCAGCAATTTTGCAATAAGCACATGATAGTCCAAGTGGTGGTCACTCGGGAGTGAAGCAGACCTTGGAACGGATAAAACGAGCCTTTCAACACTTGGAAAAAATCAACAAGAATGTATGTAGTTATGTGGCTGCCTGTGATGTATGTCAGAAAAATAAGGTGGAAAATATTTCAACACTTGGGTTACTACAACCCTTGCCCATGCCAGAGCAAATTTGGTCAGACATGTCGATGGACTTCATTAAAGGACTACCTAAATCTCATGGAAATGATGTTATTCTTGTGGTTATGGATCGCTTAAGAAAGTACACTCATTTTGTGGCCCTTAGTCATCCTTATACAGCTTAGGATGTTGCTAAGCTTTTGTGAAAACTGTGTACAAGCCTAACACTATAGTCAATGACCAAGACCCAATTTTCACTAGCAAATTTTAGCAAGAATTATTTCAACTCCAAGGCACTAAGTTGCACATGAGTTCGGCTTATCATCTACAATCGGATGGCCAAACTGAGATAGTTAACAAATGCCTAGAGCAATACTTGCGTTGTATGGCAGGCGACAAACCTAAGGAGTGGCTGAGATGGTTAGCTCTAGCTGAATGGTGGTATAATACTTCTTTTCATTTGTCTACACGGATGACACCTTTCGAAGTTGTGTATGGAAAGCCATCTCATGTCTATACCAGCTACCACATTGGGGAAACAAGTGTAGCAGTTGTGGAGCAGAATTTGCTTGCTCTAGATGCCATGATCAAATTTCTGAGGGAAAATTTACAAGCTTCTCAAAATAGAATGAAGCAAAAGTCAGACAAGCATAGAACTGAGCGTGAATTTGACGAAGGGGATAGGGTGTACTTGCGGCTACAACCATTTAAGCAGACATCTGTTGCCCTACACTACTAGAAAAATGACATTTACTGACACTTAGTTTACTGACACTTAGCAAAAAGTATCAGTAATTGTGAACAAATGCACCTATTAACAAGTAAGTATTAGAAGATATTGATACTAGTATGTTAGTAAATTAAACATCAATAATTACTGACACTAAAGTATCAGAAATAAAAAAAAATTATTAATAATTGTTTTAGTTGTAACTCGAACTTGAGACTTCTAAATTTTAAAATTTTAAAATTTGAAACGCAGACCATTGAACCATATTGAATTAACTTAATACATTCGTTTTAAAGATTTAAAAAATAAAAGTATAATAACAAAAAGATAAGAAAACCTAAATGCTCGATCTTCGCCTCTCAATGCTTTCCCCCGTCCACCTCTTCGCCTCCCTCCAGTCTGCACTCGTCCTCTTCCTCTTCCTCTTCCTCTCCCTCTTCATCCTCCTCTCCGAATCAACCTCATTCCTCCATTTTCCCTCCGATCTCTTATTCACCCTCGCCGCCTCCCTGTTCTTCCTCCAGACTGGTGCTTACTCTGTTCAAAGATATGGTCAAGTGCATGCTGCTCTGCAATTGCCGATCCGTTCTCTTCTCCTTCCCTTTCTTATCTTCTCTTTTAGCGTTTCGTTTTGCATATCACCTGTTCGATACTGCTTCGCAGCTTCTCAATCTTATGACTCAGACCGAATGGAGGACTTAGAAGCTCCGGAGTGGATTTGGAGACGGCGGAGGAGACAACGATCCCAATCGGAGGTCGCTGAGGTTGCCGCGATTGAGAGAGAGCCACTTGGTAGTTGAACTGATACTTGTATTTCGTATGCCCTATTACATGCTACGCAAAGATCTGTAATTGCTCATGCCGGTGATGGTAACTTTCACACGGTGATTCTGCTTGATCCGAGCAAAGAAGAGGACCGCCGTGAAGTCTGAATCAGTTAAATCGATTCATGGTCCATACCGCCTTGTCAATGGAAGGTACATATGGTATTTGATTGTTTTTGTTAATTGAGACTACGGTGTAGTGGTGTTCAATATCTCTTCATAACATGCATCTGCTTAATTAGCGTAAAAGGCATTTAGTTTAAGTATAATCTGCTACTCGTCAATAGAAAAGATATATGTGCTAGTACAAATGCTACAATCGTCGAACCAAATTGCAGTAGCAACTCGGTTTCTCCGATTTACTATTGAGCAGGAACATGTATCGGTGAACATGGTGTTGGGATAGGGAAAATGAAGGTATTTCAATCTTTCCCGTAGAATTGCGCCTGCTTCATGTGGGTTACTTAGATGTGACTTCAATAGTTAAATAAATTAAAAGGTCAATTACATGACCAGAGTTGGTAGTGCCTACCATTGGATTATATCGTCAACATTAGCTGTAGATGCATTGACTTTACAATGACAACTAATTTAGTTCCACTTCGGGTGTTAATCAAAAGTTTTACTCTCATGATTTACGATCAGTGAGAATATCAAAATCTAAGATGCTTTGTTCACGCTTAGTGATCATCTCAACATCCCGTTACTTATGATGGGTTTTGCTTGATGTTTCCAGATATCTAGAAAAGGAGCTAGGCACTCAAGCTTTGAAGACGATGAAAAAATCAAAGTGGCACTAGACCCCAACAACATCATGAATCCGGAAAGTTAATTCCACCACATATTTGTTTCTAAATATTGTCGTGTAGATTGATCTCAATGGTTAAAGTCGCTACACGTGCTCTTTTGTGAAAGGAGTTGCAATTCATTGGAGGATCCTCAGCCTTTCTGTGGCATTTAGAGTTATTAATGCTGCTTATGCTCGCAAGATTTTCTTTGATTGCAAAAGAGAAAAAATGGGGCAAGGTAAGTGGCTATCTTATCATTGATTAGACTCAAAGATTTCATATTTTGTTTAAAATGGTTGCTTCAAATTTGCATCGCAATATTCTAATTCATTGTAATCTATCAAAGTATTTCCAGTTCCCCCTATTCTGCATTCCAAACAAACTCTAAATTAGAATGAAAAGATCATGTGTTGATAAAGAGGAACACGAGGAATAAATCAAATTTACTTTTAATATTGATCTTCTTCAGCTTCTTTTTCATTTTCTTTATTTTTCAGTGCAATAATATGGCTTTGGTGATTGTAAATGAGAGTTTACTTGAATGGCCAAACCAACCTAAGCATAAAATCAAATGGGCTATTGTGCATACACTTCAACCTTGTAAATGCTAATCCCAATCGGAGGTGTTGCGTAATATTTGTTGTTAGTAATCTTGAGATGCTGGAGCAATGTGGATATTACACTGAATATCATTTGATTTACCTAGACTCATGTGAAACTAATTATATTGTTTTAAACTAGATTTTCTGAGCTTTCAGCTAATATGTTTCATGTTCAAAAATTCTTAAAGCATGAATTGTTATGATTTTTCAAAGTTACGATGATTGGTGCTGGAAAATTTTAATTTTCAGCAGTGATGCACCGCCCTTTGATGTTGTTAAGACGATTGCTGCTGCTGCAGAGACAAGCGATAAGCTGCAGTCTAGCTGCTGCAACATTAGTTGCACCGAGGATTGAGAGTAAAGAAAATTTTACAGTAGCATTACCTCGGAATATTGACAAGGAAAGACAGCAGCAGCAGTGCAATTCGTCGTCCGTAGAACAAGCAGCGATTGCGATTGCGGCAGCAGGAACCGTAGCACAAGCGGCTATAGCACTCGCAATCGGTGCGACTTGCTGCAGTTCCTATCGCAGTAAATGCGATTGTTGCTTGTGGTGTAGCAACAACAACTGCAGCTGCCTGTGCTGTAATTCTCGCTCTCGCAGCACAAGCAATGCAGATTGTTGCCGCTACACCACAAGCGAGCAGTGCATTTATCGCAGTAGGAACTCGCAGCAGGTCGCACCGCTTGCGAGTGCTATAGCCGCTGTGCTACAGTCCTCGTTGCCAGCAATCGAATCGCTGCTTGTTCTACTAACAAGCAGAATTGCAGCTATCACGCTTTGCTTTCCTTGTCAATATTCGAGGTAGTCATTGTGCTTCTTGCTTTTGGGTATCCGTACATCATAACAGTTGACAAATTTAATAAAATTTACATTATTTTGTTAGGTTGTCATTGGAATGGATGTCGCTGCTTCTAAATTTTATGGCTCAGATAAGACTTATGATCTGAATTTCAAGGAAGAGGTGAGTTATTGATAGTTGGCATGAGCTACTTGTTTGGTTTAGCAGTCATGATTTGTTGTCGGATTTGCATATTCATTTGAAGTTGTTGCCTGATCATCTTTAATTGGTTGTATGCATTATTTAAGCCAACCCTTTTGGAGATTTCATTAACTGGTTATCTCGTTACTATTATCGTAATTTCGTCTCGATCAACTTTCTCCTTAGGTGCCCAATGTTTTTTGGTAAAATACTTAATTTTTTTTTTCCTGTTTTCTTAATTTTTTTGGTCTTCTTTTTGCAGAACAATGACGGTTCACAAAAGATCTCAGGAGATGCACTCAAAGATCTCTACAAGTCTTTTATCTCTAATTATCCTATTGTATCAATTGAAGATCCATTTGACCAAGACGACTGGGAGCCTATTGATTGTCACGTTATCGATGTGGATGATCTTTATTCTTTTTTTTTTAGTATTTTAATCTTCCTTAAATTTGTAGATGGAGAGCCCGATTTGTTTGTGTATGAAAGTAATGGTGTTTTGTCAAAGAACCCATATGATTTGGGGTGTGTACTGTAATTAGCAGTTTACTAATATTCTTTTTAAATAATATCATTAGATTGACAAAACTTAAAATGACAATAATAACTAATAAAAATCATTGATACTAAAATGTATCATAAAGTATCAGTTTCATTGAGGTGATTGTTTTATTGATATTACTAACTCGTGATACTATAGTAATAGCAATTATTGACACTATAGTGTCATAAAATCTGTAATACTATAGTAATAGTAATTCCTGACACCACATTCAAGTGTCAGTATTTTTCTGACTCCCAGATCACTGACACTATTAATAAGTGTCACTAAAAGTAATTAGTGACACTATTTTAATATCACTAAAGGCCATTTTTCTAGTAGTGCTAAGAGGTAATCAAAAGCTCTCTCCACGATTTTTTGGGCCCTTTAAAGTATTGCAAAGAGTAGGAGAATTTGCCTATAGGCTTGACGTACCCAATGGTACTAGAATTCATCTAGTATTCCATGTCTCTTGCTTAAAGAAGCAAGAGAAGGTGTAGTTCCTCAAACTCAGCTGCCTTCAGGTCATAATGATGGATACATACAGTTAGAGCCTATTGTTGTTCTGTATCGTCGAATTGTCAAGCGACATAATAGACCTACAACCCAAGTGTTGGTTCATTGGTCCAACTCCTTTGCTGAGAATGCCCCTTGTGGGGATTTTTATCAGTTGCAACAGAGGTATCCAAATTTCCAGCCTTGAGGACAAGGCTGATCTGAAGAGGGAGGGATTGTTACGACAAAAAAAATCATGATCTTTCCATACAGGGCATATGTTATAATTAAATGGATTTTCAATTTCCATACAGCCACGCTTGGTCTTGTGTTTTGTTGCTGAATATCCCAAAAGCCACACAATGGCCATGATACCTCAGCCATGAAACCATAACAGTAATGGCAGCAACCAGCCTTTAAAAAAGAAAAACTTAGAAACCGTGTTTTAAAATTTATAAGAATACAGTTTTCCAAAATTTCAAATTTCAAATATTATTTTCTTTAATTCAAATTTAATAATTAAATTTTTGTGGTGCAATCCATGACCTAAAACTCAGGAATATTCATGTTGTATCATCAAGAATTAATAATTAAATATGCCCTCTGGAGTAGTGTGTAGTTGGCATTTCATATCAACACGTATATTTTAAAAAATCTTGCACTCTTTCTGATGACGGGATACCAGAAAGAATAGAATATATATATATATATATATATATATATATATATATTTTAAATAACCCTTATAGGGCTCGAACCCTTACTCGCAATATATATTTTTAAATAACCCTTATAGGGCTGGAACCCTTACTCTCAACATTATAAGTACAATGGTTCTCCCACTAAGCTATAAGCCCATTGGTAAAAGAATAGAAAATATATGGTACGTGTGATTTGGGGATCATAACCATTTATATAGACAATATTTTTTGTTATATTAAAGAATTAGAATACTATAAAATTTCTACACATTAAAGGTCCATACCCTATTAGATATATTAAAGCCCAAATTACTGAAAACTTAATTAGATAACTTTTAATTGGGATTAACCTTACATGATAGTCCGCAATACATAATTATTCACATATAAGCCCAACCTTAGATTAAAGATACAACATTATTAGATTAAATATCCAACAAGATCACCTATGCTTCACTCCACCTATATCTGGATATTTGTTTTAGAGTTTTACGCGGTGTGAATTAGTGGTCTCATATTGTTATTTGATTGAAAGCTTGCATGTATTTTAGTATGTTAGGTGCTTCCTTCAACTCTTTTTCTTTAGTAACTATTATGGTATTGTTTCATAACCTTAATTAGCTTTTCTTTGCTTTTTCGTTTGTCAATATATCTGCTCTATTCTATTCAATTCATTTTACTCTGTTTTCTCAGTTTTGTTGAGCTAAAACACTACGTTTCATGTAAAGGCTTATTATATTTGTTCATAATGATTTAAGGTACAAAGCAGTAATAAAAGCTGATCCTTTGTGTTATGAGGCATGCATGATATGTTATTAATGTTATTATTTTCATTTTCTTTTTTCCCTAGGGATAAGCTGATGGAGAAAGAGCCTTGTTCTCAAAAATTCCTTCCCTTGAATTTTGTGGCTCCATAAAGTTCAAACACAATGTTCTATGCAAAATATTTCAATAATAAGCTTGTCATCTGTTTTCCTAGTATTGGTCGATATCTTTCTAATGTGTTTGAGTGCACTGTACAATTTATTTATTTCTTATTTCCTATCTCCCTTTGTTTTATCTAGTATGACATGGAGAATGTTGTAGAAGCCAAATTCAGAGAAATTGAAAAAGAAAGATGTGATAGTGTTCATTCGAGCCCATCCTTCTCACACAGTCTGAAAAACAATGCTGATCATTAGTGTGAAGAATTCCAAAAATGCTTTGAACTAACTTCTGTGTAAGTTGGTGAATAAATGTAGAAAATATGGTTGCATTGTTCTTAAGATGCGGTATGACCTTTTTCTTTCTTTTTATCCTTGTTTCCCTAGCTTACTTGAGAATGATCCTTTCCATCTGAAACTTACCTTGGTGCACTTAGCTTCTGCTATAGAACTTGGACATTCAAATGAACTATATCTAATGGCATGCAATTTAGTGAAGGATTATCCTTAAAAGTAAGCATTTTCTCTTTTCTTTCTTCTCTTTCTAGAAAACTTTGGAAGTATAAAGTAATTAAAAGATTTTTGCTATTAAAGCGGCTTATTTTTATTTTAATTTGATCTTCTATTTTATAGTACTCTTTGGTTAATAATAAGATAAAGTAATGCGAGTACGTAGTGGGCAATTGTTGGTTTTAGAAAATAATGAAAATAACACAGAGAAATTTGGGGTTGTAAAATTACATATTTCATTGTCGCAATATCTGAATTTATACAAAGAAAAGAAACAAACAATGCCAAAATATCTGCCTCCATATCTTTAACAGGTATTTGATAACATAAATTAAAAACAAATTATCCCTACAATCTTGTAGAATATTATTGACAGCTTAACCATAACTTGCTGTTTTTATTTTTGCCCAAATCCTGCAGCAAATATAGCACTGTCATCACTCCTCCTTGCTATTTTTGCTACAGACACCAATCTTTTTCTTCAATAATTCAAATCTAAATTTTGACAGTCCTTTTGTTAAGATGTCAGCCAACTGATCTTTCAGTCTTGCAATGCACAAGCCTAACTTCATTATTCTTTAGGACTTCTCTAACAAAATAATACTTGATTTTGAAATGCTTTGTCTTTCCATAGAATACTGGATTATTAGAAATTGCTATGGCAGCTTGGTTATCAACAAAGATTTCAGTTGCATCATTCTAGACCATCTTCAAATCATCATAAGCTTCATAAGCCATAAAGCTTGATTGACTGCATGAGCAGTACTGCAACATATTCAACCTCGGCAGAGATCGAGCTACAATTTCCTACTTCTTGAACTCCAACAAAAATAACCTCGAACCAAGGCTAAACAAGTAGCTTGATGTGCTCCTCATATCATCACAAGATCCAGACTCAATCATCGTCAAGAAACCATGCAAAACCAACTTGTCTCGCTTTCTCAAACTTTATTCCAAGATCCAAAGTTCCCTTAATATACCGAGCACCCTCTTAGCACCCTTATAGTGCAACTCACTTGCACAATGCATATACCTAGACAACGGACTTACAAAGAAACATTATATCGTAGGTCTTGTTGTCGTTAGATACATCAAATAACCTATAACACTCCTGTATAATGCCTCATCAATCTTTTCAGAACCATCATCTTTACTAAATTTCTCATTTTGAGCTAAAGGAGTACATACTGACTTACAATCCTCCATGTTAAATTTCTTCAGCACTTCATTGACATATTTTTGTTGTCCAATGAAAATTCCTAGAAAGAAAGCCATCTCTCTCAAATCAGTCATTTCAAATGTTTGCATTATTTGAACCTTAAATTGCTCCAACAGTTCTACATTGCTTCTTGTGACAAGCAAATCATCAGCATAAAGTGAAACAACTATCAGTTCATGATTAATAACTTTGATATACAAAGTTGATTCACTCATGCTCTTGTTAAAGGCTATCTTCAGCAGATGATCATCAATCCTACTGTACCAGGCTCTTGGGGCCTGCTTCAAACCATATAATGCTTTCTTTAACAAGTATACTTTATTTAGATCAGCCACGAAACCCTCAGGTGGCTCAACAAAGATTTCTTCTTCTAAGTATCCATTTAGAAAGGCTGACTTCACATCAAGCTGATAAGATTTTCCATTGCTTTTGTGCTGCAAGTGCTAGAAGTAATCTGATGGTATCCATCCGTGCTACAGGTGCAAAAGTTTCTGAAAAGTCTACACCAAATAGTTGAGCATACTCTTTTACAACTAGCCTTGCTTTGTATTTGTTTATAGAACCATTAGCGTTAAGTTTGGTTCTATAAACTCATTTCACACCAATAGGCTTCTTGTGTAATGGTCTGTCTACCAGCTCCGAAGTTTGATTCTTGTGAATCATCTTGATCTCATCTTCCATTGTTACAACCCACTTTGGATCCTTAACAGCCTCATCATATCCTGTAAGTTCAAACACAGCCATATTGCAATTTTGATAAAATTTTGTAAGTGGTCGAGTACCTCTTATTGGCTCATCATCAATTATATCATCTTCCTACAATTTTGATTCTTCTTCTTCTGAACAAAATTGTTCAGGTGCAGTTGTAACCGAATTCCATCTTGCAGCTTCATCAAATTTGACATCCCTGCTTACTATGATTTTTTTTTCATCAAAGGTTGATAAACTCTATAACCTTTGGTGAGATTATTGTATCCTACAAAGACTTCATATTCCGACTTTTGATCCAACTTCCCTCTTTTTATATTTGGAAAATGAGTAAAACACAAACAACCAAAAACTCTCAAGTTATAAATGAAGGGTTTAAAACCATACCAGGCTTCGAAAGGTGTTTTTCCTTTTAAAGCCTTTATTGGTAATCTGTTTTGTAGAAATACAGTTGTATTGACAACCTCAGCCCAAATGGCATTTCCTTCTCAAATAAAAGACACCTTGCCATCTCCATAATTGTTCTGTTTTTCCTCTCACTAACACCATTTTGTTGAGGTGTATAGGTGGCTGTAAGTTGATGTTTAATCCCTGCAGTTTCTCAAAACTTAGCAAATTTATCAGTTGTATACTCAGTCCTATTATCAGACCTAATCACCTTGATTCTACAACCACTTTGGTTTTCAATCCATGTTTTAAACTTCCAAAACACATCAGCAACTTCAGACTTTTGTTTGAGAAAGTAAACCCAACATATTCTATTAAAGTTATCAATAAGAATCATAAAGTACTTGTTACCATTTAAGGATGTAGTCCTCATAGGTCCACAAGCATCAATGTGAATCACCTGAAGCTTCTTAACTTCTCTACATGCCTTATTAACAGGGAATGGCAATCTGGCTTGCTTTCCTAGCTGACAAACTCCACACACTGTTGCTCCTCCTCCATTGAAAGTCATTCATTGACAAGATTATTTTTCTGCATATAATCTAATGCGAAATAATGACAATGCCCCATCTGCTTATGCTATAACTCAGCTTGGTTCAAAGCACATGGATATGCACTAGATTCATCATTATTCCAAATTAAACTGAAAATTTTGCTGTTCATTTTCACAGAGAACAACACTACACCATTTAGGTCAGTAATGACACACTTGTTATTCTTAAATACAACATAATAACCTTTTTCAAGCAATTGTCCCACACTCAGCAGATTTTGATCAATTTTAGGAATAGGTCATACATCAGAAATTAACTTTATACCTACTGAGCTTTTTATTGCAACAGTCCCTTTGCCTTTTACCTCAATATACTGCCCATTGCCAACTTTTACACCTTAACACCTCTGACTTATTTACTTCTTCAAAAAAAGATTCATCAAAAGAGATGTGATTTGTACATCCACTGTCTATAAGCCAGTCATCACTTGAACTGCTACTCGAAAAAAAGACACAACAAAAAGTTACTCCTCATATTGTTGATCCACTGCTTGAGCTTAATGTTTTTCTTGTTGTTTGTTTTTACATACCCTCTCTATATGCCTCATTTGCTTGCATGCCTTGAATTGAATGTCAGGCCGAAACCAACATTTCTTTTGTGAATGAGAGATTTTCTTACAGTAAGAACATAGGAAATGCTTGACCTTACTGCCTCCATGAATGTTGCTTTCCCTTTTCTTGTAATTCCTCTTATTCCATTGTTTTTCTTTACTGCCACCTTATGCTTGATCAGCTTCCTTCACTTGAAATGTTCCTTCAACTGTATCCTCATTTCTGTAAACTCTCCTTTATTCTTGAGCTTGCGAGTGCATTAATAAGCTCTCCCAATGTTATTGTTGATATATCTCCGGACTCTTCAAGTGAAGAGATTTTAGATTCAAATTTCTCGAGCAACGACACCGTAATCTTCTTTACAATTCTTCATCGAAAGCTCTTCCCGAGCATTCTAATCTTATTGACAATCATCCGTAACTTATCTCGTATAGTCCTTAACTACTTCGTCTTATTCATTTTCTGCATTTCAATTCCCTTTTCGAGTTCAAGACCTGCATGTGTTTTGTCCCGATGTTCCCCGATATTTTGCCTTCAAAAGATCCCATACCTATTTTGTTGTTTCACGGTCATGATCTTTATAAAATTGCCTCCAAAGCTGCGGAATGGATGCATGTCTTGGCCTTATACCTCCTTTTTCTTTCATCCCTGTTATTCCTCATATGAGCTAATGGTGGATCCTCGGGGTCTGCTTCCACCAAGTCCCATAAGTCACATGCTTGTAGGTATGACTCCATTTTCACAGCCCATACTTGATAATTTTTACCTGTGAAAACTGGAAGTGCAGATAAGAAGCTATTTCCTGCCATACTGAATTTGATAGAAGACTAAGTATTCGATTTGGTCTAGCAAGCCTCACAGGATACACTCACACACTTTCTAGGTCCCTTAAGAATAAGGGCTCTGATATCACTTTGTTGGTTTTAGAAAACAATGAAAATAACACAGAGATATTTGGGGCTGTAAAATTACATATTTCATTGCTACAATATCTGAATTTATACAAAGAAAAGAAACAAACAATGCCAAAATATATGCCTACATATCTTTAACAGGTATTTGATAAGATAAATTGAAAACAAATTGTTCCTACAATCTTACAGAATATTATTGATAGCATAACCATAACTTACTGTTTTTATTTTTGCCCAAATCCTGCAGCAAATATAGCACTGTCATCATCAATGCTTTTCAACCTCACCAATTTTGTTGTGCCTAGTGAAATTTCACTTAACAATCAAAACACGGCCCCCTTGTTTTATTATTAAAAAAAATACCTAATGCTTTATGCTTAGTTAAGAAAAGTCAAATATGTTTTAATTTTATTTATTTTTTTGAAATGAAAATATTTAATAAAGGGACAAATATATTGGTCAACATATGAAAATTGTCAACTAATAAATGTATAAGTATACTAATTTTTGTTCTAGTGTTAGTTAAAATTGATTGCTCTATAGCTTTATCTGAACACAGGCACAACATTCATACATGATGAAATTCAAAGCTGAGATGACAACATACCTTTTGAATTAATAAATTATCATATATGTCTGAATTTTTGACCAATCAAATTCCACAAGACAAAAATTTGTTGGCTAGCAAAATTATCAAAATGCAATGAAGAAATCATTGTAATGATATATATAAAATAATAATTAGGAGCAAAAATAGCAATAAGCTACTTAATTAGAACTATTCGAGTAGTCTGCTGCTAAATGCACTTAATTTAATCCACTATAGGTGAGTTCCTTGAATTAATTGTTCTGTACCACCGCTGTTAATATTTATAAATATAATATATCAGTTGTTGATTGAATATGTGGGTTCTTCATAACTATTGTTAACTACATTAACAAAAAATAATATGACTAGTAAAGAAGAGGAATCTTATGGTTAGTTATATTAATATGACAGAAAAAGAAATACCTTAACCAAATGAAGTAGGAGATTTTTTTTTAACCAAAAGAAATATCTTATGGTTAGTTATATTAATAACAAAAATGATTTTAAAAAATGCAAAAAAAAAAAGGAAAAGACTATTTTCTCTTTAGGCGCATTAATTTCTTTTACTAAATTAGGGACAAGATTTAAAAATGCACTTTATTTTTTTGTAATACATGTAAACCATCCTTAAGACCCATAACAACATAAACAGCACATCCAAAGAGAAACATCCCACAACTATCTATATATGTAAAATTATAAAGTTTAAATTAAGTTCATGTAGGCCTTAACATTGGGTACAAAATTAAGATACCGACACCAACACAAAAGAAAATATGACAAAAGAACTGCCAAGATTATCATCATCTAAATTTTGGATACTAAATATCTTATATGAATTAATAATCCCAAACAAATTAAAAGGATTAGGATACTAAACATCTTATATAAATCAACAATTCCAAATGAACTAAAACGATTAGGATATCTCCAACATCAGACCAAAAGACCATAAAAACAGAGTGCATAGTTTGCACATAAAAACAGGGTATATCTTCTCCTCAGCAGCTTAGTCTTCCTAAGAGCCAACAATAACACAATACGGATAGATAGTTCCTTGATTGGGAAGTTTAACTTTGTACTTATAATATGATCTTTCGTTAGACTTAGTCAAAGATTGTTTTGTAATTAATTTCATGTGTTGCATATATATAAATGCTCGAATGTTCTTTGTTAAAATAGCATGATTGGACAGAATTAACAAATGAATGTCAAATTATTATGATTGAATTTACTAGATTAGCATTATCTAATTATTATGATTGAATTTGCTAGATTAGCATTATCTCGTCTTTGTATAATCTAACTTGAGACAATCAATATTTATATTGATTTCATCCCTCTAATCATTACTTTGATATATGCTTTTAAAACTTTTACACACAACACAACCCTACAGAAAATTACCTAAAACCAAATGAAATATCAAGGCTATAATTAGCTGTTGATCAAAGGAAAAGAAGAGACAAATGAATCTGTAACACATGGCATGGTACTGCTATATGTATATGAATTTGTTTAGAGTCCTTTAGCATAGATAAAATTCAATTATATGTCCTTCGTATTTTTTCTTCGAATTAGTACTAAAAAGGACTTGCAATCTAGACCATGTATTCGTTATGAGATTTATTAGAGTGAATATAATTGTTTTTATGATTATCAAATAATATATTTAAGAGTTAGTTATTTTTTTATATATAAAATTGAAATTTTTTAATTGTGCACAAGAGTTTGAAGGTCATTGAGAGGATTTGCTCATTAATTTGCTGGTGAGCTTAGTAATTAACGGTTTGTGAAGTGTACCGATCAGGAGAATTTATTGAAAGCTCTTTATTACATCATCTTCGTACTTGTACCCTATCTACAAATCCCATAACAACAAAAACACAGAAAATCAAAAGAGAAACAATATCCCACACTGCCAAGAATATATCATAAACAAAAAACAAAGTAAGCAAATCAAACCATTTGCTTGCCATGCCAAGATCAAGAATGCTACTGCCATAACAAGAAATAGCATTGAAAGAATGTAGAATGCCACAAGACATTATAAATCAAGATTATCATTATCCGAAATTCCGAATTTTGTATACAAGACATTATATATCAACAATTCAAAAGAATAAAAATTTAAACCGATTAAAAGGATAGCCAATAGGTAGAGTTTTAAGTGAAGAACAACCAATCAACCAAGCTTCTATCTACCTAAATTGCTGGAAGCGTTCGGCTGTTTCTGGATGAACCACAGATCCCATTGAATTTTGGTTGCATCCATTCTGGCAAAAATACTTAATATTTGATTTTAGTTTGGACTAAAAGCAAACATGCAATTGAATCTAATTGTTTAAAAATTTACAACACAGTACCCAAAAGAAAGAATAAAATGACAAGCAGCTTTAACTAATGTAGAGTATGCATGCATATTAAATTTTCTCATCAAATCATCACCCATTGTGCTCTTTCATCATTTAGTGACTCGTGATGCACATGTTTGATAGAATGAATCAGGTGTTTGCTGGAATGTCTCATCATCTCAGCAAGCGACTGAGAAGAACATTCAAGAATCACCAGGATAATATAAGATCAATGATGCAACGAGGACAAACAAAGATGGAAGCTGTAGCTTTTGACGGTACACATGTTATAGCCGTTAGTTAAACAAATGTAAACCATCAGATAACGTTTTGTAAATATATATAGATTCAAAATGAACGTAACATTGTTGTGATGTGTGTGCATTATTCTCTCATTTGGCTTTCGTTACATCTCTTTTAAATTTTTTTTTTCAAATAATTTTCAATTTCTGACAAATGCTACATAATACGATCATGTCTTAATTAATAACATAAAGCATAAAGTCAGCTCTAATCTTTTTCAAACTTGGTCACATTTGTTGAATATATAAATACTCTCGTCTTCAATATTCTTTATTAAATTAACGTGATTGGACATAATTAAATAATGAAAATCGAATTATTATGATGGCTGGATACTTGAATTAGTTAGCTAGATTAGTGTTATTTTGTCATTATCAAAGATAACATTCAATTATGTATAATATGTCATTCACATTTTCACTTTTAATTAAAATCATAAACTTATTAATTATTAACTTACTTCAAGTTTGCATTAGTTAAAAAATAAATTAAAAAAGTGAAAACTCAAGCCCACCCTTACACATCCTCTAGAATGGGTTTCTGCCTGAGTTTAAAAAAACTTGACCCAAACCTACATTTTACTATTTTTTAAAAAAATATTGAGAAGCCTAATTCAACACAACTAGTACAACCTGCACTTATGTAGGTTGGTAGACATAATTAGAATTTTCAAAATGACATAGTCTCATAATTAACCAAATCGTTAACCTAACTTGACCAAACATGAAGAGATTCTTTGTTTTTTTTAACTAAGAAGAAGCTCTAATTTTTAATTTTACTCTAATAGTTTAGGCATTCAAAGAAAACAAGAGAAAATCATTATTTTATTTCACATTTCAATTAAAGTTAAAAAAAAAACTAAGAAGTATATAAATTTTGAAACAATGCATGATTTCTCATAAAAAGAAAAATGACATTTATGCCCCCAATTTTTAATGAAATGATCACCAACACCCTCATATTTTCAAAAAGGGATATTAAGACCCATTTTTTACCATAATACATTTTAACTAATATTTTATAATAAATAGAATTATAACATTAAAATAAATGGAATAATATATACATTTTAAAAAATTTTCAATATTAAAAAAATTAATATTTTACAATTTATTATATATATTTTATTATATTAAAGAAGATTTTATAATAAATATAATCATAACATTAAAATAAATGTATTGACATTTAATTTTTTTTGAATGTTAAGCAAAATAATAATTTTAACATTATTAGTATGTGAGAATTTTTTTACTTCTAAAATGTACTTAATGCAAATATTTATTTAAAATTATATAATAAATAAAAATATTTTTTATAAAATAAATATAATAATTTACATATTTAAATTTATTTAAATACTAAAATATTTTAATATTATTAGTCTATTGCATAGATTATATTATTTTAATAATATTTATATTTATAAAAAATTAAAGTTATTTTTTTAATAATATAAGTAAATGATATAATAGTCAAATGATGGTAAAAATGAGCTTGTGGTGTCCTTTTTTTAAAATTTAGGAGTGTCAGTAGTAATTTCCTAAAATATGAGGGTGTGTATGTCATTTTCTCCATTAATAAAAAAAACTTTTCAATGAAATTTGTTTAAATGAATTTTAATGTTATCAAGCTAATGATACACACGATGATGCTTAAATTTTTTGAAGAATAAAATGTTCCTTTAAAATCTCATCTTGTTATGTTAATTTATCTTACAAAAGATTACGAACAAGATTTTAATAAGTTTCACAATCAAAATATGAATAAAATTGATTTAAAAAATAAATTAGAATATAAAATATTTATAAGGGAAAATTTTGTTTTCATCCTTAAGATTTGATGCAATAACTCATTTAGTCATTGTTGTTTAAATAATAGTTCATTCCATCTTTTCTTTTTAAACAATAGTTCAAAACACTCTTCTGTAAATTTATTAAATAATTCTTTGAGGGTACAATGTGATTTTCAATTAAGGTTATACAAATTATTTTAAACTAGAATTCTCAAACACAATTAAATAATATCTATTTTTTTGTATAAATTTAAATATTTAAAGATAACTTAATGAATAAATAATATTTGAAATATATATTAATGATAATTTTTTTTTAAATATATATTTCACATAGAGTTATTTTTATCTTTTTTGTCATTTAACTTATTTCATATTTTCATACAATCATTATAAATAAATGAATAATTAATCTATAATGTTATTTTACTAAAAGTAAACGTAGACTTCTTCATTTATTTTTTAAAAAATACGTACTAAAGGCATAAAAATACATATTTAAAATATTATAAAATAAAAGACACAACATTAGAGCATATGATTATTTATATTTTAATTTATACCTTATTTTAATATAAAGAATGACCCTTGATTGGAAAATTATTATTATTATATAAAAAGTTTAGTTGGCTTGATTAAAAAAATTAATTAACATGCACGTGTATGTATATATATATATATATATATATTGCATAATATTTAGTAGTATTTTTGTTTTATTAAGTTATTCTTATATTTTAAATTTATTCAAAATGTCAGAGTTATTTAATTGTTCTTTAGATTTATTTTTTTAAAATAATTTATATTTATTTAGTTGAAAATCATATTTTATCCTCAAAAAATTATTTAATAAATTAAAAATAAATTTACAGAAAGATTTTTGAGATATTGTTAAAAAAATAGATTAAATGAGTTATTATTTAAACAAGGATAAAATGGACTATTGCATCAAATTGTAGGAATGAAAACAATTTTTTTCTTTTCTATAATGGAATAATAATATATTTATAGAAAATAGAACAAAATTTAGTGTAAAAATATAAAAGATAAAAAATCGTATGCAATAGTAAATTTTTTTTGCCTTCTTGTTAATTTTTTGTGACGATGAACTATTTTTATTTTTATTTTTTTGTATACACTGATGTTTATAATATATAAAACACCCAAAAATAATTAAAAAAGGAAAAAGTGTACAGTAAATTTTGAACGGGAGCACAAGAGAAGGGCAAAATCTCACGGCAAATGTGAAGTGACCAGCCGTGAGTGTAGAAGCAACTGCAACTGAATAATGAGTCTCGACTGTTCACTGAAGGACAATTAAGGGGGAGAAACAGAGGCCGAGTGATTCGTTTTTTCTCAACGCAGAGAGAGAGAGAGAGTCGAAGACGGTGACGTCACCGGTGGTTACACATTTGTAGCCCGCTGTCGAGTTACACATTCGGCACCAAAGAGCAGAAGATGGAGAAGGACACCTCCGTCGCTGATGTTTATTTTATTTTTTAAAATTTTAAATCAATAGATTTTTTTTTTCCAGCAAAAAAGTTGGTTTGTGTTTTGGTTGAATTAACATGTTTAAGTAATCCGAAATCCTGGTTTAATTTTGTGCTACATTATTTGTGAATTAGAGAACCTAATTTTAATGAAAATTAATTTGGGAAAGTTTTCAGTAAAAATTGTCCTAATTTTTTTTCTTTTGCACCGAATTACGATCTTGGTTTGTAGGGGAAGAAGAAATAATTTGTGTTATAAGAAATATTGCAGCTTTGGAAATTTATGTTTGGAGTAGAATGTGATAATTACTTTGGAATTGTGGGTTTCAGCTATATGAAAGAGGGCATGATGACGATTGTTGAAGCAATTTTACTGGTATGTTTTGTTTTGGTTAATTGTGTTACATTTTTATCAGCTTTATGTATAATTTTGTTGTGAAACCTCATCCATTGATTTTGGACCTGGCATGTGTGTTGAAGTCGCAGCAGTTGTTTCTTGATTAATACCTGTTTGTAATGGTAAATTTTGAGCTTCAACAATTCAATCTTTGCTAGTTTTACCTTCAAATGAATGAATCATTCAGTTCTGACTTCATTAGACCAGTCAAACCAATTAGACTTCAGAAACTATAAGACCAATGAGGAATGAAACTGGGCCATTCTCCAAGCCGTCTTTGCGGTTTGGAACCCTTAGCTTATGACTTATGATTCATGGTTGTTATCAACATTTGCCTTTCCATATGACTTATGGACTGCTTAAAGAATATTTGCAGAGAACACTATTCAGAAGCAACAAAATTTTCAGATTATCTTGGGCAAGGACACTATTGCTGGTGTACTTCAATAATATTTGCTATGTGTTGTTTTATCTTGCAGGTTCAGGAGCATAATCATCCTCACATACTACTACTGCAAATTGGAAACCCATTCTGCAAACTTCTTGATGGGCGTTTAAAGCCTGGAGAGAATGGCATGATCTTACTGTTCTACATCATTATTGTGTGGGTCCCTTTTACGTATGTTGATTGGAACTTATGTTGTTTATGATGTTGGACAGAAATTGCGGGGTTGAAAAGGAAGCTGACCAGCAAGCTTGGGGTGAATTCTACTGCTCTTGTGCCTGACTGGCAGGTTTTATATCCTGTTTCACTTCAATTATTTCAGTGTAGGCTTGAGAGTTCAGAATAATGTCAATGGGAAAACTTAAAAAGAAGTATCACTCGGATTAAGTGCGACATCAGAGGGACTGCTGATAGAAAATATATGCTGTGTCAATTAGAAATGCATTGGCTGGGAAATGAAGCCCTCTTATTTGTTCATTTGTGCTAAAATTGTAATATACATTTTGTGTGTTTAGTGATAGATGAGAAAAGTAGCATTTCATTATGTATCCTAGACTCCAGTTGTATCAAGAACTGTGTATATTGGAAGAAATGGTTGTAGGGCATTTTTTCTTTTAGCCTTTTTTTAAGCTTGTAAGGACATTTCAAGTTTTGGGATCTAATTATTTCATTATGATCATCTCGTTTTGTCGACTTCGTATTGCAGATTGGTGAATGTGTTGCAATCTGGTGGAGGCCAAACTTGAAACCATAATGTATCTTTACTGCCCTCCGCTCATCACAAAGTCAGAGGTAAAATTCGTTGAAAGCACTAAATGATGAATTTTTCATGTTGTGGGCCTCTTGAGTCCTTAATCTTTATTTTTTTTCTTTACGTAGCTAGTGTCGTGGGTTCACTCATCCCATCTCTTTTCTTGCTTCATTTTTTGTAATGCAGGAGTGTAAGAAGCTTTTCCTTATTCACTTGTCTGAGAGAGAGTACTTTGTTGTGCCCAAAAATTTGAAACTCCTTGCTGTACCATTGTTTGAACTCTATGATAACATCCAGGTATTTAGAATTCATGCCTTTCATCTCTTTGCCAATATATTTTATCTTGGAAGTTTACTTCAGTTTTATGCTGTTAAGATTTTTGACTGTCAACTTTTAACTGCCAGATTTCCTATCGCTTAGGTAGATAGAGATTTTGCTTGGGAATGAATTTTCAGTTTTCTGACAAATGCAACACAATATGATCATTTCCTAATTAATAATTCAAAGCATAAATGCAGCTCAAATCTTTTTCAAACTTAGCCAAAGTTGTTGAATGTATAAATACTCAAGTGTTCAGTGTTCTTTATTAAATTCGCATGATTGGACATAATAAAATAATGAAAATCAAATTATCATGATGGTTGGATTAGTTAGCTAGATTAGTGTTATTTTGTCTAATTATCATGGATAAAATTCAATAATATATTTCCTTCGTATTTTCTCTTTTAATTAAAATCATAAAATGACCTACAATATAGGCCATGTATTTGTTATGTGTTTACTGGCGTGATTTGCAATATAAAGTGAATTGTTGTTGCTTTCATGATTGTCAAATATTTTCTCTTTTTATTAGTCATAAAGAACTAGTAGTCGTATTAATTAATATAAGCTAGCTAGCTGAATGTTCAATGTTATTGCACTTTTGAGCTGCATATATGGTATGCTGGGGCAGCGAAATTGATTTCTGTGATATGATACTATTCAATCAACTTTGCTCTTCAGTTATAGACACAAATGAAAGTGCACATGCATTAGCTAGATGATAATTGAATGACCAAGATTTTAATCCCATCATAATTAACAACTAACAATCCAAGAAGTAACCGAAACTGTGGCTGTGCCCAAGCAAGTCCAGCTGCTACTCTTAGAAATTCTGGTCATTGTGCCTAAAGGGCTTCCTACATCATATAAATTACACCGGTTCTTCTTAATTATTTGTACATTAATGACTAGTTAGAAAGTAATATCTTTATTTTTCTTAGTACATCCATAAAAATATTCATCATACCAAGATTAATTACCTTTGCTCTCCTTATTTTTCTTAGCCAAGCAAGTCTTCAAAACAAAGCATTTTCTTGTGATGCCATGATCAAGAATGCTGCTGCCTGACAGCAAATGGCATTGCAAGAATGTAGAATGCCACATGTTACCTAATCTGTTCTAAATTAAGATTAGGATTAGGAACCGCGCATCCTCTTCCTGCCATTCACATAACTGGTGAATATTGTTGATTTATCAAATCTGGAGCACCTGTCTTCTTCAATTGTCGATCATCAAAACCTCACTAAGTTGAAACTCTGTAATTGTCCCAAGCTCAAATACTTTCCCGAGAAGGACAGTCCGCCTCTCTTTTGCGATTAGAGATCTCGGGTTGTCCCTTGATAGAAGAAAGGTAAACAAAGGATGGAGGATAGACCAGTAGATTGGGATTTGAAGCAGAGGAGGAATGAGTACTGAAGTGTATAAATTAATTAATTATTCCTAAGTTTCTTTGAAAACAGAGGAGTTAGGAGTGTATTAATTAATTTCTTATTGGGTGGGTGTAATGTGTTATGGCCTCTACTCTTTATTTCTTGATGTTATTAATATTGATGTTGTATCTTGGCTAAGTTGTAGTCTTCGAATTGCCATCTGATGTTCAATAGCCAAGCAAGTCTTCAATTATTTGTGAATCTAGCGCTCTACTTATATACAACTAAAAATCAATTTGATTCTTTGACTAATAAGAATTGTCATTCTGAACTAAGGGCCAGTGAGCTTATGATTATTGCTAAAATATGAGTTCTGTGATCTTTCATGCATTTTATATACTATTAATTGTTTGAGCTTATAAACTAAGACATCAAAACATAGATTCTGTTCTAGCTACTGTTTCACTTTAGATTTGGCATTGATTTTTAGCTTTATCTTTTATGGCTTATGATAACCATATATGTATATATGACCAAGCTACTTAGTGGAAAATAGTGAACCAGAGATTCACTATTCCCCATGACCTACTGAAAAATTAGATGAAGATCTCCAATATTATCAATTCTGCGTTTCAATTTCGAGTTGGAAAATAGTGAACCAGAGGTTAAGGTGATTTATTTTTGTATGTATTTAATCAAGTAAAAATGGAATCTGTATTGTAGCTAGACACAGTTTCATTGGTTATGAACGCACTTTGTTGGCACAGTCATAATAAAATTAATCTCAGATAAAGGAATTCAAATTGCAGGACCGTTGGAAAGATCTTAGGGTGAGAGGAAACTTTCTTTATAGTAACTTCAATAACTAAAAGAAAAAAATAAAAATAAAAGAAAGCACGTGTGTCAATGTGCTTTCTATCGAAATTACAAAAAATTTAAGATAAAGAGACTATTTTGTCCATTAGTTCATATAAGAAGAAAAAATAATATTTTAGGAGGCTTCAAAGGTAAAATAATTTTTTTCTTAAATTGCTGAACGTTGGCTAATGGAATCAGAAGAATTCTTCTGGTAAGCTATTGGAAGCTTATTTCAGTGGCCATTGATATTTAATCAGATGCTCAGCCTGTTTAGATTTTAATACAATGCCATCATTTGTTCATTGTTTAATATAAGACCAATTTTTTTGCCGATTAATGTATATTGCCGTAAATCGATATCATTCCCCATTACTCTTTCTTTATCATTTCCAGTGATACTTGAAAATTGACACATTTTACTTAAAGATGTGTGATAAATGTGATAATCTAATATAAAAACGACTAGCAATAGATGTGTACGCAAGTGAACTTATGGATACCAAAAAACAACTCACTATCAATATTGCCACATAATTTAATTTTATGTTATTTGTGTGTATACAAAAATTAATCAAACTCTTTTCAACATTTTCTAGTGTCTTTGGTCAGAAATATTTTTTTTTAATTTCTAATTATTAAATAATTAATAAAGTGATAGAATACACTCAAAACATTGTAATATCTTTTAAAAGATAATAATTAAAAGTAAGAAACTGACTCATTATAATATTTTTTAGAACCTAATTAATCATGTCAAGCAAAGGAAAGATTCTTGGTCTGGCTTTTATTTAATTTAATATGTGAAGAAAAGGCATGTCATGAGCTCCTCCGATTTTATATTTCTGGTGGGCTCTGTTTTTCTTTTCACTTTTGCAGTGGGTTTTGCTTAATTGATTTCTAGACTTCCTAACAATCACAAACTCATTCTGCTAATTCACTTTCTCATTTGCTTTAATTTCCATAAACTCATAATTCGGTTTCTTTCTTTGCCCAAATAAAATTGAGAAAAATAAAAAATGTCAACCATCGGAGAGGGCAATCCTTGCGGTATCCGTTTGAGTTGCTGGTCAATAAGTTAGCTTCAGTAGTGGATTTGATTGCTTGATGACACAAGTATATTTATAAATAGAGATCATATTTAGGCTTTTTTTTTTTTTTGAAGAATGTTTAAGCCATTTAGGCATCAATAAAATGTTTTTACACCACTCTTTTCTTAGCCCTCTTTTCTAAAACGAATTTGATTAAATAACATCTATTTTTATGCATCAAATATCTAATATAATATTTTTCAATAAGAACAATATATTGATTCTTGACAGACTTATAACATTCAAGAGTATTTAGATTTATTTAATCGATGCACAATAAGCAAACAAATAATGTTTTATTGTATCTTAGAAACGTGTTTGCTTAACCCATGTGCATCACTCAATTGGTAGTTGCAAATAACGTCTTAAGAAAAATGACATTTGTAATGTATTTTAAAGTACACATTTATTTTCTACATATTTTATCATTTTTTTATCATATTAAAGTTCCATAGTTTTTACTGCTATTCTCTATATTTGTCGTTTCTCACAAATATGTATCCCTAACATATTAGTTATCACTTCATAAAATTTTGTAAATACCAGTAATATCATTAATCAATCATTCATAAACACCTGAGTATTTATAATTAGTTTATCTCTCAATTAAAACTAGATATATGTATATATGTGAACTCTAATTAAATGGTACATGAGCCATATCTAAAAAAGTGAGTTCTAATTTCTTTTTCCATTTTTTTAAATATTAGATATATGTACATACTTATGCATGTACTAAATAGGAAGCGATATATAAAGATGAATTCTTTTTGCTAGACACTGGTTTTTGTTTTTTTTTTTTCAATTATTCAATGGGATTAGGATTTTTTTCTAGTAGTTTTTTCTTTTATTCTTTTTTATTTTTTAATAATTAGTGATAAAAAAATTAAGAGAGAATTATTATACTATTCAACGACGCTTATGGTATGTTTGAAATTGAGATATTGTAGTTTAAAAGCTATAGTTGTTATGGAAAAAAACTGTAATTATAAAATAAAAATTAATAAAATGTAACAAATATAATTTTTAAATAATAATTTTAACAAAATTATTAAAGATATAATATATTTTACATCATACAAGTAAAAAATTATATTAATATAACTTTAAAACTACAGCAGTTAATATTTACCAAACACTTTAGAACTGTAGCTTAAAAGTTATAGCTGATTAATCTCAATTCCAAACTTAACTTAGTCCACCTCTCCCGCCCACTTCGTCAAGATACAAGGACATGCATACGAAACTTGCTAAATTATTGATGGTGTTGGGTCTATCGTGTAATAAAGTGAAGCTTGCTAAATTATTGGTGGTGGGACAATTTTTATTTTTACATTAGCGTTATTTCAATTGAGTCTATTTGATTGATAACGTATTAATCTTGTTATTTCAATTATAACGATATCAATTGACGCCCTTAAGAAATTGAATAACTATGAAAATAATATTGATAGAATTAAAAGAAATATTATTAAACCTAAAAGAAGAAATAAAAGAATTAAAACAAGAAATAGAAAAATTAAAAATAAAAATAACACTTATGCAAGTTAGTAAGAAAAAAAGTAAAAAATTTAAAAAATATAAAATAATAAAATTTGAGTTATTCAAAAAACCTGAAATAGATACTTCCAAAAAACCTCAACCAGGTAGTTTTGCTGAATGGTTTATGGTTAATAAATATCCAAAAATAATAAAAGATACTGAAAACTTAAAAGAAGAATTTGAAGAAAAAATTGATAAATGAAAAGAAAAGATAGAAATTAATAAAGACAGTGGTTCAGAATAATGGATAAAGAAATAGAAGAACTTATAGAAAATTTTTTTAAAATAAATTTAAGTGATTTAGAAGACTATAAAAAAGAATATAAAATAAAAATGAATACAAGCGATAGACCAGAAATCAAACCAAATATACCTGACCCTAACACATTCTATAAACAAACTAATAAAAAAAGAAAATATAAACTTTTCTATAAATATACACCATTAAATAAAAATAAGTCATGAAATTCTTATTATAACCCTAAAGATAGTGAATTATTACAAATAAGTAATGCAGGAGTATTTTTATACTTAGATTATAGAAAAGATCCACAAAAAACTTTTGTAAACTAAGGAATACAAATGAGATTATTTTTTATTTATAATGGACATAAAGATGATTGGAATGTAGAAACAGAAGACCAAAAAATAAATATATTCACTGAAATATTAATAACAAGTTTTGTAAGAAATCTTTTTAGTTGGTGGTAAGAACTATCTCTTAATGTCAAAGAATTAATAATAAATACAACTAAATCGAGATTTTTAAGAAGTAAAGAACAAGGAATAGAAACAATCATTGAATATATTTCTAATGAATTTCTAGGAGAAATATGAACAGAAAATAGAGAACAAGAGTTAAAAGATGAAAAACTAGGAAATAGGTTAAAATTAATAAACCTAAACATATGTAATATGTGTTATGTAAAATAATATAGTTGTGAATTCGGTAAATATTATTATGCCCAATATTATAGTGATGAAGATCAAAACATATATCTTAATTTATATTACTCAAAATTACGACCTTCTTGTAATACATATTTCGTAAATAAATACGATAAATATAAAACAATAATTCCTATGCCTGAAACATTATGATCAATGATTAAATTTTTAAATCAGAGATTAAGTGAAATATGTATGCAAAGAAATATAATTAAAAGAAGTAGAACGATTGGAGATATATACTGTCACAAGACAGAAATGCCAACACAATGAGGTTGTCAAACCCCCTATAAAAGTCATAAAAAGTATAACAAGCTAATAGAAAAGAAGTATAAAAAATACAGACATTTCAAAAAAAAAATACACCAAGCCTCATAGGAAGTTCTATAAAAGAAAATATAAAAAACAAAAGAAACAATTTGATAAAAATAAATGCAAATGTTGGAATTGTGGAGAAATAGGACATTTAAGTACAGAATGTATAAAGAAGAAAGTTAGAATACTGGAAAAAGAATTTAATAATATAAAAATGAGTTAGAATTAATAAGTAATTTATCTGAATAAGAAGGAAAAGAAGTATACATGTCAAAAGGAAATACAACTAGTGAATCAGATAAATCAGAATAAAGAAAAAGAAGTTAATACTACTATAGAAGTAAGTGAAGAAATATATGAAATAGAAAAAGAAGAAAATATTAATAGACATAGTTTGGTAGCAACATTTGATAAAAATAGATATGATAAACTTTTAAAAGCAAAATTAGAGAAACCGAATTATGGAATTTTATATAAACTAAGAGATATAATTAAAAGAAAGAAAATAATATTACATGAATATTATGAACAAGAAAAAATTATAACAATAACTCAAGCTGAGAGAAATATAAGATTAAATTTAATAAATAAAATGACAATTGACGTAGCACTTATAAAAATAAAAAAGGAATCAATCAGGGAAAAAAGAAATCCAAATATTAGTAAAATCTTTGTTTAAGGAATGAATAGATAGCTCAATAGTATTGTTATTATATGATCAATGATTTAATGATCCAATGGTAGGACATTTAGGAATGATAGAAGGAAATTTATGTTACACTAAATTATTATTTACATGTCTTTCAAAGTATTGTGTACATATAAAAGATAAAAACATAGATGAAACATTAACCCTCTATTTTAAACTACTAAGAGATAATTTAATGAAGGAAGGAAATAAATTAATGACATTCCATTATTCGGCCTTGTATAGCTTTTGCAATTCAAATTATGGAGAAATATATAGTGATAAACCATTAATAGAAATTAATAAAGAATGTGAAAAAATAACCACCTTAATTGAACCGATAGTACAAGATATTAAAATACCTATAAATTATAAATTAAGTATTGATGATAGAAAATAAATAATAAATACAAAAAGTTAAGAATCATCAATAATTCTTATAAGCTTTAAAGGTAAAACATTATTAAGAGCGAATTTATCATGATCAAATAGAAATTATACAACAAGTAAACAACTAACCAATACTCCGACAACAAGAGTAATGAAAATATCAGGATAATATTTTGATAGATTAAATTATACAAAAGGTCCATATATTATACTAGATACAGGAGCTAGTCATATAATCATATGAACCATAATAAAAAAAATGGACTAATAGAAAAGAAATAAATGAACCTTATGAATATATAGATTTCAATGGAATTAAACATATATGCAAAAAATAAATAAAAGTACCAATAATAATTGAAGGAATAAGAATAATAGTAACCTGTTTTATAGATTCAAACATATATAATGAAAACCATATACTACTAGGTAATAGTTTTTTAGAAGATTTAGAATATTATAAAATTGAAAAACATGGTATAACATTATCTTCAGAAGGAAATGAAATCTTCTGTAAACGATGGTAAATAAAGCATATTTTAAACACCCTATGTCAGTATATATACAAGTTCATACAATTGAAAAAGATATCCATACATGTGCATTGATTGATACAGGAAGTGAAATCACTATCATGAAAACATTTCTTTCTAATAAATGGAAACCAAACGGCCAAATTAAAATAACTGAAATTACTGACGATAAACAACAAGTTAGTCATACTATTCACAAATATGAAATAATTTTAGGAAGTAAAAATATCCCTATCCCTCAGGTGTATAAATACGGCCAGATGGATTGTGATATCCTCTTAGGAAATGACTTCTTACAACATTTTCAATGTTATCAATAGACTTTATTTTTAATTACTTTAAAAACCCCTTGTAACCATATTCTTCGTATTCCACGAGAATTTCGTCCATTCAGAGTTCAGCCAAGTCAGTGTGGTGATAAATATGAAAAATATTATTTAATACAGAAAGGACAGATATACTATATAAACTTAGAAACTATTAAACAACAACTAAAACAAGTTTATAGTAAAAACCCTTTAGCATTATGGAAACCTGGTCATTCTCGAGCAAAAATAGAGTTAATAGAAAATAAAATAATTAGAGTAAAGCCTATGATGTACACATTAGAGGACAAGGAAGAATCTAAAATTCAAATAAATGAACTATTAAACTTAAATTTAATACAATATAGTAATAGTCCTCATAGTAGTCTTGTTTTATGGTCATGAAAAGAGCAGAACAATCAAGAGAAAAAACTAGAATAGTAATAAATTATAAAGAATTAAATAAATATGCTAAATTTGGTGGATATTTTCTACCAAATAAAGAAATATTAATAAATTTAGTAAAAGGAAAAAATTATTATTCTAAATTTGATTGTAAATCAGGATTTTGGGCAGATAAAAATAGAAAAAGAAAATATATGATATAATGCCTTTAATACACCACAAAGACATTATGAATGGCTAGTAATGTCCTTTGGGTTAAAAAACGCTTCACAAATATTTCAAAAAAGAATGGATAAAATATTCAAAGGAAACAATAATATTGTAGTCTATGTAGATGATATTTTAATAGCTTCAGACTCATTAGAAGAACATAGAATACATTTAAAAGATTTTGTAATTAAATGTATAAAAGAAGGAATAGTATTATCATAAAAAAAAGCATCAATTGAGCATATAAAGATATAATTTTTGGGAATGATTTTAGATAAAAATAGAATAAAATTACAAAATCATATTGCACGAAAAATAGAAGATTTTCCTGATAAATTAGAAAACAAACAACAAATACAAAAAATTTTAGGATGTCTAAATTATGAAGAAGGATTTATAGAAAATCTGTCAAAGAAAAGAAATATCCTTAAAAATTGTTAAGAAAAAAATACACGAGGATGGAGTATAGAACATACAGAAGTAGTAAAAGAATTAAAAGAACATTGTAAGCATTTACCAGAGTTAAGATTACTATGAGAAAATGATAATTTAATTTTATAAACTGATGTCTCTGACATTATATTGGGAAACAATACTCAAAACAGATTTAAATGAAATTTGTAAATATACTAGTGGAACCTTTAATAAAGCACAAATAAATTATCCAATTCATGAAAAAGAACTATTAGCAATTTATAAAGGAATAAAGAAATTTTCATTATTCTTATTACAAAAGAAATTCTCTGTAGAAACTGATAATACCTAGATAAATTCTTTAATACATAAAAATTTGTCAAATGAGCCGCAATATGGAAGGTTGCATAGATGGCAAGCGTATCCGTCTTATTATAATTTTAATATTATAAATATAAAAAAGTGCTAATAATTTTTTTGGTAGATTTGCTCAGTAAAAACGTATAATTCACCTAGTAAAGCATGGAGAAAAGAATAGCAGATCTGGAAACAGATCTTGTAGACCTCGAAGAGGTTGTCAGCATCCTTGGCAATTTTGTAAATAAGTTCAAACTCCTATAAAAATTTTAAGAGAAGAGTTTGAGGAAAGTAAAAAAGTAAATTCTTTAAGTGGGCAATCAATAAATCTTGATGTAAACTCTCCAAGTGGAAATAGTGGTGAACCACACCCACATGGAAAGGCTATCTGTGATGAGGATTATGCACAAATTCCATCAAGAAAAAAAGTGATAGCAGTAAATCCCAGTAAACCTTCGGTAAAAGATTGAACCATTGCAGTTGTAAAAAGAGTAAATTTTGGAGGAGTTGAACATGTAAACCTCCTATAAAAAGAAAAATAATATAAGAGTTTTTCTGAATATATTTACAGTAAAACAGAATATTCGGAAAGTAGCTTCAGAAGTAACGGTAAATCAATATACCTAAGAGTTGTATGTATAAAGGGATCAGATCCAGAATTTGTTAAAAAATTAGTAGATTTTGGATATCTCGATCTGATATATCCTAATGTAAACTTAAGTAAATTATTTTGTTTTGATCCAACACTTGTAAGCAAGATAAGCCAATATGCCCAAAAGAAGAACGTATGTCTAAAGTTCTATACTATAAGTCCAGAGTATGATGATGATGAAGAATATGAAGTCATCCATTTGATCAGCCTCAACATTATAACCAACAGTTTCAACCTAAAAGTTGGCCAAAGTAAAAAAAAAGAACCTATCTTCAGCAGAGAATGGGCTGGGTATAGAAGAGTCGCAGCTATTACAGTTGTAAGATTGCTTGCATCAAACTTGTATGAACGAGGGTACAAAGTCCTCATACAACAGGATAATTTTATCTTCTGTACACCAAGTACAGGTGTTGGCAGATCTGGGGTGCTAGCCAGCTTTATATCTGATATTGACAACCATCACATTCCATGTAGGCCCAGTACAAGATGTATTACATATGAAAAGATGGAGCATTTGACATGCATCTCATAAAGTCATGTAAAATTTTTATTTTGTCAACAGATGTAGGCCATATGTCGGCCATCATAGAATAAAGCCATGTAAACTTTTTATTTTGTCAACAAATGTAGGCCATTTGTCAGGTGTCATGATGTAAAATTTCTAAAAGGAAAGGGCCCAAAGTTAAAGCACAGATAAGATAAGCGATAAAATTTCATCATGAAATCTTATTACTTTAGAAAAGTGATAACACTTGTAATACCTATCATGAAAAAATTGTATAAATAGAAGGGAAGCATAGATCTTCAGAGGAGGATCACATAAGCCATTTTTTGAATCAACTCAAGTGTTACTCAAAATCATAGAGCAGAGATAAAAACCAACAACACCTCTAGAATAGAGAAAGAAACCAAAAACCTTAAGATTAGCTGAAGTTTTAAAGGTCCTATAGATACACAGTGATCCCGTTTGTAGAGCTCGTTATGTCGGTGTAGCCAGGGTGGCATTAAGGCAGTTGGAGCATAGCAGTAAGGAAAAGGTGACTGGTCAACAAGACTAAGAAGTTCTAGAAAATTTGAAGGTATAAAGGTAATAATTATGAACCTATATCTATTGGTGGAGATTGTTGTTGATTAATGTTTTATTAAGGAGGAGAAAACTGTTTTTAATGAACTATTTTTAATAGAAAAAGCCTATCATATAATAAGGTCTATTGAAAATATAAATTTTGAAAATACAAACCAATTAGAACAGGTAGCAATAGAATTAGAACGTAAAATACAAACTATAACTTGGAACCTAAATTCACAGAATATGGACCAAAGATTTATAAATCAAGTACAATTAATAATGGAAAAATGTATTTTAAAACAAATAAAAGAAGTTATAGAATTTAATATTTATATTTCTAAAGTTGATTAACAAAATCAGATAAGAATTTACATAAAATGGAAAGATATCATGAAAAATTATGTACACAAATGAATATGATAATAAAAAATAGTTGAACAATGAAACAAAAATTATATACAACAACCAACAATTAATGATAGGATTTAAGTGTAAAACATACCAATATCATAGTATGATGTTTAAAATAAAAGATTTTATACCAAAAGCCGAACTAGAAGTAGTATGTAGTATAAATATACCCAAAGAATTAAAAATGAAAAATAATACAAAATATAGAATGGAAAAATTTTTAAAGTATGATAATACAAACTTTCGTAGAAAAATAAATAAAAGATTTAGTAGAAATATATGAAGACTTTAGTATATTTAATACAGATAACTTTATATCTAAAAATTCAAAACATTGAAAAATAATAAATAAAAAATCTTGATGGAAATCTATAATTATTAGTATCAGTTCAAATATATATATGTTTTAGTCAAAATTCAGCAATATAGAAATTATTTATTTAGTCAATATTTGTTAACATAGTATCAGTTTATTTATTAAATGTTTGTTTATCTACTGTTTATTATATATTTGTTTATCTGTTTATTACATGTTTATATTTAGTCAATATTAGTCTAAAATTTTTTTAATATATATAGTCAAAATCTATCTAAAAGGCTAGGTCGCCCTCAAAATGGTATTAGAGCCATAAAAAGATCATGAATCATATAGAACAAATAGTAGATTCATTGTATACTTTAAAAATAAACGATAAAAATGAGATAAGAAATTTAATTAAGCATATAGATGAAAATCGAAATCATATAATAAAAATAGAATTAGATCTAATATAAGAAATGAAAGAACAGTCTCAAATTACTGATAGTCAAGAAATAGAAAGTTTAGAAATATTAAGAATAAAAATAAAATTTATAAATTTCTTAAAATTATGGATTAAAAATGAAATATAATGGATAATCCACATCAACAATTCTTAGTCCAACAAGCATTAAAAAGAATACAAGAATTATACTTAAGTATAGATCATATGTTTCTTAGATGAAAAAATAGAATATATATATATATATAAATTTATTAAATCAAAAAATAGAATCTTTAGAATTGGAAAGAGCAACGTTAATTAACACAGGACAACAAATCTATTGAGAATTTATAAATTTATATGAAGTTGATAATCATTTGTACTTATATAAACGATAAAAAAAATTATAAAAAAAATGAAAAATAGATATAGATGTGATGGTAGAGCAAATGATCAAATATAAAATTAAAAAGAATAAAGACTTAAATAAAATTATCTAATATAAAAGACAAAGTTAGACATATATATATATAAGTCGAATGTTATGAAGACTTCTAAAGCGAAGGTTCGTAGTAGATACATTACATTTTCCTCTTTATTCAGCATTTACCTGGACACTGGATTAATATTAGGGATGACAAAAAAGCCCGGCTCTAATTTTGGCTCGATTAGTCCGGCCTTAATTTTTAGGGCTTGGGCCCGAATTTAAGGGCTCGGGCTCGGGCTTATACATATCAAGCTCTTTAATTGCTAGGCCTGAGCTTTATATAATCCTACCGACTTTAAAAAAAAATTAAATGTATGTCCATAAGTATTTGAGTAATTTTTTTTTTCTTCATGTTGGATTGTGAATTGTCATTTTTAAAATAAAGAATTTCTTATTTAAATTGTGTAATCGAATTATGTGTTTTTATTTGTTTGTTAAATTAATGAACTCTTTAGTTGGATTATTGAATTAAATTGTGTTTTTATTTGAATTAGATCTAATTTTTGTTTGTGTTTAATTATTTATATAATTTATGGTAAAGATGTTGATTAGAATAATTTTTATATTTATGTTATTTTAATAAGGTTTTAAAGTTTTTAAATATTAATATATTATAATATTTTAAATTAAAATTGTTTAAATATTAAAAAATCCTGATCTTATTAGGGCCGCGCCAGGCCCGATCCTAATTTTAAACATTCGAACTTTTATAGAGTTCGGGCTCAGGCTTGGCCAAACCCTATCTTAGCCCGACCCATTACCATCCCTAATTAATATCAGATCCGACCTTAATTTTAAACATTCAAATTTTTATAAGGCTCCAGCTCAGACTTAGTCAAGCTGTGTCTCGGCCCGACTGATTGCCATCCCTAATTAATATTAATATTGCTTGACCCTAAACGTATCAACTTGCGGGTTTATATTTATGGAATCTGGTAACAAGTGGTGGTGACTGGTGATTGGTGAATTGCTAAATTATTAATGCGTGGTGGGCTCTGTTTTCATTTTCACTTTACTGGAATAAACAAGTGGAAGACTTGTTTCGTGCATTTTGCTTGAATTCAATTTTCTCATTTTGCCTTCCAAAACCCAAAGTTCTATTTCTTTCTTTGCAAAAGAAAAAAAAAATGTCACTCATCGGAGAAG
>CM046812.1:11391240-11582825 GCA_025617385.1 Murraya koenigii
CAATCCTGACGGCGTCCGTTGACTTGCTGGTCAATAAGTTAGCTTCAGAGGGGATTCGGTTGTTTGCTCGCCAAGAGCAAATCCAAGCCGATCTAATGAAGTGGAAAAAAATGTTGGTGATGATCAAGGCGGTGCTTGATGATGCCGAGGAGAAGAAGACGACTGATCAGTCTGTGAAGTTGTGGCTTGGCGATCTTCAGAACTTGGCTTATGATGTTGAAGACTTGTTGGATGAGTTTCAAACTGAGGCTTTCCGGAGGAAGTTGCTGCTTAGAAATGGAGAACCAGCTGCTGCTCATGATCAACCCAGCAGCAGTCGTACAAGAACCAGTAAGTTTCAGAAGCTCATTCCTACTTGCTGCACCACTTTTACTCCACAATCGATTCAGTTCGATTACGCCATGATGCCCAAAATCAAAGAGATCAACGACAGATTTCAAGATATTGTAACACTGAAAGACTCGCTGGGTTTGAACGTAAGTTCAGCTGGGACGACCAGAAAAGACAGCCAACGACTACCCACGACATCTTTGGTGAATGAAGCCAAGGTATATGGCAGGGAAACAGAAAAGGAGGAAATTGTTGAATTGTTGTTGAAGGATGATTCAAGAAATGATGGTGGATTCTCTGTTATTCCCATTATAGGTATGGGTGGGCTGGGTAAAACCACTCTTGCTCAGCTTGTCTATAATGATGATCAAGTGCAGGATCATTTTGATCTCAAGGCATGGACTTGCGTCTCTGATGATTTTGATATTATCAGGCTTACAAAATCAATCCTAATTTCCATTGCTGCTGACCAGAATGTGGATAATCACGACTTAAATTTACTTCAAGAGAGATTGAAAAAACAGCTGTTTGGAAAGAAATTTTTGCTTGTTTTAGATGACGTGTGGAATGAGAATTACAATCATTGGGTTGACCTCAGCCGTCCATTTGAAGCTGGCGCACAGGGAAGTAAGATTGTTGTCACTACTCGCAATCAAGAGGTTGCAAAAATCATGAGCCTTGATCAAGCTTATCAATTGGAGAACTTGTCAACTGAGGATTGTCTGTCTGTGTTCGCTCAACACTCTTTGGGGACAAGAGATTTCAGTTCACACAAGTCATTGGAGGACATTGGCAAGAAGATAGTGATCAAATGCAAAGGCTTGCCCTTGGCAGCAAAAACACTGGGGGGACTTTTACGTGGAAAACCTGACAGACGTAAGTGGGAAGGTGTGCTCAGTAGCAAGGTATGGGAATTACCAGAAGAGAGATGTCCCATTATACCAGCCCTTGCAGTGAGCTATTATTATCTTCCTCCAACTTTGAAACAATGCTTTGCATACTGCTCATTGTTACCAAAGGATTATGAATTTGAAGAGGAGGAGATAATTTTATTATGGTGTGCTGTGGGTTTCTTGGATCACAAAGAGAGTGAGAATCCTAGTGAAGATTTAGGTCGTGATTACTTTAAGGAGCTACATTCAAAATCTTTTTTCCAGCAATCAAGCAATGATGCATCACGATTTGTGATGCACGATCTTATCAACGACCTTGCCCAGTGGGCTGCAGGAGAAATATACTTCACAATGGAGTATACGTCAGAGGCTAACAAGCAACAAAGTTTTTCCAGAAATCTTCGTCACTTGTCATACATTCGTGGACAATATGATGGCCTTAAAAGGTTTGAGGACTTATATGATATCCAACATTTGCGAACTCTTTTACCAGTAACTTTGTCAAATTGTTCGCCTGGATACTTGCCTCATAGCATTCTTCCTAAGTTGTTCAAACTCCAACGCTTGAGGGTCTTCTCTCTGCGTGGATATTGCATCTCCGAGCTACCAGATTCAATAGGTGATTTGAGGTATTTAAGGTACCTTAACCTATCTGGAACTAAGATAAGAACTTTTCCTGAATCAGTCAACAAGCTTTACAATTTACACACTCTTTTGTTGGAAGGTTGTGATCGACTGAACAAGTTGTGTTCAGACATGGGAAACCTCAAGAAATTGCATCATCTCAAAAATTCAAATACAGATTCATTGGAGGAAATGCCACTAGGAATTAGTAAGTTGACTTGTCTTAAGTCATTGTGTAATTTTGTTGTGGGAAAAGACAGTGTTTCTGGTTTACGAGAGCTAAAGTTGTTGATGCATCTTCATGGGACAATTAGCATTTCAAAATTGGAGAACGTCAAAGACGTTAATGATGCTAAGGAGGCTCAATTGGATGGAAAGAAGAATCTTAAAGTGTTAATGCTTCGATGGTCATGCAGTACCGATGGTTCGTCTTCAAAGGAGGCAGAAACTGCAAAGGGCGTGCTCAACATGCTAAAACCTCATAAAAATCTTGAAGAATTATGTATCAGTGGCTATGGAGGTACAACATTTCCAACTTGGTTAGGAGATTCCTCATTCTCAAATTTAGTGACCTTAAAATTTGAAGATTGTGGCATGTGTACTACCCTGCCGTCAGTCGGGCAACTACCCTCTCTAAAGCATCTTGAAGTATGTGGAATGAGTAGAGTAAAGAAGTTGGGTTCAGAGTTCTGTGGGAATGATGCTCCAATTCCTTTTCCATGCTTGGAGACTCTTTGTTTTGAAAACATGCAAGAATGGGAAGACTGGATTCCTCTTAGATCTAGTCAGGGAGTTGAAGTGTTTCCTAAATTGAGAGAACTTCACATTTTAAGATGTCCTAAGCTGCAAGGAACATTTCCAGAATGCCTTCCTGCATTGGAGATGCTTGTTATTCAAGGATGTGAAGAATTGTTAGTTTTAGTTACGAGTCTTCCAGCTCTTTGCAAATTGGAAATTGGTGGATGTAAAAAGGTTGTGTGGAGAAGTGGAAGTGATCATCTTGGGTCCCAAAATTCAATGGTTTGCAGAGATACATCAAATCAAGTGTTTCTCGCAGGACCATTGAAGCCGTGGCTACCAAAATTTGAAGAATTGGAGATAAATAATAATGAAGAGCAGACATATATCTGGAAGAGTCATAACGGATTACTGCAAGACATTAGCTCTCTCAAAAGACTGACAATTGAAAGCTGTCCCAAACTTCAATCCTTGGTGGCGGAGGAAGAAAAGGACCAACAGCAGCTCTGTGAGTTGTCATGCCAACTTGAATATCTAACATTGAGTTATTGCGGAGGCCTTGTGAAGCTGCCACAATCATTGCTCAGCCTTAGTTCCTTGAGAGAGATAGAAATCGACAACTGCAGGTCCCTTGTTTCCTTTCATGAGGTTGCTCTGCCTTCCAAGTTGAGGAAAATTGAGATTGAGAGTTGTGATGCACTGAAATCATTACCAGAGGCATGGATGTGCGACAACAATTCATCTCTCGAGATGTTGAGTATTCGGAATTGCAATTCGTTGACATATATTGCTGGAGTCCAGCTACCACCGAGCCTTAAGCAGCTGACGATCCTCTGTTGCAGTAATATAAGGACTTTGACAGTGGAAGAGGGCATCCAGAGTAGCAGCAGCAACAGCAGAAGGTACACCTCATCTCTTCTTGAGCACTTACGAATTTACTATTGTCGATCACTGACATGTATATTTTCAAAAGAAGAGTTACATGCCACGCTTGAGTCCCTTGAAGTTGGCAATCTACCTCCGTCTCTTAAGTTCCTTGATGTTGTTGGTTGTTCAAATTTGAAGTCAATAGCAGAAAGGTTGGACAACAACACATCTCTTGAAAGAATCACCATCGAAGATTGTGAAAATATAAAAATTTTACCGAGTGGTTTACATAATCTCCGCCAGCTTCAAGAGGTTAGCATACTTCGTTGTGGAAATCTGGTGTCCTTTCCCGAAGGGGGATTGCCTTGTGCGAAACTGACTAAGCTCAGTATCACTGAGTGTAAGAGACTAGAGGCCTTACCCAAGGGATTGCACAATCTGAACTCTCTTCAAGAATTAACAATAGGAGGGAAGCTTCCAAGCCTTGAAGAAGAAAATGGCCTTCCCATCAACCTTCATTCACTTGAGATTCGTGATAATATGAAGATTTGGAAGTCAATGATTGAGTGGGGCCGGGGATTTCACAGATTCTCCTCTCTGCGACATCTCACAATCGGAGGATGTGATGACGACATGGTGTCATTTCCACCAGAGCAAAAGGACATAATATTAGGAACCACGCTTCCTCTTGCTGGCTCTCTAACCTATCTGACGATTGTAAATTTTCCAAATCTGGAGCGCCTATCTTCTGCAATTGTTGATCTTCAAAACCTCACTGAATTGTATCTCCAAGATTGTCCCAAGCTCAAATACTTTCCAGAGAAGGGCCTGCCTACGTCACTTTTGATACTATATATCCATGACTGTCCGTTGATAGAAGAGAAGTGCAGAGAGGATGGAGGTCAATATTGGGACTTGTTAACTCATATACCTTTTGTTCAAATAAATTATAAATTGGTTTTTGATGACTGAACAGAGGACGACTACTGAAATCTTTTATTATTAGTATTTTTCTTTTTAAACTAGGTGTGTTTGTGAATGTAATTTCAAATCTAGTTGAAAACTATTTTAAATAAATATGATTTGGTATTGGACTGTCGGCGAGTACTTCATTCCTAGCTGTTGAAATTTCATTAATTTCTTATGACTCCTCTTCATCAGACTTTGGCAAATATTGTTTTAAAATTTTACCTGTTGGAAGTATTCTTGATTAAAATAGCTTGATTGGACATAATTATTATAAATGAAAATTGAATTATTATGATTAGATTTGTTTCGGTTTCGTGTGAGTTTTTATCATGTATATAATGGGTTTTATAATTTTTAGCAATTAATTAATTTCTTATGGCTATGTCATTCTCAGTTATTGAAACTTTATTTTCTTCTATTTATCCTTATGCTGTACGGTTATATATAAAATATTTCTCTTCATCAGACTTTGGCAAAAATTGTTTTGAAATTTTACCTGTTGGATATATGAATGCTCGAGTTTTCTTCAGTAAAATAGCATGATTGGACATAATTAATATAAATGAAAATCTAATTATTATGATTGGATTTGCCGGATTTGCATTATTTCATCTATGTATAATCTAACCTGTGAATTGTAAATTTGATGATACTTTTAAATATTTTATATTTGAAATTTATTTACATTTTGCGTGTGCATATATATATATATAATTAAAATTATTTTGACCGTCTACAAGAGTAATTAATTAATATGTTGGTCTTCTTCTTTTGTTGTATAATAATGATGTTAAAAAATACCAATTAATTGATTGAGTAAATTAAATTTGGTTAATTAATAGTAAACCGACCATGATTTATCATCGGATTTTTTTTATTTAAATATGCCTCATTTATCTCTAAATACCAAATTCATACCACACACACACATATATATATATCACATAAAGATATAAAAAGTCAAAAATACCATTTAAAAACCATACATTACAAATTGACATAACTAAAGTTGATTATACTCGACTTTTTACCCGACTTAATTAAAAAAAAATTTATTTTAATTTGAGTCGAGTATTGTCGACTTGTTAATAGATTTTCATAAAAGTCAAGAATTTTTGCTGAATGAATAATCGAACAAAGTTAAATTGAGGTCTAGTATTTTTCATTTCAATTCTCAACTCTTTACTCTTTACCTGACTTAATTAAAATGAAAATTTAAGGCAGCGTAAACCTTGAGAATAGAATTGATAAAGACCAGTCACGAACAATTTTCAAGTGCAACTACTGGACAATATATTCAATATTAGTCAATCTACTTGTACTCTTTTCAACAAGCTATCTATCAAGATGAATAAACTTTCTCTGTCATCCACAAGACATGAACAGTGGGAATCAATGTCATTGTGAAGAGGTTACACATTAAGAAAAAACTAAAATCAGGAAAAAAAAAAAAAACTTTCAGATCAAGTTTCCCTATCTTCTTCTCAACATCTGTCAAACTCACATTATCCTTTTCCCATACTCTTCGTTGGTTTGCTTTCTTTAATTGCCAATAGATATTGACCAACTAAAGACTTCAACCATATCTAAGGTATACAAGCTTCAAACCAAAATTATAACATGTATGACAAGAAATGGCATTAGCATTGCAAGAATTCTTGATTTCGCCATCTGAGTGGCTAGCTTTTTGAGAGTGATTGTTTTGAAACAAATGCTTCTTAATTTTCAGCCGAAATGGAGGGAGGTGAAGTGGAGGTATATATAGGTTTAGATTTTGTTGTATCTCAGCATCTGGATGCTTCTTTAGAAATTTTTGCAAAAGAAATGTAAAAAATCTAGCACACTGTAGAGACAAAAAGAAATGTTCTGCAGAATGTTTTGGAGAAAATTGAGACGTTAGTTAGAAATCTGAGCTCCTAGCTCACTAGAATATGCAACATGTTACTTAAAATAGTTTTGTATTAATATTGAACCAATTACTCAGTATAAACACCTAGAATGGTTCATTAAATGGATTCTTTCTTAAACATGAATTTGCATCTATATATGTAAAATTATAAAAGTCTCTAAATTAGGTTGATATTGACCTTAACATTGGGTACAAAATTAAGATATCAACACCAACACAGAAGAAAATATGACAAAGGTACTGTCGAGATTATCATAATCTGAATTTTGGATACTAAATCTCATATATAAATCAACAATCCCAAACCAACTAAAAGGATTTGGATACCTGTTAGATAGAAATTCACAATACAGTTTGTCCACTAACTACAAAGAGAAACACCATAAAAACATAGTACATAGCTCATTCGCAGCTCTTATGTTCGCATATCTCACTGTTCTGGCCTTAATTGACATAAGAGCTCAACGATAACACAATACACATTTTGATGGATAGTTGCTTGATCGAGAAGTCTAAATTTGTACTTGTAATATGATCTTTTCATTTGCCAAAGATTGTTTTGTATTTAATTTCATAATTTGCATATACATAAATGCTAGAGTGTTCTTCAATAAAATAGCATGATTGTTATGATTGAATTTGCAAGATTGGCATAATTTCATCTTTGTATAATCTAACTTGAGACGATCAATATTTATATTGATTTCATCCCTTTGATCATTACTTTGATGTATGCTTTTAAAAATTCTCTTCACCTACCGACTTCATGTAACAAAATTTTTACACACAACGCAACTCCATAGAAAATTAACTAAAACCAAATGAAATATCAACGCTGTAATTAGCTGTTGATCAAAGGAAAAGAAGAAACAAATGAATTTGTTACGGGTACTGCAATACATATATGAATTTATTTTGAGTTCCTTATCATAGATAAAATTCACTTATATGTCCTACGTATTTTTTCTTCGAATTAGTCCGAAAAAGACTTGCAATATAGATCATGTATTTGTTTTGAGTTTTAATGTAGGAATTTTTTTTCTGTGAGTATCAAATAATATATTTGAAATTTATTTATTTTGCTATGTATAAAATTGAAATTATTTTGATCGTGTACAAGAGTAATTTGAGGTTCATTAGAGGATTTGCTCATTAACTTGCTGGTGGTTCTTAGTAATTAATGGTTAGTGAAGTAAACCGACCGGGGGAATTTATCAGAAGCACTTTATTACATCATCTTTATACATGTAGACTATCTCCAAATCCCATAACAACAAAAACAGAAAAATCAAAAGAGAAACAATATCCCAAATGCCAAGAAAATATCAGAAACTAAAAGCAAACTAAGCAAATCAAAGCATTTGCTTGTGATGCCATGATCAAGAATGGCTTCCGTAACATGCAAGAAATGGCATTGCAAGAATGTAGAATGCCACATGTTACCTAATCTGTTCTAAATAAAGATTATCATCATCATCCAAAATTCTGAATTTTTCATACAACCCATTATAAATCAACAATTCATAGAAAAAAAAAAAGAAGAATTTAAACCTTCTAAAAGGATAGCCATTTGGTAGAGCTTCACATGAAGAACAAAATTTAATATGATTTGCATTTATAATCAGCAAACGAGTCAGCATATGAGATGAGAAGAACATTCAGGAATCACCAGGCAGGATAACATCAAGGAGGCAATAAGGATGCATTTATTTTGCCCAAATATAAAATTGCAGATCTTTTAATGCTAAGATTAGTAATCAAACCATTATTGGGACATTGGTTTGGTAATTGTCGAATTAATGGCCCTGAACTTCTTCTATGGGTGAACGGAAATTATTATATAAGAGGTAGCTGGTATTGGCATTTGGCAATTATGAAAATTTTGTCATGGTAGTAGTATTATGTACTTGCTTCATTTTCATTAGGAGTATATATGGAAATACAATCAGCTATATATAATTGGCCATCATAATCTCACTTTATTGCAAATTATACCTTGTGTCAAATTAACCGAAGATTAATGAATTTCTTATTGGGATGGGTGAATGGCTAGCTTTCTCAGCTGCTGAAACTTCATTTTCAAAGTACCTATGATATTTATTAGATATGTATTTATTGCAACTACATATGTATGTAATAGAAGCTAGTAGTGTTATTTATTTGTATGCATAATTAATATGATCTTTTCAAACTTAGCCAAAGTTGTTGAACATAGAAATACTCAAGGGTTCAGTGTTTTTTTATTAATTTATATGATTGAACATAATTAAATAATGAAAGTCGGATTATTATGATGATTGGATTAGTTAGCTTGATTTGATTAGTGTTATTTTGTCTACTTATTGAGGATAAAATTCAATTATATATAATATTCCCTACGTATTTTCTCTTTTAATTAAAATCACAAAAAGACTTGCAATATATACCATGTATTTGTTCTGTCGTTTATTGGAGTGAATTGTTGTTGTTTTCATGATTGTCCAACATTGTCTTTGTAAGTTATTTATTTTGTGTATATGAAATCATTGGGAGTTTCACTCTCATGGATAGATGTTGCTGGCTACTAAAGAACTTATAGTCGGGTTAATTAATTAGTATAAGTTAGTGTTGGGATTATGTGCTCTTTAAAGCATATTGATTTTCTGATTAATAAAATATTTCAAATATTTATTCAGATATTTTGAATTGCATTAATATTTTGAGCAAAGTTCATTTAATCATATTATATGTATTTATGCGATCACCATGTGGATTCGCAGAAGACATAAATACAAGTTATCTTATGATTAAATAAGTTAAGTTCGCAGTTGATAAATAAAGTTAGGCACTTTATTTAGGTATAGACTGTAATAAATTCATTGAGTGATTTGTCTTAATCATGTATGAATTTATTGATGTAGTTTGTCTACATTGAATCGGATCACATATGAGATTTAATTAACCTAGTAATAACTCGTCGACTTATTAAATCTCATAGGCATTGATTCTATCGTAATCTTAATCTTGAGTTAGTTATGATTTCATGATTGTAGTTGTTATTTCATTTGAGTTACCAATGGGCATGACATACACATGTAGTCTAGATTACCCAGTATCTTAGTGGGAGCAATTACAAGTATTGAAATTGTAGATTAACAATATAGAATTTGTACGACACATCTCTTGATGGGTTTTCAAGATTTGATCATAGAAATTCTCTGGCCAGAGTGTCTCAACATAAATAAATATGTTGAAAATGATCATTAGAGAAAACCAAGTAAGTATCAAGGAAAAGATGTAATTAAATTAATTGGACAGTTGAGATATCAATTTAAATTAACGATGTGGTACAAAGGATTGTGCAAGAAAGAAATCAATGTGGCTTAGGCGAATTATATTCGAGCATACAATTATGGAGCTCGGCCCAATCTTATAGTGGAGTAGAATTGGAATTAAATAATTATATTTGTTTAATTACAAATTTAATTATTGTAGCCACTATTAGTATGTTCCCAAATGATCCCTAGGTTAGCTTCATTTAATTGACAACACCATCACTGGACCCAAAAGCAAGAAAAACTGGCATATTAGATGAAAATTATAATTATAATATTTGTTAAGGCCTAGTATGTTATATTAAAGTGTAAATGGGGGGCTTGTAATGTTTTACAAGGTGGTCTCCTAGTTTATTACACATTCCTTCCACTTTTAGGTAAGTGGAGAGATAGTTAAAAGAGGAATTCTATTTTAAATAGAAATCCTAATCCTAACATACTAGGGTTTTTCATAAGATATTATAAAATGGGCTTTATACTCTTAAATTGAGAGGAGGAGGAGAACCCCATGGATTCTAAGAAAAATAAAGAAGGCATCTAAGAGGAGCCAGTTGCAATTTGGGGGTGGTGAAACAGACGCCCACACGTCTAGTGTTGATCAAACTTGAGTCATAGCTTGGAAGATCGTTTGGAGCGGATCTACAACTCTCAATTGTTCATCTTCTCAAAACATCAAGGTATGAATTTCTAGATTACTTAATTCTTATATGTTGTATGAGATAGTCCTAAAAGATTTTAATTGAAAAATTGAAAAACCTAATTTATTTTCCCTTCAGTTAGCACTTTTGAGCTACATAAGGCAATGTAAATTGAGTGAGTTTCTGAGACTTAATATGACACTATTCAATCAAGCCATTATACTTTTCAGCGATAGACACAAATGAAACTAGTGCACGTGCGTTAGCTAGATGATTATTAAAATACCATGATTATATTCCCATCATAATTAACAACTAACGATCCAATGTGATCTAGTGTCAATTAATTTTCAGTTTCCTGTATTAATTTCTTTTTCAATATATATATATAATGGCAACTTCATGAGTTAATTTCACTGTATTAGACAGATGTTTGATATTTTATTAAACTATAGAAATGTGCCATCCCAATTATGATATTTAGAATGATTTATTTAATTATAAATTGGCCTGATGGATTATTTAAATTATTCAGATTATTTTAGTCAAACTCAAAAAAGGGGACTTCCATGTATCTATGTCATCACTATTAATATTGCCATTTCTCAACACAATTTATCAGTTATTGAATATTTGGACTCATCAACTTCGAAAAATAGTTAATAAGTTATTGAATATTTGGGCCTGGTTTGACAACTCAGTAGCATGCAACGACAACTAAGTGGCATTTTATTCATTCCAAATAAGATTCTCCATTCTTTTATAAATGGGATATTGCAGGCCGTATCTTGCTGGTATTAGTCTATGTCGCTTGCGTTTTGCCCTGCCTAGTGAAATTTCACTTAATAGTCATAACGCGGCCCTTTTTTTTTTTTTTTACGAAGGGCCGAATGCTTTATGCTTAGTTAAAAAAAGTCATTTATGTTTTCATTTTATTTATTTTTTTGAAAAGCGTCAAATATGTTTTATACATCCATTAACTGTCATTCATAATTGAGGCATACCTAATATTTAATAAAGTGACAAATATATGTAAATATATGAAAATTGTCAATTAATAAATGTCAAATATGCTAATTTTTGTTGTAGTGTCAGTTAAAATTGATTGCTCTATAGCTTCATCTGAACAAAAGCAGGGGATTCATACATGATAAAAGATTTAGAAATTTTTAGTAAATTCAAAGTTGAGTTGATAGCATACATGTCTGCATTTTTGAAAAAATCAAATTCCACAAGACAGAAACTTGCTGGCTTACAAAATTATCAAATTGCAATTAAGAAATTTTATTTTAAAATGCAATTTATCAGTTATTGATTGAAAATGTGGATTCATCATAACTGTTATTAACTACATTAAATCTTCATAATTAACATACAATAATCAACATTTACATTGATTTAGTCCCTTTGATCATTACTTTGATGTGTGCTTTTAAAGTTCCCTTCACCTATCGATTTCATGTAAGAAAACTTTTAATTGTTGATCAAAGGAAATAAAGAAGCAAATTAATTTGTAACAGGTATTGTAGTATGAATATGAATTTGCTTACAGTTCTTTATCGTAGATAAAATTTAAATATATGTCATTCGTATTTTCTCTTTGAATTAGTCCTAAAAGGACTTGCAATATAAACAATGTATTTATGATAGATAAAATTCAATTACATGTCCTTCATATTTTCTCTTTGAATTAGTTCTTTATCATAGATAAACCGGCCAGGGAGAATTTATCAAAAGCACTTTATTACATCATCTTCGTACATGTATATTATCTCCAAATCCCATAACAATAAAAACATAAAATCAAATGAGAAACTATCTCCCACAATGCCAAGAAATGTCATAAACAAAAAGCAAACTAAGCAAATCAAAGCATTTGCTTGTGATGCCATGATCAAGAATGCTACTGTCGTAATAGGAAATGGCACTGCAAGAATGTAGAATGCTACATGAAAATCAACAATTCAAAGAAAAAAAATAAAGAATGAGAAGAATGGGATGTATGCATATTAATATTTCTGATCAAATCATCACCCATTGTACTTTAAGACTAAGAAAATCAAGGTGATTTTTCAAAATAGAACTATCTTATATCATTTAGTGATTAGTGATGCAGACGTTTGATAGAATGAATCATGTGTTTGTTGAAATGTCTTAAGGAAGGACCCCCCCCCCCCAGTGTTCATCATTTCTGTAGGTGACTCGGCATATGAGAATGAGAGGAATGTTCAAGAATTACCATGATAATATGTTGATGTTATTTTCTGCTCGCTTCCAAGTAGTGCTGCTGCTTTCTGGTCCCTAGTTGCGTGAGCAGGATTTCTGGTCAATTCCTGCGTTGTTTTGTCCACTAAAGCGGTGGTGTCCTCCGGACTGTATCCATAGAAAAAATAACAGGGGTTGTCGGGTGTTTTTCCAGCGAAAACCTCCGACGCTCAAGTCAGTAATCGGGTTGATTCTTTATAAGTTCTCTATTAGTCTAAGAGAAAACAGGAAAAACTAGAATGTTTTAGAGAATTAAGGGATAAGTAGAGAAGTCAGAACCCGAATTCGACAATTGGAATTGTAACCGAAATCCTCTTACCTTGCCCTTTGTCTGATATTTATCCTTCTGTTTTTCCCGCCCCCTTTTGCGTGGGAGCCATTCCTTGCATTAATTGCGCCTGCATGTTTCGAACAGCTATGGGTTGCTACGGCACAACCTGGAGGTAAGGGATGTTAGACGGCTATAGGTTCCTATGATCAAATGATGATGCCGTGTAGGTTTGTGTGAAATGATAACACTGTGGAGGCATGTGCAGGTCATTGGTAACAGTGACGAGACCTTACGGCATATGGGGGTCTGTCAGTTATCGATCGTCGTGACAAGTTGTCGGGGGATGGGGCCGCCATGCTTAGGTCTGCTTTGCTCGAGCTTTGGTTTTTCTTTGTTCATGGTGCTGCTCGTAACGCCACCAGGTCTCGCTCGGTGGTCGGGGGTCTTTTTGACTTTACTCGAGCAAGATAGGAAGATCAGGGCCCGACCAGCTTTAGAACACTTGACCTCGACTAGCTTTGACACTGAGCAGGGGTGTCTTTATGCTAGTGATCAGATCTTCTGCTCTGGCTGGATTGTCCTCGAGCGGGTCCTGCTCGGCATTCCCCAAACACTAGTCCCCAAGTTGCTAGTCTTGAGAGTGAAGCGAGATAAGACTGAAAACTATTTGTTTGAGCGGGTTCCCTCCTTTTACTTTCTCACGCTGAGCTGTCTGCTTCTTCTGTCACTTCACATTTAATGTGAGCCGCGTGGGCTAATCTGGACCACTCGTTTGAAATTTAAAGAGGCAGTTACTTAAAAAGTCAAGTCCCCTTAAGTAACTTGCCGTCTGTTGGTGTGACTTACTTTCCCCTAATTTCGCTACTGTACACTCTTTATTTCCATTCTTTGTTTAGAACTGAAAACTGCCGCCCACCAGAGAAATCCATATTCTTTGTTGCCATCGTCGCTATCCGCCTTCTTCAGATCAGCTTCAGGTATAAATTCTCTAACTTATTCTCCTCGTTCTTGTCTTTTTATTTTTTGGCTTTTGTTTCCCACTTGGTAGACTGTGTCTCTAGGAAAAAATGTCAGCTACTCAGCAACCCCGCCGGATGTCCCCTAAAGAATCATCTTATTCAAGTGACTTCGAGGCCAGTAAAGGGGTTCTGGTGAGTGACCCAAATCCTGAAGAGGTCGAGGCTATACGGGAAACCGGCCGCAACAGAGGCAAAGGGCCGGCCAAAGGTTGGATTTCGAGTCGTTTGCTATTGACAACATGAGGTGTGAAACCTCACACTAAGATTTAGATCGGCTTAGGGCCATGTACCACATCCCTGCCAGCGTTGATCTGCATCTCCCTGGTAAAAATAACATCCCTAGCCGCCCTCCTCGAGGGTATGTCACCCTTTACCTAGAGTGTTCTAGGTATGACGTTAGGATGCCCTTACAGCCCTATTTTGCCCGAGTCCTCTCGCAGTTGCGTTTGGCACGAGGCAGCTGAACCCAAGCCGGTGGAGGGTTCTATCGGGGCTGTATATCCTATGGAGGTGGTGTAACTTGGGCGAGCCGACGGTAGATGAAATAAAGCAGCTCTACCCGTTGAAGAGCAGCCCAAAGGACGCAGGTTGGTACTACTTCATTTCCACCTTGAAGGGCAAGAAACCCATCACTGACCTCCCTACCTCAGGTGGCAACTGGAAGGGTAAATTCTTTTTTACCGGAGGGAACTGGGAGGGGGGGCAGCCTCTGCCACCGAGGAGGTTCCTCAAATTCCTTCTCGCTTTTGTACTCTAGGTCGTCTGCTGCTCATCGTGTCTTCTGATTTCATTTTTTTTCTTACTCTCTCTTATTATTTTTTCTGGCTTTATGCAGTCTCTTGGAGTGTATCCTACAAGGTTGGGGAGGAGTCACAGTCACACATCGATACTGCCTTAGATAACGTGAGCTCGTGCAAGGAGTTACTAACTCATCATAACCTTGTCGAGTTCGGCCTAGCTTCTGAGAAAGAAATGAGCAGCATCCTCTCTCAGGATGCTTCTTTGCTCAAGCCAAGAGGTCCAAAGTTAACCTCACCATCTCGCCAATCAGGGCTGTTCCTTCTGCTCGGGAGAGTGAGTGAGCAGCCGAAGAAGCTCTTCAGAGGGCTCCAGGAGCTGTCGTCCCTACCAGATCAAGATCGGGATGCTCTCAGGAGCAGTGGTCTGACTTTACTGCGCTCTACGTCAGAGATTTCACCAAGCACGTTGGGGAAAGCTTCGTGGAAGAACTGGATTCCCCCAGCATAAGCGAGCTGACTAATATCTTCCAACGCCTCTTATGCTAGGCTACTGCTGCCTCTGCTGTGAATCTCAAGAGACAGATTATGGCTAATAACCAGAGTTTGAGCCAAATGCTCGAGTAGAAAGAGGAGGAAGTGGCAAAGCTTCGTTTTGATATCTCCACTTTCGAGGAAAAGGCTGCCATGGCAGAGTCTAAGGCTTCCCAGCTCGAGAGAGAGCTGTCCATAGTCCGGGATGAGCTTGTGAATTCCCGTAAAGACCTCGATGTGCAGAGGTTTATTTCAAGAGGACCAATGAGGTAGAGACTTCTCACTTTCAGCTTAAGGTGGACTCCCTGGGGAATCAGCTCATGGAAGAGTACTAAAAAAAGCTGAAATTCTGTTATGAATGTATCATGTCCGCCCTAGGCAAGGAATACCCTGAGCTAGATATGTCTAAGCTCAAGGCGAGCATGGATGAGTACATGAATGAGCAGGATGCTCGGAGCCAGGAACCAAGGGACCCCTTTGCCGAGGTGGAAGTGGACGCTGGAAGGCCTGAAGATGCTGCTCTCCTGTAACCGTTGAAGCCCAAGTTGCGCCTGCTACCGAGAAGGATCTTCAAGCTGCCCCCTCTTCTAAAGCCCCTCCCCCAACTACTAGCCCGACTGCCCAAGCACCTTAACTGGCTTTGATGTATTATTATTTTTTTTTCACTTGTACTTTGTAACTGTGGTAATAAAGACACCAGATTCTCTATCTTTGGCTTTATATTTCCAGTCTTGTTTTGAATTCCTTGTGAGATAGATTTTCAGTAGGCCTTAAGCTTTTCCCCTATTCTTAGGGCTTTGGCCAACTTCTGCTCGTCTTTTCTATTTGCTAAGATGCGAAAAACTAGATTGATCCCCTTATGGACTTCGGCTGCTTTACCTTACCCGATCAGGCCTTGATATCTGTGGCCGTAGTTCCTTTCTCGGTGAGCTTATCTTGCTCGAGCCTTTCCAACCTATGCTTGGCACCGTCTCACAATAGGTTAGGCTTCGAGACTTACGGCCTTTAGCTTCATTAGCGAGCTTATCTTGCTCGAGCCTTTCTGGCTTATGCTTGGCACTGTCTCGCCTTAGGTTAGGCTTTGAGACTTACGGCCTTTAGCTTTATTAGTGAGCTTATCTTACTCGAGCCTTTCTGGCTTATGATTGGCACTGTCTCGCCTTAGGTTACGCTTTGAGACTTACGGCCTTTAGCTTCACTAGCGAGCTTATCTTGCTCGAGCCTTTCTGGCTTATACTTGGCACCGTCTCGCCTTAGGTTAGGCTTTGAGACTTACGACCTTTAGCTTCATTGGCGAGCTTATCTTGCTCGAGCCTTTCTGGCTTATGCCTGGCACCGTCTCGCCTTAGGTTAGGATTTTAGACTTACGGCCTTTAGCTCCATTAATAGGCTTATCTTGCTCGAGCCTTTCTGGTTTATGCTTGGCACTGTCTCGCCTTAGGTTAGGCTTTGAGACCTAAGACCTTTAGCTTTATTTATTTTCATAAACTTTAATTTGCTAGCATTAGGTTAACACTGAAAGTATTTTACTTGCTTTTTATTCACATACAAGATTTTACACACTTCTATTTGAGAGGAACTTAACATTAATGCTTGTAATACAAGAGAACTTACTGAAAATATTTCACCAAATGCTGTGCATTCCATGGCCTTTTAACTTCTTGTCCACCAGGATAATTCAGCCTGTATGCCTCTAGAACAGCTACTTGCTAGACCCTGTAAGGACTCTCCCAATTCGGGCCCAACACTCCTTACCTGGGATATTTAGTGCTCTAGTTTACTCTTCTAAGTACCCAGTCTCCAACCCAGAATCGACGGATGTGCACGTTCTGGTTGTAGTAGCGGGCCACCCTCTGTTGGTATTCTGCCATCTTTATTGCTGACCTTTCCCTTTTCTCCTCCAGCAGATCCAAAGTTGCACACATCTGCTCGTCGTTCTGCTCCTCATTAAAGTGCTCTGTCTGAGGGATCCCATACCTGCAAATCAGATTTCTCCAAATAAAGTTAGTGGTTTTATTTTTTGTAATACTGCTTAAAGCTTCCACTTTAACTCATTTAGTGAAATAATCGATTGCCACCACGGCATACGTTGCAAATGCTCTCCCTTTTTGAAGATCAATTTTCCATTGAGCAAATGGCTATTGTGAGTTAATTACAGTGAGGTTATCGGGCGGTTGAGCTATGTTATTGGCGAAGATTTGACAATTCTTGCAGCTCTTGGTCTTTTCTTGTGCGTTCTAGTGCGTTCGAGGCTAGAAATACCCTTGCCTTAAGGCTTTAAAAACTAGAGACCTTGCACCAGAGTGGTTTTCGCAAACTCATTCGTGTATTTCCCTGAGGACGTAGTCGGCCTCCTCCTTGTCTAAACAGCATAACAGTGGCAGGGTGTATCCTCGCCTGTACAATATCCTGTCGATCAGTGTGTACCTCGCTGCTTGGCATCTCAGCTTCCTCGCCTACTTTTTGTCGGTAGTTAATGTCCCTTCCTTGAGATAAGAGATGATTGGATCCATCCAGGCACTGCTCGAGGACAAGCTCATCACCTCCTCCTCCTGCTCGATACTCGAATAGGTCCTCATCTCCACTAGAATGGACTTGGGCATTTTGGGGTCTGATACAACGACCATCCGTGCTATCATATCCGCCCGAAAGTTTTATTCCCTTGCAATCTATTCCACCTCTATCGCTTGAAACTTCCCAATTAACTGTCTCTCCTTTCGAAGGTAAGCCTCCATCTTCTCGCTTTTCGCCTGAAAGCTTTCATTGAGGTGGTTTGCCACTAGTTGAGAATCTATCTGGACCTTCACCTCCTCCACCTTCACTACTAACGTGACCTTCAGTCCTGCAATTATAGCTTCGTACTCAGCCTGGTTATTGGTGGCCTTAAACTCGAGCTTTACGACATATTGCACTTCCACCCCTTCAGGACTAAGAAACACTACTCTTACTCCCGCTCCTTGATCTCCACATGATCTATCCACTGTAACCATCCAAACCTTGCTTGGAACAGGCTCCCTTGCTGCTCGCTCATTGTCTACTCCTTCGTCTAATTCCATGCACTCAGCCACAAAGTCTGCTAGGGCTTGTGATCTAATTGTTGTTCGGGGCTGGTAGTTGATGTCAAACTCGCTGAGCTCTATCGACCACTTTACCAGCTTGCCCGAAGTCTCTGGCTTGTGTAGGATCTGCCTAAGTGGCTGGTTCGTCAAGACCGCTATCAAGTGTGCTTGGAAATAAGGCCTCAACTTCTGATCTGTTATTACCAGTGCGAGTGCCCACTTCTCCACTGATGGATACCGAGTCTCTGCCTTCAACAAAGCTCTGTACCTATAATATACGGGGTACTGCACCCCTGACTCTTCATTTATTAGGATCGAGCTCGTTGCCCATGGTTACACCGCCAAATACAAGTATAGAGCTTCTCCTTCTCGCAGTGTTAATAGTAATTGGGCTTTCAGCAAGTACTCCTTCAGCTGTTAGAATACCGCTTCACACTCTGGTGTCCACTTCGTCTTCTTCCCTTTTTTTATCTCCTGGAAGAGGAAATGGCATTTATCTGTTGCTTCCAGAGATAAATCTGTTGAGGGATGCCAGCTTACCCGTGAGGCTCTGTATTTTTTTGTGAGTGTGCGGGGACTTCAAGTCTATCACTGCTCTTATCTTCTCCGGGTTGGCCTCAATTCCCCTGTTACTGACCATGAAACCTAAGAATTTTCCAGAACCCACTCCAAAGGCACACTTTTCGGGGTTAAGCTTCATGTCGTACTCCTTAAAGAGTGCGAAGGTCTCTTCTAGATGCTTGACATGTTCTTCTACATCCCTGGACTTGGTGATCATGTCGTCCACATAAACTTCCATCGTGTGGCCGATCAGAGGCTTAAAAATCTTGTTCACCAATCTCTGATATGTTACCCCCACATTCTTCAGGCCAAAGGGCATGACCTTGTAGCAAAATAGACCCTGGTTGGTGATGAAGTCTGTGCACTCTTCGTCCGGCTCATACATGGGGATTTGGTTGCAACCTGAGAATGCATCCATGAAGCTGAGTAGACCGTGTCCTGTTGTGGAGTCAACCAGCTTGTCTATCTTTGGCAATGGGAAGCTGTCCTTTGTACAGGCTTTGTTCAAATCTGGAAAGTCTACACACATTCTCCATTTCCCACTCGCCTTCTTCACCAGTACCACATTTGAGATCCATTCAGGGTAGTTGACTTCCCTTATGAATCCTGCCTTCAACACCTTATCCACCTCGCTGTTCATGGCCTCATATCTCTTCTGGTTGACGCACCTCCTCTTCTTCCTTACTGGGTTCGCATCTCTTCTTATTGCCAACTTGTGGCATGCTACCTTCGGATCAATCCCAGGCATATCTTTATGCGTTCAGGCGAACACATCAGAATGTGTTTGCAAGCACTCGACCAGGCTTTTTCTCAGCTGCTCGCTAATACTCGAACCGATCCTGACCTTCTTCTCCTGGTCGTCTGGCCTAATTAAAATTTTCTCTAATTCTTCAGTGGGTTCTTACCTCCCTTTCTTTGACTCACCCATTGCGTCTAACGGCGTTACCTGCATCGCTTCCTTTGCCGCTGTGGCATAGCAGCTTCTCGCGACCCTTTGATCGCCCTTAACAAATCCCACTGTTTTATTCATAGAATACTTTAGGGCTAAGTAGTTTGTGGACATCACCGATTGGCTAATCCTTATGAAAAGCCTCCCAAATATTGCTTGGTAGGGGTTGACTTCGTCGGCAACCACGAAATCCAACATCATGTTCTTCTCAAAGGACTTCGAGCCCATGGTTACTAGCAAGTTGACAATTCCCAGAGGAGTTAGCCTTCCCCCATCGAATCCTTTTAGAAAGGTGCGTGTGTGCTCGAGCCTCGCATCAGCTATTCCTATCTCCTCGAGGGTGGATTTGAAGAGAATATCCACTAAGCTTCCCGAGTGCACTAAAATTCAGTTTTTTTTTTAAAAAAACCACCAAGATGGTGGGGGGTTAGGCGGGATCCCTACCTGTAATATAAATCATAAAATAAGAACCACATACATAAGGAGGGGGACATGAACTAAAAACCTCCTCGATAAATGAAAAAACTGTAGACTGAAATACAAAAAAACTAGGGCTTGATATGCGGAACTGTATGAGCGTCCATATGAAGGATCCCAGATAAGCCTATGGGCAGATCACAGGCCAATAAAAAAAGACTGCTGAAACGAGAAGTACAAGCCCAGTTGGCCAGAAAATCAGTTGCAGACGCAGCCTCACGAAACACATGACGAACTACAACTGAATGTGAGGACACTAAAGATCGAACTAGACGCAAAGGCAGAGCATAATCCCACTAGACAGAACTGTCCAAGAGGATCCAGGAAACGATAGTAGCTGAGTCAGACTCTACCTCCACAACAAAGGACCCCAGTTGGAGAGCGAGCTCCAAACCCTCACAAACAGCCATAAGCTCAGAAACATACCCCGATGATCTTGAAGAACACCCCCTACAGCGGATAACCCAGGATTACCCCTTGAGCACCCATCAACAGTCAGCTTGACCGCACCAAGAGGCGGTCGTGTCCAAACAACAACTCGAATAGGCCGCTGGGGTGAAGCAATCATTCATTACCCATTCACAATCTGAGAATCCAGCACTCACCGCAACTGGGACGGCTTGAAACCAAAAGCAGAGCCAGCAAGCCGAATGTCGGACACCATTCAAAAAATAATTGCATCCACTGAAAATGAGTGAGAATCAAACCTGAATCCATTTCGAGCCTTCCACACATACCATAGAATGAAGCAAGGCAGAATAACCCAAAGATGAGACCAAGAAAAAGCACATCTCTCCCAATGGAGCAGCAAAGTATGGGGTGATAGAAAACTCATTCGCCGTATCCCTAAACAATGATAAAAATACTCTCATACCTGGCTAACCCGAGGGCAATCAAGAAATAAGTGCCGAGAAGTCTCAGCAGCCTACCCACAAAAACACCGTGAAACCATACAGAAACCATGGGCACTCAAGGCGTCATCGGTGGCCAGAAAACCATGCAACAACCGCCAAAGTAAGAAAGATAATCGGGATAGAATATGGCGCTGCCAAATCATAGAAAAACCCCATCTTGTGGTCTGCGCAGCGCACTATCTCCCAAGCAGACTACAAATGAAAAACTCCATCAGTAGCAGAATCCCATTGAATCTCATCAGGCACGCCAGTAGAAATTGGATACAACATAATCTGCTCAACTACTGACGTGGGTAAGGCAGCCAGAAGCTTAACACTATCTCAAACAGTACCACGCCAATAAAAAGTCACCGGTACTGATGACGCGGCACCGGAATTATAAAAATACAAAGGGAGTGATCCCAGCCAATAGTCATACCAGAAACTACAAGCACCAACACCCTTCAACCAACGAATATGGGGCTCAGCAACATCTCGGATGGAGCAAAGAAGCCTCCAGAGAAGAGAAGCTGGGTAACGAAAACGTACCATTCTGGGATGATCATTGCTGCAATATTTAGACTTTATTTATGAAGCCCATAAGGAGCGCTGCTCCTGAATCTCCACCAACGCTTAAGCTCAAAAGCTTCAGCTAGATCACGAAATGACCTAATACCCAGGCCGCCCTCCTTATGAGGAAAGCACACTTTCGGCCAATGGCACCAATGAATCCTCCGCCTAGGTCCACAGTCACCACATAAGAAACGTGTAAACATTCGCTCTAACTGCTGGATAACCCCAACCGGCGGTCGCATAACATGAAATAAGTGCAAAGGCATAGAGGATAAAATATGCCGAATAAGCACTAGCTTTCCCCCAAACGAGAGCAACCGATTAGCCCAACCAGAAATTCTCTCTCGGACCCTCCGAATTAGATCATCGAAATGAGCAATCTTGACTCTCCCAACAAACATCGGGCAACCAAGATAAGAAAAAGGGAGTTGCTTCTGCCGGAACCCCGTAACTGTGTGAATAATAGCACCACGTAAAGCAGAAACTGAACTCCCAACATAAAAGTTGCTCTTCGCCTGGCTAACCAGCTGCCCAGAAACAGCCTCATAATGAGAGATAGGAAGAAAACTAGATGAGCAATATCTCAAGGAACGATGCGAAGTATACAAGTGATCCAGGCCTCTTGATAAGAACTCTGCAGCAATAATGAACAAACAATGAGATAGCGGATCACCCTGGCGAAGACCACCCGAGACTGAAAATACCCATGGCTGACCCCATTAACCAACACAGAAAACCAAGGTCTATAAATAGCCCTTCGATCTAAAGAGATCCACTGCTCTGAGAAACCAAAGCACCGCAACATCTGAAGAACAAAGGACCATGACATCCGATCATATGCCTTAGTCATATCCAACTTTAACACCACGTTACTTCTCCGGGTCTGACGATTAAAATTGTGAACAAGCTCCTGAACTAACAACACATTATCATGAATGCTCCTGCGAGGTACAAAACCACTCTGAGACGGATAAATGATACGAGGTAGCATTGGTGTTAGTCGCATAACAAGCAATTTAGTTAAGACCTTATTGCTCACATTACACAAGCTGATTGGCCGAAAATCAGCCCAAGAAACTGGAGAACCAAGTACTCTGGAATCCCCGAGGCATAGCAGAACCCTGAAAATAATCGTGAACAGCAGCCAATAAGTCACTAGAAGTCACATCCCAGCATGCCTGGTAGAACCTACTGCAAAAACCATCAAGATCCGGAGCACTGTCATGGTTAATAGAAAAGACCACCCGCCGTAACTCCTCTAAATCAGGCTCCCTACACAGATCCATATCATCCTCAACAGTGACCAGAGAAGGAATAAAATTAAAATATGATAACTGAAACTGACTAGGACCTCCCGCCAATAGGCCTTGAAAATAATTAACCGCAGACTCAGGCATGGCAGTAGGCTCAGTAATCCATGCAGACGAAGTGTCCTGGATCCGATGGACATGAAAGGACCGATGCTTTTTCTGAATCACAGCATGGAAGAACTAGGTATTAGCATCTCCCTCCTTAACCCAACGAACACTCGATTGCTGTCGTAAAAAGAGCTCCTCACAAAGTAACGCATGCTACATTAAAATCATCAATGGCAACTCGAGGTCGTGCATGCCCCTCCCCAAAATCTCAGAAAGAGACTGCACAATGTTAAAATCCCAACCCACCATCCAAGGACCATCATGACTATCAGCAAAGGAAATAAGGGCATCCCACAAATCCTCTCTCATAATCTTAGCACAACTGGCGTATATATATGAAACATAGACAGGATCAGGAAAGGAAGAGTGACTAACTCAACAATGAACCACCTAGCCCATGTCCTGCAGAACCTCCATCGAAAAATGCGTCGACCAGAACACCCATATTTTCCTAGAATGGGAAGAAAACTCATGATCCATCACAATGTGAATAGGAGTGCTCTCCAGTCTCTCAGCAGTAAGAAAAGGCTCCAAAACACAAACCAAAGCTAATCTATGCATCCGTATCAATTTTTGCAATCGGCGGACCGTGGGGTCCTATGCCGTGGTTAAGCTTCATGTCGTGGTTAGGTATACTTCTTGGTGTTAGGCATCTGAGTATGAGCGAATCATGGGACTTCGCAAGTTTTACCAAGGTCTCCTCATCTTCACCCCGTCCTTCAACCCCTTTAACGCTTGGGGGTGATTGAATGCCCCAAGATCCAAGACTGCCCAGTGGTACCTCTTCATGAACTCTCGGAGGGACTCCCCCTCCTTCTACTTGATCTCCACCAACTCTATCATATCATCCTCAGGGGATACAGCCCCTCGAAATTGCTCCGCAAACTTGCGGTACCTATTTGTTCAAAGCTCTGAATGCTGCAGTAACTTGCGGTACCATTCTCTTGCTCTCCTCTCTAGAGTAAGCGGAAGGCTCTACACCTTTGGGCTGCTGTCAACCCTGCACTCTAATCATGTCGTTGAAACGCTCTATGTGCACGAGTGAGTCATCACTCTTCCCTGAAAACTTTAAGTTGAGGAAGCGAAAATCCCTAGGGATTGTGCCTATGATTTCCGCTAATAGTGGGGACTCGTTATTCAACATGATCCTCCAACTTGGGGCTTTCTCATTGTCCCTGAGCTCCTGTAGGATGGACGTCAGTGTCTCCATCTGCTTTTCCATCCGGTCCATTATTTCTTGTATTTCTCTATCTCGGGCCTTTTTGGCCACCTCCCTCTAGGTCACTCCATCTTCGGGACTTACTTTTTTGAATGTATTGGGAATTCAAGCTTTTTGAACTGATCCCCATAGACGGTGCTAAAATGTTGATGCTATTTTTGCTCACTTCCAAGTATTGCTGGTGCCTTCTGGTTGCTGGTTGCTCGAGCAGGATTTTTGGTTAATTCTTGGGCTGTTTTGTCCACTGAAGCGGTGGTGTTCTCCGACTTATATCCACAGAAAAAATATCAGGGGTTGATTCTTTATAAGTTCTCTATTAGTCTAAGAGAAAACCAGAAAAACTGGAAAGATTTAGGGAGTTAAGGGATGAATAGAGAAGTCAGAACCCAAATTCGGCAATTGGAATTGGAACCAGAATTTCCTTACCTTGCCCTTTGTCTGATATTTATCCTTCTGTTTTTCCCGCCCCCTTTTGCGTAGGACCCATCCCTTGCATTAATTGCGCCTGCGTCTTTCTGACAGCTATGGGTTGCTGCGGCACAATCTGGGTGTAAGGGATGTCAGACGACTATGGGTTCCTATAATCAAATGATGATGTCGTATAGGTTTGTGTGAAATGATAACACTGTGGAGGCGTGCGTCGGTCATCAGTAACAGTGACGAGACCTTACGGCATGAGGGTATCTGTCAGTTATCGATTGTCGTGACAAGTTATCGGAGGATGGGCCGCCATACTTAGGTCTGCTCTGCTCGAACTTTGGTTTTCGTTTATTTATTGTGCTACTCATAACGCGACCAGGTCTCGCTCGGTGGTTGGGGGTCTCTGTGACTTTACTCGAGCATGATGGGAAGATTAGGGACCGTCCAGCTTTAGAACACTTGACCTCGACAAGCTTTAACACCAAGCAGGGGTGTCTTCATGCTAGTGATCAGATCTTCTGCTCTGGCTGGATTGTCCTCGAGTGAGTTCTGCTTGGCATTCCCCAAACATAATGTAAGATCAAGGATATAATGAAGACAAACAAAGATAGCAGCTGTAGCTTTCGGTAGCACACATGTTATAGCCGTTAGATTAAACAAACGTAAACCATCAGATACAAGTTTTGTATATATATATATTCAGAATGAATGAAACATTGCTGTGATGTGTGCATTATTCTCTCATTTTGTTTTCATTACATCTCTTTTAAGATTTCTTTGTTCAATAATTTTCAGTTTTCTGACACATGCAACATAATATACAAAGTATAAATGCCCGTCGTATTTATGATGGTTAGCTAGATTAGTGCTATTTTGTCTAATTATCAAAGATAAAATTCAATTATATGTAATATGTCCTTTGTATTTCCTCTTTTAATTAAAATCATAAAAAAAAAACTCGCAATATAGGCCATGCATTTGTTATGTTGTTAATTGGAGTGAATTGTCATTGTTTTCATGATTGTCAAATGCTTTCTCTCTTAATTTAAAGACCAAGATTATATTCCCACCATAATTAATAACTAATAATCCACGTAATCCAACATCAATTAATTTTCAATTTCTTGTATTAGTTTCTTTTTCAATATATATAATGACAACTTCATGAGCTGAATGAGAATTTCACTATACGTAATGGCAATTTTCTGATATGTTATTAAACCATGTAAGTGGAGGTTCGATTAAAGGAGACTTTGAATGATTTATTTAATTATAAATTGTTCAAATTATGTATGTTTCAATCAAAAACAAGGGAGCTCCTTGAATTGGCTTGACTTTGGTCTAATGGATTGTTTTAAATTATTTAGATTATTTTAGTCAAACTCAAAACAGGGGAAAATTGCTTAACACTATTTATCACTTATTGGAAATTTGGACTCATCAACTTTTTAAAATTTTTATAATGATGTAGGAAGCTCTAGGCACAATTTCACAAAATTTTGAGATCAGCCCTTAAAAGAGCTTGGGCATGGTCAAAGAAGTAACTGAAATCGAGTCTGTGCCCGAGCAAGTCCAGCTGCCACTCTTTCTACACCATATAACTTACACGGTTACTCCGATTCTTCATAATTATTAACTCATTAATATGTTAATGTACAGAAAGGATGGAGAACAACATCGGCACTTGCTAACCCATAATAAATGGTAGAGCAGTGGATTTGGATTTGAAACAAAGGAATGAGTACTTTACTGTCTAAATTAATCAATTACTCCCACTGCATGGGTTTGTAAATTTCTTTTAAAACAGAGGAGCTCGGACTGTATTATTTAATTTCTTATTAGGGTGGGTATAATATGTGACGACTCATACTTAATTCTTGATGTTAATATTATTGATCTTGTATCTTGGTATTGTCTTCATGGCTTGGCAGTCTTTGGGCAGCTGAGGTTGAGCTACTTACTTCGAATGGCAAAGCAAAGTTGTATTCAATTATTTGTTGATCTAGTGCTCTACTTATATACAACTAAAAATCAATTTGATTCTTTTGACTAATAAGAATTATCATTCTGATATAAGGGCCACTCAGCTTAGGATTATTGCTAAAATATGATTGCTGTGTTCTATCTTGCATTTTCTATACGATTAATTGTTCGAGCTTATACACTAAGGCATCAAAACATAAATTCTGTTATAACTACTGTTTTTCACTTTAGATTTTGTTTAGGTAATATCGGGCATCCTCCTCAAGGCCCTTCCAGCTCGAATAAAATACCCCGAGGTCAATCCAGCTCGAGCAGAAATCCCGACCACTGGCACGAAGATGGTCTCACTAGACGTCAAAGCTGGTCAAGGTCGAGAAATTCAGAGCCGTCTGAGCTCCGAGCTCTCTTGCCTGCTCGAGGTCATCAGGCCCAGTCAAGGCTAGACAAGGACGAGGAGCTCGAAGGCTGATCGAGACCCGAGCTCTCCTTTCTGCTTGCTACAGTCAAGCCCTCGAGCACAACTGGGCCACGCCAATCATAGAACAAATGGAACGCGAGACCCGGCTCAAGACAGTCCGACCCGTTTCCTCATAATCCCGCACACCTTTCGATGTCTGATCAGGGCCCATATGGTATAGTGGCGGTACTGTTGCCGATGGCGGGCACATGCCCCCACGGTGTCATCATTCCTTGCGCGCACGCCCGACATGATGGTCTGGCCATGTGAGCCATGTTAACAAGACAGCCGCGCATCCCCAGGGAATATTATACTAATCCCAGATGTCAGAGGGACCCAGATACCACTGACGCGAGAACGGATGATCCAGGGAAGAAAGGGCGGGAAAAATGGAAAATAAAAGGAAAGGGACAGGTAAATTGCGGGGGTTCCGAAAATACACACAGGTTCTTCTGATTCTTACTTCTCTCTACTCTGATTTCTTCTGGAATTCCATTATTCAGAAAGGAAGGAAAAAAAACCCCTTTCATTCTTCCGGTCTCTCTAACTAAGAGGGATACAAAAAAGAACCCGATTACTGACTTGAGCGTTGGAGGGTTTTCGCCGGAACAACATCCGGGGACCCCTGACCTTGTTTCCTGTGAGTACAAGTCCGGGAGACTCCCGTTCTGGGGAAGACAGAGGAACTGGAATTGGAAGATAGTCCTACTCGAGCTCGAGCTATCCACGAGCAGAAGATTTTTAGTACTATTTGAAGGGACGCAGGAAAACAGCATCAACAGATTTGGGATTGATTTTTAACTTTAAGGCCTATGACATCCCAATACGTAAATATATGACCAAGCTACTTAGTGGATGGCCATAAAATGGACATAAAATGGATGACCATCTAATTACTCATGGCCTACAGAAAAATTAAATAAAGAACTCCAATACCATCATTTCTGCATTTTAATTTCAAGTTGAAAAATAGTGAAATTAGGCAATTTAATTATATATATATTTAATCAAGTAAAAATGGAACCTTTATTGTAGCTAGACATAGGTTAACTAGCTATGAATGCACTTTGCTTCAACAGTTTTCTAAGCTTGAATAATAATAAGATTCAAAGTTGGTATTTAATGAGTAAGGTTTCTCATTCCCAAAATTTTGTTTAAAGAAAAAAATCATCTCACATAAAGGAATAAAAATGATAGGACCATTGCAAAGATCCTAGAGTAAGAGGAAATTTTGTAATTAGCTTGAAGCAGTTTGCAAAGTAACCTCAATAACTAAAATAAATAAATAAAAGAAAGCACAAAATGTTTTAACAATGAAATTAGCTTTTATTCTTTGTTAAAGAATTTCATTTGGTAATTAGACACATGCTCATATATAGTAGCTAACATTCTATAGTAGTAATAGCAGAGTGTGCTTCTCTTCTGGGGAAAAAAAAAAAATATCGCAACATTCGTTTTTGGATAAAATAAAAAATATGTGTATAATGGTAAATATTTGCACTATTTTCTTCTATTTATTTGCTCTCCCCAAATTGTAGGGTCTTCATTATTTGTCTATTTTCCCAGCCTTTTTAAAATCTCAAACTTGTCAAATATTATGATGATTACTTTATATTTCCTTCAATTACATTGCTTTAAATTATTTGAGCCGTTACAAATTAACTAAACTTGTTCCTTAAGCAAATCTCTTTTGGAAAAAAATTATTTTCCTACAAGACCCTCTTACTATACAAATTTATAATTACTTAATCCGAAATTAAATTTATATTATATATATTTGTAGCTTCTACAAAATATATTCTTAATTTCATCTTGTAATTGATTTTGACTTATCTCATCTCTATTTTCTTTTTGTTTTATATATATAGAAATCAAATCTCTTTTCGACATTCTCTGAGTCTTTGGTCGAAGTTAATTGAAATTCTAATTAATGTGTAGTTAGAAAATGGCTAGTGAAGTGATAAAATAATTTCAGAGCATTGTATATATATCTTTTACTTTTAATGCAAAAAATATTAAATTTTTATAGCATCATTTTATTGCCAAATATTTTCAGTAAATACATAATTCATTATTACATTATTAATATCTGTTATCTATCATTACTCATCACACTCCACATTGATATCATTCCCAATTACTCTGTTGAAAAATTCAAATCAAAGCATATGTTCAAAGTTTGGCCAAAATTGTTCAAAGCCAAATTGTTCAAAGTTTGAAGAAAAATTAGCTAATCACCAAACAAACTTTGACAATTTTAAAGGTTTGGTGAAATAGTGCTACCATACATTCCTATAAATAGCTATTGTTGTTCATTTGTTAAGGCATCCCACAATTGAGAGCAATTGCAAGTAAAGCAAGTGAGAGAGTTGAGAGAGGTTCCACATGAGTGCTAGGAGAATTCATTTGGGTGTATTGGGGTATTGGGTTTTTGTGGGTTTTTCCCAATTTATAAATTCTCATTTGTTAGTAAAATTATCTTCCAGTCTTTGCCCGTGGATGTAGGCTTTACGCCGAACCATGTAAATTATTGTGTCAATTTTCTTTGAAATTGTTTACACCACATTTAAGTTTCTCTAGAAGTCACAGTTACCATCAATTGGTAATCTGCTCAACCTGCACTTCCGCACAACAATTTTGGTATCAAAGATGAAGGTTCGTAATTGGGGTATACGATACTGTTCACGTATATAACACTAGTCATAGATACGGTACTAGATACGACCATTTGTACTTGGAGAACAGCCTATTGTAAGTAGTGTGTATTTTTGCATGTCTAGGAAAGTTCTGTCAATAAGACAATAAGAGTCTAAGGAGTCTGGGTTTTAAGTAGGACCATTGTGACCCCTCCATTCTCCTGGGAACTTTCCTGGCGCATTTATTCACGCGAAATAAACATCATAGAGACTGTTTTTCAAGTGTGAATAGTTGTTGAAGGCACTGATTATTTGAGGTTGAGAAAGATGGTAGAAGCGTCGTCGTCGTCGTCAGCAAGGACTCATCGTGACTAATGCAAAGTTTGAAGTGGAGAAATTTGATGGTACTAATAATTTTGAAAAGATGGATGACAAGTAGTAGACAAAAATCAATAGACAGGCATGTGATACTATTTACTTATGTCTGGCTAAAGATCAGAAGTACTCTGTCATGAGGGAGACTTCAGCAAAGAATTTGTAGAAGAAATTAGAAGAAAAATATATGAAGAAAAGCCTTGAAAACTGGCTTTATATGAAAAAGAAACTCTATTGATTCACGTATGCACCTGGTACGTCGATGAATGACCATGTGAACTCATTCAATAAAATATTAGCGGATTTGCTGAATTTGGATGAGAAATTTGAAGATAAAGATAAGGAATTGTTGCTGTTGAATTCACTTCCTGATGAATATGACCATCTCACTACCACTTTGCTTCATGGGAAGGACAATGTCACATTTGATGCTGTATGTAATGCATTGTATAATGCTGAGACCAGAAAGAAAGATAAAAAGGATCACAGAGATACAGTTGCAGAAGTATTGACAACAAGAGGTCGTTTAAAGGTAGGCCTGCCAAAGATGAATGTGCTTTTTGTCGTGAGAAAGGGCATTAGAAAAAGAATTGTCTTAAGTTACAAAAGGGCAAGGCTATTTCCGATGCATGTGTAGCTAAGCATGATGAGGAGTCAGAATTTAGTCTGGTTGGCATGACGTTGACATGTCAATCAGATGAGTGGATTTTGGATTCGGGTTGTACTTATCATATGTGTCCTAATAAGGGCTGGTTTTCTAGCTTCAAGGAGCTAGATGGTGGAGTTATTTTTATGGGCAATGATAATGCTTGTAAAACCATGGGAATAGGTTCAATCCAATTGAAGAATCATGATGGCTCAATCCAAGTCTTGAAAGAAGTTTGCTATGTACCAAGCTTAAAGAAAAATCTCATCTCATTAGGAGTCCTAGAATCCAAAGGGCTTACAATCACTATGAGAGATGGATTCTTGAAGGTAGTAGCTGGTGCACTGACGATGATGAAAGGCACAAGAAGAAATAACTTGTACTATTTCCAAGGGAGTACAATTATTGGATCAGCATCAACAGTTTCGAGAAATGATGCAGATTCAGAGGCAACCAAGTTGTGGCATATGCGTTTGGGATATGCCGGTGAAAAAGCTTTGCAGACTTTGGTTAAGCAAGGCTTATTGAAAGGTGCAAATTCTTGCAAATTGGAATTTTGTGAACATTGTGTTCTGGGCAAGTAAACAAGAGTAAAGTTTGGTTCAACAATTCACGATACAAAAGGAATTCTGGACTATGTTCACAGTGATGTGTGGGGTCCTACTAGAATAGCTTCTTTGGGAGGTATGCACTATTTTGTTACTTTTGTTGATGATTATTCAAGAAAAGTATGGGTGTATTTTGTGAAGAACAAAAATAAAGTTTTAAGTATATTTCTGAAATGGAAAAAGATGGTCGAGACTCAGACTGGTCGAAAGGTTAAAAGACTTTGTTCAAATATTGGTGGTGAGTACAAGAATGATCCATTTTTACAAGTATGCCAAGATGAGGGCATTGTGCGACACTTCACTGTTCGAGGTACACCACAACAGAATGTGGTGGCAGAACGCATGAACCGAACTATACTGGAGAAAGTTTGGTGTATGTTGTCCAATGTTGGATTGGGCAAGGAATTTTGGGCTGAGGCTGTTGTATATGCGTGCCATATGATTAATCGTTTGCCATCAGCTGCAATTGAGGGAAAAACACCTATGGAAATGTGGATTGGTAAACCTGCTACTGATTATGATACTTTACATCTCTTTGGTTCCACTGCTTATTATCATGTAAAGGAATCTAAATTAGACCCAAGAGCGAAGAAAACATTGTTTATGGGTATAACTGGTGGAGTAAAAGGATACTGTTTATGGTGTCCAGATACAAAGAAGATCATTTTCAGTAGAGATGTGACTTTTGATGAATTAGTCATGTTAAAACAAAAGGATTCACAAAAGGATGGCAACACTAATAGTACTCCGCAACAGGTAGAGCTTGAAAAGGTTAAAGATCATCCGGCTAGTGTTGAAGAGGTAGATGATTCTCAATCAACCAAAGATGAAGAAGAGGTTCCGACTCGGGAACCTTTAGAGCAACAAGATTCAATTGGTAGCGAAGGGTTACGCTCAGAAAGAAGGAATAGACTACAATGAGGTATTTTCTCCAGTAGTGAAACATTCGTCTATTCAGATTTTGCTAGCCATTGTTGCGCAATATGATATTGAGCTAGTTCAACTTGATGTGAAAACTGCATTCTTACACAGTGATTTGGAAGAGGAAATCTACATGACTCAGCCAGATGGATTTAGAGTTGCTGGAAAAGAAAATTGAGTTTGCAAACTAACAAAGTCGCTTTATGGATTGAAACAATCTCTAAGGCAGTGGTACAAGCGATTTGATCGGTTTATGAAAGGGCAAAGGTACACAAGAAATAAATTTGATCATTGTGTGTATTTTCGCAAGCTACAAGAAGGATTTTTCATATATTTACTCTTGTATGTCGATGATATGCTAATAGCATCTAAGAACAAAGATGAGATTGAGAAGTTGAAAACTCAACTCAATCAAGAATTTGAGATGAAAGATTTAGGTGAAGCTAAGAAGATTCTTGGCATGGAGATATGCAGAGATAGAGCTCGTGGTAAAGTCAGCTTGTCTCAGAAGCAATATTTGAAGAAGGTATTACAATAGTTTGGCATGAATGATCAGATAAAACCTGTAAGTACCCATTGGCTTCTCATTTCAAGCTTTCTGCACAACTATCTCCTTCAACGGATGAAGAACAAGAATACATGTTGTAAGTTTCTTATTCAAATACAGTTGGTAGCTTGATGTATGCAATGGTGTGTACAAGGCCTGATATTTCACAAGCAATTAGTATGGTGAGCAAATATATGCATAATCCTATTAAAGGACATTCGCAAGCTGTCAAATGGATTCTACGGTACATTCAGAAAACCATTGATGTTGGTTTACTGTTTGAACGAAATGACACACTTGGTCAAGGTGTGATTGGGTACGTTGATTCTGATTATGTCGGTGATATAGACAAATGATAATCAACCACCGGATATGTATTTACTCTTGCTAGAGGACCAATTTGTTGGAAGTCTACACTACAGTCTACAGTTGCACTGTCAACCATAGAGGCCGAGTATATGGCAATTACGGAGGCTATTAAAGAGGCTGTTTGGTTACAAGGCTTGCTTGGAAACTTGGGATTGATCCAGGAGCATGTTAACTTGTATTGTGACAGTCAAAGTGCTATTCACTTAGCAAAGAATCAAGTTTATCATGCGCGTACGAAGCATATTGACGTATGATTTCATTTTGTGCGGGAAATTATTGATGAGTGGAAGATTCTTCTTCAAAAAATCGAGGCTGTAGAGAATCCCGCAGATATGTTGACCAAGGTGGTGACAACGATCAAGTTTAAGCATTGTCTAAACTTGATCAATATCCTGAAAGTTTAAAACAGTGAGAAAGGTAGAGATTGGAGGATCATTTTATATACAAGGAAGTTCAATAATATTTTGAACTACGGTTGGCTTAATCACAAATTTTGGGTACCTAGGCAGTCACAAAGATGCAGCCACTTTGGGAATGATGGTTCGTTGGTAGTCGGCTCAGATTTGGATAAATCTTCACCGAGGTAGAGAATTGTTGAAAAATTCAAATCAAAGCACATGTTCAAAGTTTGGCCAAAATTGTTCAAAGCCAAATTGTTCAAAGTTTGGCTAAAAATTAGCTAATCACCAAACAAACTTTGACAATTTTAAAGGTTTGGTGAAATAGTGCTACCATGCATTCTTATAAATAGCTATTGTTCTTTATTTGTTAAGGCATCCCACAATTGAGAGCAATTGCAAGTGAAGAAATTGAGAGAGTTGAGAGAGCTTCCACTTTAGTGCTAGAAGACTTCATTTGGGTGTATTGGGGTATTGGGTTTTTGTGAGTTTTTTCTAATTTATAAATTCTCATTTTTTAGTAAAATTATCTTCCAGTCTTTGCCCGTGGATGTAGGCTTTACTCCGAACCACGTAAATTATTGTGTCAATTTTCTTTGAAATTATTTACACCGCATTTAAGTTTTTCTAGAAGTCACAGTTACTATCAATTGGTAATCTGCTCAACCTGCGCTTCCGCACAACATACTCTTTCTTTATATGTTAAACCAACTCAAATAATTATATATTTTCTATGAAATTGCATAAAATTATTAAATCATGTTTTTAATCTCATATCATCCAAATTGATTGATGAGGAATTGTTAATGTAATGTTGCATGGTGATAGACATATTTTCTCTGTTGCTGTAGCCATTGAACAAAGAATTAAATTGATCAGTTATTTGGTCTGCTAATTCTATCTGCTTAACTTGTAGTGTCTTCATTATTTGTCTATTTTCCTATTACTTCATAAGCCTCAAACTTGTCGAATATGTTACCGCATATTTTATAAAATTATATGCCATGCCCTGTTTGTCAGAACATGCAAGCATGTGCCAAGCTTACTCATTTTTTATATTGACTGAAATTACTTATTTGTCTTTTTGATCTTTGTTCTATTTCATCTTTGAAAACATTATCGAAATCATCCTTAACCAATAATCAAATGATTAGGCTTATTTCACTTGTACTAATTTCTATAGCAAGTAACTGAAGGTTGTTGGGAAACATACCATTATCTGCCTCAACTGGGAAGCATACCGTGTATATAGATTTAGAGGTCATTGAAAATTACAATGTATGCAAGTGTTGATAAAGATATATAATTTTTCTTTGTAAAATTTTGAGTGATACTTGAAAATTACAGCAAATGCAAGAAAACAGAACAAAGAAGCTACCTCTTCCTAATTTGCACATTTTACTTAATAATGTATGATAAATATGGGGCTCTAAATTCCCCAAAAACGACTCACTATCAACATTGCCACATAATTTAATTTTGTGTTATGTGTGTATCAACATTCTCTAGTGCCTTTGGCCAGAAATATTTAGACTTTTTTAATTTGCAATTACCAAATGATCAGAGCACTGTAGTATCTTTTGAAAGACAACAAATGAAAATAAGAAATTGTAAGTGGATTCTTAAACACGAATTTGCATCTATAAGCATCTATACATATAAAGTTATAAAATTTTTTAAATTATGTTCATATTGTCCTTAACATTGGCTAAAAATTAATATATCAATGCTAACACAAAAGAAAATATGACAAAACTGCCAAGATTATCGCCCACTGAATTTTGGATACTAAACATCGTATATGAAAACTTACAATCCCAAACTAACTAAAAGGATTAGGATACCCATTACATAAAGATTAACATTATAATTTGTCCAAGTACAAAAAGAAGCACCATAAAAACAAAGTATATAGCTTGTCACATGGAAACAGAGTATATCTTCTCCTCAGCTGCTAAATCTTTCTAAGAGCTCAACAATAACACAATACACAAATATATATATATATATATATATATATATATATATATATATATATATATATATATATATATATTGATGCGTTCCATCGCCTCGAGGTGTTTCACAGCTATGTTTTGGGTTCTCCACACCGAGACTCTGGTGTTGACTAACCTGTGTTCAAAGAAAAAGTGTTAGAACTCACCGGTTGTTTTTCTGGCGAAAATCCTCCGATGCTCAAGTTAGTAATCAGGTTGACTTTTAGAAAATGCTCTCTAAGTGACAGAAGGAAAAACACAAGTTCGAAGCTCACTCCCTTTTTCTCTTTTTCTCCTTTTTTCCCCGTATTTATCTAGGTCTTCTCCCTCCTTACATTACTATCTTAATGCACGCTCTTTATTCCCTACGTTCTCTTCCGTTATGGAGCGGTTACTGGTCACCATGATGAGGATTGATTGTGGTTAATCGGTTACTTGGTTGCCATGACGTGAATTAATCGTGCGCGGAAGTTACTCCTTCCTTTTCGGAGAGTGCCAACCAACCGTCTTGCACTATCAGTTTAGGTTACCATACTTGGGTTGAGCTCTGCTCGAGCACTGGTCTATACCTGCTCCTGGTGCTACCCATAACATGATGAGAGCTCGCTTGATTGTTGTGGACACTCCTGCTCTTCTCAACTTTGTTCGAGCAAGATGCGAGCACTTGACCTCGACCAGCATTGACACCGAGTAGACATGTCTTTGTGCAAGCGACCCGGGCTTCTGTTCTGGCTGTCCTATCCTAGAGCATACTTGCTCTTATTTTCCAAACCCCAGTCCTCCAATTTCTAGTCTTGAGAGTGAAACAGGATAAGACTAGAAATTATTTGTTCGAGCAGGTTTTCCCCTTTTCTTTTCTATGTTGTGCTGTTCGCTTCTTCAGTCACTTCGTATTTAATGTGTGTTGCGTGGGTTAATTTGGACCATTCTTTTGAAATTTGAAGAGGCGGTTCCCTGAACAGTCACGTTCCTTTGTGCAACATGCTGTCTGTTGGAGTGACTCACTTTCCTCTTTATAAATCCTTAAGTTCATCGTTTTCCATTTGATTATTTCCCCACATTGCTTGCAAGCGAAATTCACCTACCAGTTGCAATCGTGGCAATTTACGCCCTCCAAATCAACTTCAGGTATAAATCCCTCGACTTCTTCCTCTTGTCCTTATCATTTTTATTTTGGGGTTTTTTATTTCCAATTTTGGTAGATTGTAGTTTAGATTTTTGAAATCTGACAGCTGTGTATTGTGGGGGAGCCATTGGTCTTTAAAAAAATATCTGCCATACAAAAACCCATAAGGATGTCCCTTGAAAAATCTTATTCTTCTAATGACTCCCAATTTGATAAGAGGATTGTGGTAAGAAACCTAAGTCCCAATGAGGCTATTAATGTTGCCAACATTGTCGTTGAGGGTAACGCCCTTAAAGAAAACTAGCCAAACAAAAGGTAAAAGACTGGTCATAGATCAGAGGCCGAGTCATTTTCCATTGACCACATGAGGTGTGAGACTACACAATAAGACCTAGATAGGCTTAGGAGGGCCTATTGCATCCCTACTAGCATTGACCTTCGTCTTCCTAGTAAAAATAATACCTCTCAGCCGTCTTCCTCGAGGATATGTCACACTATACCTCAATTATTTCAAATGGGGGATCAGATTACCTTTACAGCCTTACTTTGCCCGAATCCTCTCTCAATTGCATCTGGCACCTAGGCAATTAAATCCCAACTGGTGGAGGGTTTTATCAGGAATATTCATTTTGTGGAGCTGGTGCAACATGGGTGAACCAATGGTGGATGAGATAAAAAGTCTCTATCAACTGAAAAGCATCCCAAAAGATGCGAGCTGGTATTACTTCACATCCAGCACAAATGATTAAAAACCCATCACCAATCTCCCCACTTCTAGTGACAATTGGAAAGGCAAATTCTTTTTCACCGGGGGAATTGGTGGCGAGCAGCCTTTACACCAGGAGGTGTTCCCCAAATTGCTTTTTTCTTTTGTACTCCAGGTCATTTACTGTTCATTACGCCTCTTGAATTGGTCTTCCTCCTCATCCCTTTTGATTATCATTTTCTGGTCTTTTCAGTTTCTTGGAGTGCGTCATACAAGATAAGGGAAAAGTTAAAGTTGCATATGGATACTGCTTTGGACAATGCCAGCTCGTGCAAAGAATTATTGACCTACCATAATCTTATCGAGTTTGGCTTAGCGTCCAAGGAAGAAGATATGAGCAGCATCCTTGCTCGATTGAAGAAGTGCTCTAATACTGTTGAGAGTCCGACCAGCTCCTCTGCTCTGCCTAAGAGGTCCAGGGTTGACCTTACTGCTTCCCCTATCAAAGTTCTTCCTTCTCCTTCTAAAGGCGAGAGAGTTGTCGAAAAAGCTCCTTCGAGAGATTTTGGCACTATTATTCCTGTCAGGTCCCGGTCAGCGCGTTCTAAGGAGCAGACTGACTTTGCTAAGCCTTACGTTAAGGAGTTCACAAGGCACATGGGAATACTTTATTAATGAGTATGAGTCCTTTAGCCTTAATAACCTGGCTAACTCCTTCCAGCGCTCTGTATGCCAAGCTGCTGCTGCTTCTACAGCTTTCAAGACAAGATTTTTGAGTTACGTGAAAAGACTTAGAGCTGAGAACTAGAGCATGAAGAAAGATCTGGAGCACGAAAAGAGGAGTCGGCAAAGCTCCGAACTAAAATCTCCACATTTGAAGAGAGAGCTGCCATGGCTGAGTCAAAGGCGTTTCAACTCAAGAAAGAGCTATCTATGGTCAGAGACGAGCTCTTGAATGCCAGGAAAGATCTTGATGTTTAGAGATTTTTCTTCAAAAGGACTATAGAAACTGAAACTTCCCGTCTTTAAAGCAGGATGGAATCCATGGGCAATCAGCTTATTGAGGAATACAACAATGGACTGACATTCTGCTACGAGTGCATCATGTCTGTCTTGGGCAAAGAATATCCCGATCTGGACATGTCTAAACTCGAGGCTGGTGTAGATGCTTATATGAACGAGCGGGATGTTAGGAACTAACAACTAAGGGGACCACTACTTTCACACGTGGAAGTTGCCGCTATAGGACCTGAAGAAGCTGCCCCTTCTACCGATGAGGTCAATTTACTCTTCCCGCCAAATAGAATCCTCAGGTTACTCCTCTTCTTAAGCCCCTGATCCAACTGTTGATCCATCTACCCAAGCTTCTTGATTTTTGATATATATATATATATATATACATTTGTAAGCCTCGGCTTTGAGAATAAAATAAAAGAAAGTAGATTTCTACTTTTGCCTTTATGCCTTTATGCCTTTAATTTATTCTAAATTTTTTGAAAGAGAAGTTTCCAGTAAGTTTCGAGTTTTTCTTTTGCCTTTATTGAACTCCGGGACTCTAACTTACTTTATCCACTTTACTCATTTCCAAAGATGTGAACCACTCGGCTTATCCCTTATGTATTTCAGCTTCTTTGCCTTATCATGAGCAGGCAGTTCCTAATCCACAAGCCTTGGTAATTTTTATAGTTTTAACTTGCTGGAGTCGATTCTGGTTTTGTCTGGCTCTTTGTCTTGCCCTAAGCAGGCTTTTAGATTGTTGGCCCCGGCTTTATTTGAGGGCCTATCTTGCTGGAGCCAACCCTGGCTCTAAGACTTATGGCCTTAGCTTTATTTGTGAGCTTATCTTGCTCAGGCTAACCCTACCTATACTTGGCTCTTTGTCTCACCTCAAGCAGGCTTTGAGACTTCTAGCCTTAGCTTTATTTGAGAGCTTATCTTGGTCGAGCCAACCCTGGCTTTGCTTGGCACTTTGTCTCGACTTGAGCAGGCTTTGAGACTTCTGGCCTTAGCTTTTATTTGTGAGGTTATCTTGCTCGAGCCAACCTCGGCTTTACTTGGCTCTTTGTCTCGCCTTAACCAGGCTTTGAGACTTCGAGCCTTAGCTTTTATTTGCGAGCTTATCTTGCTCGAGCCAACCCCAGCTTTGCTTGGCTCTTTATCTCGCCATGAGCAGGCTTTGAGATTTTTGGCCTTAGCTTTTATTTGTGAGCTTGTCTTGCTCGAGGCCACCCCGGCTTTGCTTGGCTCTTTGTCTTGCCTTGAGCAGGCTTTGAGACTTCTAGCCTTAGCTTTTATTTGCAAGCTTATCTTGCTCGAGCCCACCCCGGCTTTGCTTGGCTCGTTGTTTCACCTTGAGCAGGCTTTGAAATTCTGGCCTTAGCTTTTATTTGTGAGCTTATCTTGCTCAAGCCAACCTAGGCTTTACTTGGCTCTTTGTCTTGCCTTAAGTAGGCTTTGAGATTCTGGCCTTAGCTTTTATTTGCGAGCTTATCTTGCTCAAGCCAACCTCGGCTTTGCTTGGCTCTTTGTCTCGCCTTGAGCAGGCTTTGAGACTTCTGGCCTTAGCTTTTATTTGCGAGCTTGTCTTGCTCGAGCCCACCCCGGCTTTGCTTGGCTCTTTGTCTCGCCTTGAGCAGGCTTTGAGACTTCTGGCCTTAGCCTTTATTTGTGAGCTTATCTTGCTCGAGCCCACCCCAGCTTTGCTTGGCTCTTTGTCTCGCCTTGAGCAGGCTTTGAGATTCTGGCCTTAGCTTTTATTTGCGAGCTTATCTTGCTCGAGCCAACCCAGGCTTTGCTTGGCTCTTAGTCTCGCCTTAAGCAGGCTTTGAGACTTCTGACCTTAGCTTTTATTTGTGAGCTTATCTTGCTCGAGCCAACCCTTTCTTTGCTTGGCTATTTATCTCGCCTTGAGCAGGCTTTGAGACTTCTAGCCTTAGCTTTTATTTATTTTGTAAAAATTTTACTCACTCCAATTGACATAATTTTGAAAGAGTTAATCATTGCTTTTATTTATGAACAGAACTTTACATGTTCTAAATTAAAGGAAATTGAATACATTATATTACGAAGAAGTTTACTGAAAATATTTTCTCAGATGCTCTGCATTCCACGGTGTCCTGACCTCCCGTTCGTCAGGGTAAGACAGTCTATACGCCCCCGAACTGGCCTCCTGTGAGAACCTATAAGGGCTCGCCCAATTTGGGCCTAACACCCCCTGACTGGGATCTTTGGTGCTTTGGTTTACCCTTTTAAGCACCCAATCCCCCACCTTAAATTGGCAGATGTGCACGTTTTGGTTATAATAACGAGCTACTTTCTGCTGGTACTCTGTCACCTTCCTCGACGACCTTTCCCTTTTCTCTTCTAGCAAATCCAGATTTGCACAAATCTCCTCGTTATTTTGCTTTTCATTGAAATGCTCTGTCCGATGTGTGCCTACCTCTATCTCTACTGGGATCACTACTTCATGCCCAAATGCTAGAGCAAATTACGTCTCATCTGTAGCAGTCTTATACGTAGTTCTATAAGCACATAACACACCAGGTTGCTCGTATACTCATGCTCCCTTCTGCTCTCCCAACCTGATTTTTAAGAGTCATTTTATGGTTTTGTTTGCAGCCCCCACTTGCCCATTTGCTTGTGGATGTAATTCTATTCCTAGGTTTATATAGAATTCTCTGAACTTGCTGTTGCCAAAATGCCTCCCATTATCCGTAATTAGGGCATGGGGAATTCTATATCTACAGATCACATTTCTCCAGATAAAATCCGTTGTTTTGCTCTCTGTAATCCTACTTAAAGCCTCTACTTCAGCCTACTTTGTGAAATAGTCAATCCCACCACTGCATGTGTTGCGGATGCTCGTCCTTTTGGTAGTGGTCTGATTAGATCAACTCCCCATTGAGTGAAATGCCATAGTGAGCTCATCACCGTAAGGTTTTCTGGTGGCTGAACTAAGAAATTGGCGAAGACTTGGCAACTTTTACAAAACTTTTGGTCTTCTCTTGTGCGTCTTGATGCATTTTGGGCCAGAAATACCTTTGCCTCAGGACTTTAAAAGCTAAAGACCTTGCGTCCGAGTGGTTTCTACAAATCTCCTCATGTATTTCTCTGAGTACATAGTCTGGTTTTTCCTCATTCAAACAGCGTAACAATGGCAAAGTGTATCCTCGTCGGTGCAACACTCTGTCAATCAGCATATATCTTGTTGCTTGACACTTTAACTTCCTTACTTGCCTCTTATCAGTGGGTATTGTCCCTTCCTTAATGTAGGAGATAATTGGCTCTATCTAGGTGCTACTCGAGGTTACACCCATCATCTTGTCTTCCTGCTCAATACTCGAGCTAGTTCTGGTCTTTATAGGGATTGATTTGGGCATCTTGGGGTCTGACATAGCGACCATTCGCGCTATCATATCTGTTCAAAAGTTTTCTGCCCTTGAAATCTGTTCCACCTCCACTGCTCGAAACTTCCCAGCCAATTGTCTCACCTTGCGAAGATAGGCCTCCATCTTCTCTCTTTTCGCTTGGAAGATTTCGTTAAGGTGATTTACCACTAACTGCGAATCTGTTCGAACTTTCACCTCCTTTGCCTTCACTACTAATGCAAGCTTTAGTCCTGCAATGATGGTCTCGTACTCAGCCTAGTTATTAGTGACTTTAAACTCGAGCTTCACGATATATTGAATTTTTACACCCTCAGGGCTAAGCAGAACCACTCCTGCTCCTGCCCCTTGATCTCTGCATGATCTATCTACTGTAACCACCCAAACTTTGCCTGGAACATCCTCTACTACTACTTGCTTGTTATCTGCACCTCTGTCTGATTCTGTACATTCGGCTAAAAAATTGCCAGAGCTTGTGCTTTAATTGCTATCCAAGGCTGATAGCTGATGTCAAACTCGCTGAGCTCTATGGACGACTTCACTAACCAACCTGAGGTCTCTTGGTTATGCGGGATTTGTCTAAGTGGCTGGTTTGTCAAGACCACTATTGAGTGCGCTTGGAAATAAGGCCTCAAATTTTAAGCTACTGTTACCAACGCGAGTGCCCATTTTTCTACCTGCGGATATCGGGTCTCAGTTTCCTGCAACGCTTTGCTTATGTAGTATACTGGGTGTTGTACCCCTGACTCCTCTCTTATTAGGACCGAGCTCGTTGCCCATTGTGACACGACCAAGTACAGGTATAGAACTTCTTCTGCTCGAGGTGTTGACAGTAACGGTGCCTTTAACAAATACTCCTTCAATTGTTGAAATGCCACCTCACATTCTGGTGTCCACTTTGTCTTCCTCTTCTTTTTTATCTCTTGAAAAAAGACATGGCACTTGTCCATCACCTGGGAGATGAACCTATTCAGGGCTGCTAGCTTACCCGTAAGATGAACCTGTTCACCTAGGAGATGAACCTGTCCAAATGCTTGACATACTCATCTGCATCCTTGGACTTGGTGATCATATCATCCATGTAAACTTCCATTGTGCGCCCTATCAGAGGTTTAAAGATCTTGTTTACCAACCTCTGATACATCACTCCTGCATTTCTTAAGCCGAAGGGCATGACCTTGTAGCAGAATAAACCTTGATTGGTTATAAAGGCTGTGCATTCCTCGTCCTGCCCGAATATAGGAATTTGGTTGTAGCCGGAAAATATGTCCATGAAGCTAAGCAGGCCGTGTCCAGCCGTGGAGTCAACCAGCTGGTCTATTTTCGATAGTGGGAAGCTATCTTTTGGGCAGGCGTTGTTCAGGTCTTTGAAGCCCACGCACATCCTTCATTTTCCATTTGACTTCTTGACCAGCACCACGTTCGAGATCCACTCGGGGTAGTTAACTTCTTTTTGAATCCTGCCTTTAGCAACTTCTCCACCTCACTGTTCATGGCGTCATATCTTTCCTAGTTAAAACACCTTCTTCTATACTTTACTAGCTTCACCTCTCTGCTTACCGTTAGCTTGTGCACGCCACCTTTGGATCAATCCCTGGCATGTCATCATGGGACCAGGTGAACACATCTGAATGGGCTCGCAAGTACTCGACCAAACTCTTCCTCACTTGCTCGCTTATGCTCGAGCCGATCTTAACTTCCTTCTCCTAGTCGTCCGGCCTTATCAAGATATCCTCCAACTCCTCAGTAGGTTCTTGCCTTCCTTTCTTCAAATCGCCCCGAGCATCCGGCAATGTCACCGGCATTACTTCTTTAGCAGCTTTTACATAGCAGCTTCTTGCGACCCTCTGATCACCTTTAACAACCCTCACCAATCTGTTCATTTGATATTTCAATGCTAGGTAGTACGTTGACATTACCGATTGACTGATTCTCATGAACGATCTTCCTAATATCATCTGGTAAGAGCTAGCCTCGTTCACAACCACGAAGTCAAGTATCATGTTCTTTTCGAAGGGCTTCGAGCCTATCGTTATTGGCTGATTCATAATTCTTAGAGGGTTCAACCATCCCCCACCAAATCCTTTCAAGGAGGTGTTCGTGTGCTCAAGCCTTACGTCTGCTATCCCCATCTCATCAAGAGTGGACTCGAGGAGAATGTCTACTGAACTTCCTGAGTCCACCAGAATTCGGTTGAGCTCCCTATTTACAACATTTTCTTTTACAACTACAACATCTTCATGGGGATATAGGACCCCTTCCTCGTCTTCCTCTGTCCACATAATCGGGACTTATCTGGTTCTTGCCCTTTTTGCGGCAGGCATGTTGAGCAGGACCTCTCGATTAGCATATGCATATTTGCTATAGTTTTTCCTAGTTTTGTTTGAGTCTCTGGCCATCGTTGGCCCTCCCACTATCACTCTCACAACAGGTCGCTCCCGAACAGTGCCACAATCCCATCGACTCCTGCACATTGCCGATCCACCACTGGCTGTCGACCATCAACAAACTTGTCCAGATACTGATTTCTCACCAAATCCTCCACCTAGTTCTTTAGGTCACGGCACTGAGATATCGAATGGCCGTAATCATTGTAGAATCTTTAGAGGAGTATACTTCTTATAGGTAGGACTTTGGTCGATCATCTGCATGGTCCTATCCTTGGGAAAGTTGCCCACGTGTGGGGTAGCGGACGGTCAATTCTATCGTGGCTTTGTGCACGCCGATTCATGGGAGTATTATGGGACGAGTTACCACTAAATTGATGGTAATCGCTCTGGTCCTTGCTCGGAGACTTGCGGAACGGAGCGCAACCAGTTCGCAGTTGGGAGGTCCTCTGGTAATGGTTGTAAGAAGCAACTCGATTTCTTGCCCCTCTAGAAGTTGACGAGCCCTGAACAGGCTCTCCTTTCTCCTTACGCTTTGCTCCGTCGATTTTCTCGCTCATTAACTTCGCCGTCTTTTCTTCCTCAACTGCGATATCCCTCTTTCTCTGCTCATACACATCAGAATATGGGCGGATCAAGGGACTCCATAAATTATACCATGGTCTTCCCATTTCCACTCCCTCCTTCAACCCTCTCAATGCCTGGGGTGGTTGAATGCCCCGAGATCTAAAACTGCTCTGTGATATCTCTTGATGAACTCTCGGAGGGACTCCCCCTCTCTCTGTTTGATCTCGACCCGCTCTATCATATTGTCTTCTGGAGTACTTTCCCACGGAACTGCTCTGTAAATTTCGTGCACATTTACTCGAAACTCTGGATACGTGCTCGTGGTAGCTTGCGATACCACTCTTGAGCTCGCCCTTCCAAGGTAAGTGGTAAGGCTCTACACCTTTGCACTAGCGTCAATCCCTGGACTCCGATTATGTCATTAAAGCGCTCAATGTGGACCAGCGGGTCACTCTTCCCTGAGAACTTTGAATGGGGGAAACGGAAATCCCTGGGAATAGTAACGCTCATGATCTCTACTGAGAGCGGGGACTCATTGTCTAGCATAATCCTCTAACTCAGGGTTTTCTCATGTCCCCGGATGTCATCAATGGCCTGAGCCAACCTGCGGACCTCCCCCTACAACTTTTCCGTGCGGGATGGATTCCACGCTGTAACTTGCATATGTTCTTGCTCGGAGGATTTGGTGAGAAATCAGTATCTGGACATGTTTGTTGATGGTGGACAGCCAGTGGTGGATCGGCAGTGTGCAGGAGTTGACCAGAATTGTGGCACTGTTTGGGAGCGGCCTGTTGTGAGAGTGATAGTGGGAGGGCCTACAATGTCCGGAGACTCGAACAAAGCTAGGAAAAACTATAGCAGATATGCCTGCCGCAAAAAGGGCAAGAACCAGGTAAGTCCCGATTATGTGGACGGAGGAAGACGAGGAAGGCGTCTTATATCCCATGAAGATGTTGTAGTTGTAAAAGAAAATGTTGTAAATAGAGAGCTCAACTGGATTCTAGTGGACTCGAGAAGTTCAGTAGACATTCTCTTCAAGTCCACTCTGGATGAGATGGGGATAACAGACGTAAGGATTGAGCACACGAACACTTCTTTGAAGGGATTTGGTGGGGGATGGTTGAACCCTCTAGAAATTGTGAATCTGCCAGTAATGATAGGCTCGATGCCCTTCGAAAAGAACATGATGCTTGACTTCGTGGTTGTGAACGAGGCTAGCCTTTACCAGATGATATTAGAAAGACCATTCATGAGAATCAGTCAATCGGTAATGTCAACATACTACCTAGCATTAAAATGTCGAATGAACGAAGTGGTGAAGGTTGTTAAAGGTGATCAGAGGGTCACAAGAAGCTGCTATGCAACAGCGGCTAAAGAAGTAATGCAGGTGACATCGCTGGATGCTAGGGGGGATTCGAAGAAATGGAGGCAAGAACTTGTTGAGGAGTTGGAGGATTGAAACATTGTTTACTATTGTTATTCATTTTTGTTTTCTAATTTTATAAAATTTTATTCGTTGGACTTTCTGAAATTGACCAAGTATCCTAATTGCTTAAAACCAAACTATTATCTTGATTTTAATCATTTTCTTATTGTATGCAGATTTCTTCTTAACGATTTCATCACCAATATTAGAATAGGAAGTATGCTTATATGTATATACAATTAACAAGCGTTTATAATCATTTTGCAAATCCAATGAGTTCTAGGTGAATATTCAAAGACATTTTCGATTTAAAAGTATCTTTGATTTTTCAATTAATTTGAAAGAGAAAGAATTGCCAATCGATGAATGAAAAAATTATGTCATGCTAATTAATCCTTTAGTAATAGATGATTAGTCCATCTAAATTGATATTAATTAAAGTTTATTTGTAGCAAAATAAATATTGGTGTAGATTCTGAAAAATATTTGGAAGGTTAATTTGATTCATAATATGTTTTTTACTATACAAATAATTCAATAAACGCAGTTTATTTATATATGGGATTGTCATTTTCACATTTTTCTTTTCAATGTTTATAACATTCCGTTATCTTGACATCAGAAATTTAACCCAAAAAGAAAATCAACTTTTTCCATATTTGAATACTTACAATTACTAAAAATTATAAATAAATTATAAAATTTAGAGAGTAAAAAATACTTGTATAATCTTTAATGAATTAAATCCGAAATACCCAATGCCAATAATGAGTCGCATGATTTAAACAAGACCCATATATATAGTCCCGATCTAGTAACGGATTTTAAAATTTAAAAAAATCCGAATAAACTTTAAAACCATGAGACTTTAAATACTTAAAATTTAAAGCGTTATAAATCACACTGTTTTAAAGCTTTTCCAAACTTTTCTGCACTTTAAAATTCTAGATTGAAATATATATAGTAATAACATGTTATCAAATATCCAAGGTAGAAATTACTCTATCACTAGTTTTAACTATAATCATCCATCCAATCAAATTATTTATAAAATTATAAAATAATCAACAATGAATTATATTTGGGGAGACAATCAACGTACAAATTCAATTACATCATCATTAGTACTATAAAATTAAGAAGACATATCTTTTGATTAAGTTAACTATGCATTAGATTTGTGAATTTATATTGTACATAGAAGGAGACTTCAATCGGTTGGTTTACTCATATTATTGTTTCTTTGAACTTTGAAGCATAACAAGATCGAGATAAATAAATTTTTTTTTTTTTTATCGTAGAGAGAAGGAGATTTCGATCCGTTGGGTTACTCTTATTGTTTTTCTGAAAAGAAGGATAAATGAAAACAAGGTGAACATGTACAAAATACACAAATTTATCACATTTTAAAAATTATTTTTAAGAATAAAAAAACAAAAAAGAAATGGTACTTGAAAATTACCTGCAACATTATTATGTGGCATTTTCAATTCCTCATTTTTATAGCAAATTTTAATTTACTCCAATTTGTTAGATGTCTCATCATGCAAATCGGGGAGAAAATATTAATTAATGAAAAATTTTAAATAGCGTATTTAAATCATGTAAAAATGAAAAATAACATATTGAAATATGGTTTGAATCTAATTATAAAAAATCTCCTCCAAATTTGTAAATTAAAATAGCAATTCTTATATATAGCAGGTCACACTGAAATTAATTCTACAAATTACAACTTTGTCATTCTTCATCAAATTCGCATTTCTTGTGTAAATGGGTGGTTGAGAGAAAACATGAAAGCATGAAGAATTTTGCATGTCACAATATAAAATTCAAAACTCGAAATTAAATTAAAAATTTGTTGATTTTTTTTCCTCAAACTAACTATTTTACTCATCTTGAACAAGAATATCAAAATCAAATAACAAATACATTCTTATTATTTTAATTTTAAGAAATTTTTTTGGAGTTCTTTTTCAAAAAAATGATATTTTTCAAAAATAATTTTTAAAATATTCATAAAAAAATTAATTTTTTTCACACTAACGTTTTTTCGAGAATGCACGAGCTGGAAAATCTTGGATGTGTTAGCTCATTTTTCACGCCGCCTGTAAAATTTTTATTTTGCACCTTGGTTCATCTTCTATTTTGTCTCTATTTCTATCCCCTTTACCCCTTCAAGGTTACAAGATTGTTTATCACTCTGTAGAGTAAAAGAACTTAAAAAGAAGAAATCCTCCCCAATTTCTCTATCATTAGTCACGCATCCGGCATCACTCACTAAACACTTCACCACTTATTAACCAGCTTTGATAGCTGAAGCTGCCCGTGTTGTTTTGGAGCCCATAAACCATGTGCCCTATGTAACTAACTTTTAACAGAAATTTGAACTGATTCGACTTAGGTGAAGCATGTGCAGCTCACGTGCTCTATAAGCACTAATGATTGGGTAGACGAAGTAAAACTAAATAGATGGAAAGGCCGAGTTCTCTTCAGGGGCTAAATGGTTGTGGCAAAGCTTTGACAAATTTTTCGTGTCCTGTGAGTGCCATAATCTATTTGTTAACAGGGGAGAGCTCCATACATAAAACTTAATTTTCAGATACTTATTGCCATCTAGAAGCTCTTAGACCCATTATCATGCTATGCTAATGAAAGTAATTAATGAAAAGCAGAAATTAATTAATACAACCAGCGCCAATCGTGTTATGATATGCATATATAATTGAGTTGAGATTTTATCCTTCTTAATAATATTCTAACCCTTAGACTTCAACGACTTAAACACAAAGCAATATTTTATATTCTGTTGGTCAAAGGAACATGCATCAAAATAATTTTCGAAAGCAATACAATACTGAAAGGTTTTGAATATGAAGTATCCTTGAAAAACAGCACAGTAAAACATTACTTCCCTGAAGTCAATAGTCAATGGCATCGGCGGATTCCTATCACCCCTCTACATCTATCTACTCAGTCATAGCTCACATTTTAATTCATTTCTGCAAAGTACAAACACAGTTTTACTAATGACTATCAAGAAAAGAGTTGACCTCCTTTTCAGCTTTTCATTCTTTGTTCTCTTGATGCGGCCATGCTGCTTCTAGACTGACAAATTACTCCCAGGCCAACTTCTCAAAGATGGAGATGAGTTGGTTTCAGCTTTCGGCAAGTTCAAGATGGGATTCTTTAGCCCTGCCCGCTCGAAAATCCGGTACTTAGGAGTATGGTACTACTGGCCTACAGATCCATTAGTATTGAGAAGGTACGATGGCAACCTTGATAGACATAAGCCAGTGAGGGTTGCCAACAGAAACACCCCGATTTTAGATAAATCCGGAAGTCTTACAATAGACAGCAATGATGGCAATATGAAAATTTTACACAACGGTGGAAATCCTATTGTAGTAACTTCTGTAAAAGCAGAAGGTGACACAAGCGCCAGTCTTCTGAAAACTGGCAATTTGGTGTTGTATGAGATGAATTCAGATGGATCTGAAAGGCGAGAGCTGTGGCAAAGCTTCGACTATCCGACTGATATTAACTTGCGAACTGGGCACCAATGGTTTCTCCAGTCTTGGATTTCTGATTTCTCCCCTGCTCAGGGTTCCTATACCTTAGGCATCGACCCCAACGTCTCAAACCAGTTAATCATCCGGTGGCGAGGAGACATCTATTGGACTAGCGGGATTTGGCTGAAAGGGCAGTTCAATTCTTATTGTTTGGTTTCGGATGGCTACAACTTCAGCTACACTTCAAATGAACCTGAAAATTACTTCAGTTATTCTGCAAATGAAACGATTAAAACTGTTCCATTACTAAGACTTACTGCCGGTGGTATCGGAGGTGCCCTTTATTTTTATTGTCTTAACGGAACACAATGTGTGGGTGGGAATATGAAGCATCCCAACTGCAGAAAAGATTTTTCTTATTTTGAATCCAAACACTGTTTCATGAATGGAGATTGATTCAAGTTCAAAGAAAGTGACAACATGACCTTAGAAGATTGTGAAGTCAAATGCTTTCAGAATTGTTCCTGCGTTGCCTATGCTTCCATAAATGAAACCAACGATACAGGCTGCGAGATCTGGAGCAGTAGGACAAAGTTCACAGAGATTTCTATAACGGATGGTCACCGCATAATATTCATGTCACGTGAACCCAAAGGCAAGTGCTTTTAAAATGTGTGATACAAACTATAGGGGTTGCAATGCAAAAAAATCTACAACTATTTTAACATTTTTCGTTTGAATTTTGGGATTGCAAGAAACAAGTGGTGGCTATGGTTAATTTTTGCATTAGGTGGGATCATGTTATGTTCAATGTGCTACATAGCAAGGAGAAAATACAAGGGAGAAGGTATGCAATCTGTCAAAATATATACTATTGTTGATGATCAACAATAATAATAATCAATAGAAAATGATATATTATATTTCTTTTTTATTGTAGAGGAGAAGAAGAAGATGTCATTAGGCATTGCTGTGGGAACGGCTTTACTGATACCGCCGTTGTGCTACTTATGCTATCTGATATGTAGAAAACTCAAGGCTAAAGGTAATCACTCGGAACAAATATTATTAGTACCAGTCAATCAAGAATCTGAACTAAACCATCAATGAGCTTAGTTACTGAACTATTGTTAATTTTTATTTTTATTTTTCATTTTTACTGATGGATAAAGATAATTCACCATCACCTGAATTATGCTTTTCAATTTGATTCCTTTTAATTAGTGGAGAGCCTCGTGAATCGACAAAAGCTATTACGCGATGACCTCCTCGAGATGTACTTGAGGCACTATGTGAGCATTCACCAGCAAGATTGGGTGAAGTTGCTTGATGTCGCCTAATTTTCTTACAATATCCAACGAGGCGAGGCTACCGATAAGAGCCCATTCGAAATCATCATGGAGTTCCAGCCCATAACTCCCAACGCCATAGCCTCGACAAAGCCTCGAGAAAAATGAAAAAGTGGGCAGATACAAGGAGACGGCATGTGAGTACAAGGAGTACAAGGAGACGACACGTTAAGTCATGATCAAGCTCCTGTCCCAACAATTCAAGACGCTACCGAAAGTCCACAAGAGGTTAATGAGGCGAAACGAGGGACCCTTCCGAATTGTTCAACGTGTGGGCAACGTCTCGTATCATCTGGAGCTTCCACCAAGGCTCAAGATCCATCCGATCTTCCACGTGAGTCTTCTCAAGCCCTATCACGAAGATGTGGGAGACCCAAGTAGCGGAGAATCAAGACGTGTCCCAACAGCCGTTGTCACCTCGTTCGACAAAGATTTGGAGTACATCCTTGCCGATCGTACTTGGGCGTACCATGAGTACTTGGGCGTGCGATCGTACCATGAGTACTTGGGCGTACCATGAGTACTTGGGCGTGCGATCGTACCATGAGTACTTGGGCGTGCGATCGTACCATGAGTACTTGGTGAAGTGAGAAAACCTCCCCGAAAATGAAGCCACTTGGGAATACGAAGAAGATTTATGATAATTCATGGAACATATACAGAAGTTTAAGCATGAGAACGCGACGAGGAGGCCACGAGCATAGGTGGGGGAGGATGTTACGGGCCGCCCAACTAGAGCCCAAAAATGACCAAGGATATGAGCCAAGATGTGCTAGCATGGCTCGATTCCGGAAACTTCTACAAATTTCAGCAACTCTAGCACACTTGTACATACACTAGATTTCTCTAGAAAATGACACATGTGTATAGAATTCTCTAGGCATAGAATTCTCCAGAGCTAGGCAAGCTTCCCTATAAATATGGGTTGGCATTAGGAATTTGAGCATCCAAGCATTGAGCAAGCATCTCAAGCATTCTTGTAAGCTCTCTTGTAATCTTTCTCTCAAGCAATATAATTTCCGCATTTGGCCCAATTGCTCTCTAGCTCTCTTCTCTTTAGCATTTTTAGAAAACCTCTCGGCTTAGCTATCAAGAAGCTCAAAGACTTACTTAGCAATATTCGGCAAGAGTCGTCTGAGTACAGCACGGGTTTGCTACGCAAAACACTCATCCCTGTGACACTATGCTTCCATAAATGAAAGCAACGATACAGGCTGTGAGATCTGGAGCACTAAGACAAAGTTCATAGAGACTTCTATCACGGATGGTCACTGCATAATATTCATGTCACATGAACCCAAAGGTAAGTGCTTTTAAAATGTGTGATACAAACTATAGGGATTGCAATGCAAAAAAATCTATAACTATTTTAACATTTTTCATTTGAATTATGGGATTGCAGAAAACAAGTGGGGGCTATGGTTAATTTTTGCATTAGGTAGGATCATGTTATGTTCAATGTGCTACATAGCAAAGAGAAAATACAAGAGAGAAGGTATGCAATCTGTCAAAATATATACTATTGTTGATGATCAACAATAATAATAATCAATAGAAAATAATATATTGTATTTCGAATGATAACAAATAAAAAGTCTTCATGTAGATCAACTGTCATTCCCTGAACCTAAACCCAAACTCTCTCTCCCGAAAACTCCCTCAACTAGCTGCATCTTTGCTTCCCTTGGTTGACTGCCGGAATGACCCCACCGACCGCCGATGGCGGTACCTAGCCACTGCCGGACCCTCCTCACGTTGCTGCCTTGCCCTATCGTAACCGTCGTTCCCTACAGCAGCCCACGAACAGCCAACTCGAACCCCACGAAACAAGCCACACCATGCTGACAGGTGCTTCCGTCGTTTCGGCCGCCAATAAGGGTTCCTCTAGGCCGCCGGCCTCCTCTGACCTGCCCCCCGCTGCTACGAAGGCAACCCATTCAGGTTCTGCAATGGTCCAATGCAAACTAGTGACAGCCGCACAAAACCGCTCATCTGGCTTAGGCACGGTTCCCACGGTTACCGGTTCCACCCATGGTCCTCTTTCCCCCACTGAAGTATTGCCGGTGTTTTCTGTCGTGAATTCTGACCCCACCGTTCATGGAGATAATAACAGCATACATGGCCACGTTTACGTCCAAGACCGGGCCGCCGTGTGTGGCCTTCTCACGGCTACCTATGGTGGCTCCCGGTTGCCTGCCACCAACTCCCAACCCGGACGACCTGTCTGCCATCCACGAGAAGCCCCTAAAATGACGGCAAACACACGCACCCAGGCCTTGGCTGAGTCAACTCAGTGTGACTCGAGCCATGTAGCCCCCATGCAAAGCCTTGCATGTCACCCCGATCAGCCTTTGCAGCATTCCCAGCCTAAATGCCATCCTTCCCGTGGCCAGAACATCCAAACTGATGGTGTGAACCATGCCACCAAGGCAGCCAACAACCCTTCAAGCTCGGTTCCACAGGCCCGTGCCGATCTCGAACAGCCTGCACCCTGTGCCCACTCCTCTCATGCATGGGGCCAAACCCACCATTTCTCCAGAGGAAACATGCTACATAGTGACGGGCTGGTTGATTCTTAAGCCCGTGCTGCATCCACCACTCACCCCAAGCAACCCGTATCCTATGCTTCTGCTGTGAACCCAGCCTCCATCCTTAACCCTACAGCTTCCCCAAGGCCACAACAATTATTCCTTGATGCTATAACAGGAAATACTGGCTTTGTGGTTTCGGTCAAACCAGTTTTGTTGCCCCTCGGTGAACTCGCTGTTTTGTTTTCTAGGGAGGAAATTCAGATCATGGCTGAGCTATTTAAACTTGCTCTGGTTGGAAAATTTTCTTTTAGCAGGCCGTCTATGGATATAATACGAAAGTTTTTTGTTTCTCTTGGTCTTGAGGGAATTCCTAGATTTCTTTGCTTGATAGCCGGCATGTGTTGATCAAGTTATGGAGGACAACTCACTGATTTTAGTTCGCCAGACATGGTATGTTAATGGTCGGGGGATGTGTATTTTCAAATGGAGTACGAACTTTTGTTGTTCAGCGGAGTCTCCTATTGTGCCAGTTTGAGTAAGTCTTCCATATTTACTAGTACACTTTATTCATTCTAAGTCTGTATTATTTTCTATAGTTGGGGCTATTGATACTCCTCTGCGTGTTGATCACGCAACGGCTTCGATTAATAGGCCATCAGTTGCTAGGGTTCTGGTTGAATATGATGTCTCGCAGCCTTTGTTGCTGCGTATTTGGATTGGAGAGGGTGATTCTGGTTTTTGGCAGGATGTTGTATTTGAGAAGGTTCCTGCTTATTGATCCACTTGTAAACACTTGGGTCATGCTGCTGAGGCTTGTTATGTTTCAAACCCAAGTCTTCGTAAGTCTCAATCGTCGAAGGATAATAGGCAGCGTACTGTTCCTGATAAAGGTAAAAAGCCCATGTTTGCAGCAGATGTACAGCCATGGGTTGATTCTAATACCCGGTATGTTGTTATTTCGGATAATCGGCCTCTAGGGCCTCTTGTTACTAGTTTTGTTGGCCGATCAGTTGCCAGTGGGGACCGACCGTCTTTGAGCCATACTGTAGCTGAGGATGTCCCCTCGGATGATAAGGGCAATGAGGAGGGTATTCAAGCGGAGGTGGGTGATGTATTGGGCAAGGAGCAGCCTCATAGGGATGATAATGTTAACATGCACCTGAGTTTTAACGGTCATAGTTCTGAGATTCTGGAGAATGTCTCAGTTGGCAGGGAGGGATGCCTTGGTATTTCTAGATCTGATATTGATTGTCGTTCTGAGGATTCTGGGGACATGGAGGACGGGAGATTCTTGACTAATCCGGAGGATATTCATACTTCATTACCTATGGACGTAGTGATTAGTAGTTTGTCTAATCAGAGGGTTGCTAGCTCTTCCCGGAGTTTTTCTGTGGTGGCGGGCCGTAAGACCCACAAGGCTCGACAGCGGGGTAGGAGTCGATCCCCACCTCAATGATTAATACCCTTATCTGGAACATTCGGCGGATAAGTAAGGCCCCCGCGGTCCGCCGATTGCAGAAATTGATACGGATGCATAGATTGGCCTTGGTTTGTGTTTTGGAGCCTTTTCTTACTGTTGAGAGACTGGAGAGCACTCGTGTTCGCATTGTGATGGATCATGGGTTTTCTTCCCATTCTGGGAAAATATGGGTGTTCTGGTCGGCGCCTTTTTCGATGGAGGTTCTGCAAGATATGGGCCAGGTGGTTCATTGCCGGGTTAGTCACTTTTCCTTTCCTGAACCTGTTTGTGTTTCATATGTATACGCCAGTTGTGCTAAGATTGTGAGAGAGGATTTGTGGGATGGCCTTGTTTCGTTTGCTGAAAGTCATGATGGTCCTTAGATGGTGGGTGGGGATTTTAACGTTGTGCAGTCTCTTTCTGAGATTTCAGGGGGGCATGCACAGCTTCAGGATGCTCGTTGATGATTTTAATGCAACATTATTGGATCGTGGCTTGGATGATATAGATTTTACAGGGAGTCCTTTCACCTGGACCAATGGGCGCACTTGGAGACGATTGGATAGGGTTGTGTGCAATGCCCAATGGTCAGGGTTCTTCTCTACTTTTCAAGTTTCTCATCTGAATCGCACTGGTTCAGATCATTCTCCCTTATTATTATCATGTGCTAGATTGGTTGGTGGAGTTCCTCCGGTTTCGATTTTTATATGCTTGGCTTAAGCATCCTGGGTTTATTGATGTTGTGAGGAAGTCTTAGGGTGTCCGGTTGCTGGCTCTAGGATGAGGGCTTTTCAGCAGAAGCTTATGAGATTGAAGCTTTGCTTAAAAGGCTGGAATAAGGAGGTGTTTGGTAATGTGTTTAATAGGGTTAAGGAGGCTGAGAAAGAAGTTGCTCGGAGGGAGGGTCAGTGTGATCTATCTGGTTCAGCTGACGACTGTGCAGCTTTCTCTGAGGCTCAAGCACGACTGCAGCATACGTTACTTTGTGAGGAGATCTTTTTACGACAGTAGTCGAGTGTTCGTTGGGTTAAGGAGGGGGATGATAATACCCAGTTCTTCCATGCTATGATTTGGAAGAAGCATCGGTTCTTTCATGTCCATCGGATCCAGAATGCATCGTCTGCATGGATTACTGAGAATACTGCCATGGTTGAGTCCGCGGTTGATTATTTTTAGGGTCTATTAGCGGGAGGTCCTAGTCAGTTTTAGTTATCAGATTTTGAGTTTATTCCTTCTCTGGTCACTGCTGAGGATGATATAGATCTGTGTAAGGAGCCAGATTTAGAAGAGTTACGGCAGGTGGTCTTTTCTATTGACCCCGACAGTGCCCCGGGTCCTGATGGTTTTTGCAGTAGGTTCTACCAGGCATACTGGGATGTGATTTCTGGTGATTTATCGGCTGCTATTCATGATTATTTTCAGGGTTCTGCTATGCCTAGGGGATTCAAGAGTACTCTCTTGCTTCTTCTTCCTAAGAAGGACTCTCCTGTCTCTTGGGCTGATTTTCGGCCAATCATCTTGTGTAACATGAGCAATAGGGTTTTAACTAAATTGCTTGTTATGCGACTAACGCCAGTGCTACCTCGTATCACTTCTCCGTCTCAAAGTGGTTTTATACCCGGTAGGAGCATTCATGATAATGTGTTGTTGGTTCAGAAGCTTGTTCACGATCTTAGACGGCGTACCCGGGGAAGTAACGTGGTACTGAAGTTGGATATGACTAAGGCATATGATCGAATGTCATGGTCCTTTGTCCTTCAGATGTTAGGGTGCTTTGGTTTCTCAAAGCAGTGGATTTCTTTAGTTCGAAGGGCGATATATGGACCTTGGTTTTCTGTGTTGGTTAATAGGGTCAGCCATGGATTTTTCAGTCTCGAGGTGGTCTTTACTAGGGTGATCCACTATCTCCTTGTTTGTTCATTATTGCTGCAGAGTTTTTATCTAGGGGCCTGGATCACTTGTATACTTCGCACCCTTCCTTGAGATATTGCTCTTCTGGTTATCTTCCTATCTCCCATTTGAGTTTTGCAGATGATATTGTTCTTTTTTGGAATGGGAGTAAGGCTAGCCTCATGCGGCTTATCGGTTTCCTGCATCATTATGAGGTTGTTTCTGGGCAGCTGGTTAGCCAGGCGAAGAGCAGCTTTTATGTTGGAGGTTCGGTTTCTGCTTCACGTGGTGCTATTATTCATACAGTTACGGGGTTCCAGCAGAAGCAACTCCCTTTTTTCTTATCTAGGTTGCCCAGTGTTTGTTGGGAGAGTCAAGATTGCTCATTTTGATGATCTGATTCGGAGGGTCCGAGAGGATTTCTGGTTAGGCAAATCGGTTGCTCTCGTTTAGGGGAAAGCTAGTGCTTATTCGGCATGCTTTATCATCTATGCCTTTGCACTTATTTCATGTTATGCGACCACCGATTAGGGTTATCCAGCAGTTAGAGTGGATGTTTACACGTTTCTTATGAGGTGACTGTGGACCTAGACGGAGGATTCATTGGTGCCATTGGCCGGAGGTGTGCTTTCCTCAGGAGGAGGGCGACTTGGGTATTAGGTCATTTCGTGATCTAGCTTAAGCTTTTGAGCTTAAGCTTTGGTGGAGATTTCGGGAGCTGCGCTCCATATGGGCTTCAAATATGAAGTCTAAATATTGCAGCAAGGATCATCCCGGAATGGTACGTTTTCGTTATCCAGCTTATCCTCTCTGGAGGCGTCTTTGCTCCATCCGAGATGTTGCTGAGCCTCATATTTATTGGTTGGTGGGTGTTGGTACTTGTAGTTTCTGGTATGACTGTTGGCTGGGATCACTCCCTTTGTCTTTTCATAATTATAGTGCCGCTTCGTCCGCTCCGGTGTCTTTTTATTGGCGTGGTGCTGTTTGGGATAGGGGTAAGCTTCTGGCCGTCTTACCCACGTCAGTAGTTGAGCAGATTGTGTTGTATCCGATTTCTACTGGCGTGCCTGATGAGACTCAGTGGGATTCTGCTACTGATGGTGTTTTTCATTTGCGATCAGCTTGGGAGATAGTGCGGTGCGCCAAGCCATGAGATGAGGTTCTTTCTATGATTTGGCAGTGCCATATTCCGTCCCGGTTATCTTTCTTCCTTTGGCGGTTTTTGCGAGGTTTTCTGGCCACCGATGATGCCTTGAGTATGCGCGGATTCTGTATGGTTTCGCGGTGTTTTTGTGGGCAGGCTGCTGAGACTTCTCGGCACTTATTTCTTGAGTGCCCTCGGGTTAGCCAAGTGTGGGAGTATTTTTATCGTTGTTTAGGGATGCGGCGGACCAGTTTTCTATCACACCATGCTTTGCTTCGCCATTGGCAAAGATGTGCTTCTTCTCGATCTCATCTTCGGGTTATTTTACCTTGCTTCATTCTATGGCATGTGTGGAAGGCTCGAAATGGATTTAGGTTTGATTCGCACTCATTTTCTGTGGATGCGGTTATTTTTCGAGTGGTGTCAGACATTCGGCTTGCTGGCTCTGCTTTTGGTTTCAAGCCGTCTCAATTGCAGGGAGTACTGGATTCTCAGCTTGTGGATGGGCTACGAGTGATTGATTCACCCAAGCAACCTATTCGAGTTGTCGTTTGGACGCGACCGCCTCGTAGTACGGTCAAGCTGACTGTTTATGGGTGTTCGAATCCTGGGTTATCCGCTGCGGGGGGTGTTCTTCGAGATCATCGGGGTATGTTTTTGGCAGGGTTTGGCTCTTTTCTTGGCCATCATCCGATCCTTTATGCGGAACTTATGGCTGTTTGCGAGGCTTTGGAGCTGGCAGTCCAACTGGGTTATTCTGTTGTGGAGGTAGAGTCTGACTCGGCTACTGTGATTTCCTGGATCCTCTCGGACAATTCTGTCCAATGGGATTATGCTTTGTCCTTGCGTCAAGTTCGATCTTTGGTGTCCTCTCATTCGGTTGTGGTTCGGCATGTGTATCGTGAGGCTACGTCTGCAGCTGACTTTTTGGCCAGTTGGGCTTGCACTTCTCGCTTCAGTCATCAATTTTTATCGGTCCGTGATCTGCCCATAGGATTATCTGGGATTATTCATATGGATGCTCATGCGATCCTGCATATCAGACGCTAGTTTACTATATTGTCGTTTGTATGTTTTCACTTATTGAGGATGTTTTGGTTCATGTCCTCCTCCTTATGTATGTGGTTTCTATTGCATAATATATTTTACAGGTAGGAGTCTCGCCTAACCTCCCACCATCTCGGTGGCTTCAATAAAAATATATATATTTTTTATTTCTTTTTTATTGTAGAGGAGAAGAAGAAGATGTCATTAGCCATTGCTATGGGAACGGCTTTACTGATACCGCCGTTTTGCTACTTATGCTATCTGATATGTAGAAAACTCAAGGCTAAAGGTAATCACCTGAATTATGCTTTTCAATTTGATTCCTTTTAATTAGTGGAGAGCCTCGTGAATCGAAAAAGCTATTACTCAAACTTGGAGATAATGCGTCACTTCCCACCATATTTAGGAACAGGAAAACACAGGCTAATAAAGATCAAACCATGAAGCGTGAGTTGAAGATATTTGATTTTCAAACCATTGCTGTTGCTACCGAGAACTTCTCAGATACAAATAGGCTTGGACAGGGTGGTTTTGGCCCTGTTTATAAGGTAAAAAGTTTGTTCTTTATTTTTTTTTGTTGAAATTTGGAATATACGTAAGCAATTGGAGACAGAGCCAATAAGATTTCAGGGGAGATTACTTGATGGGCAAGAAATAGCAATAAAGAGACACTCAAAAGGTTTAAGACAAGGAATAGTGGAGTTCAAGAATGAAGCTAAACTCATTGCAAAACTTCAGCACACTAATCTTGTAAGGCTTTTGGGATGTTCTTCCAGAAAGGTGAAAGGTTAAAGTATACGAGTACTTGCCTAACAAAAGCTTGGATTTCTTCATCTTCGATATGTATCTCGTCAACATATACAAAAAGAATTTGATGAGACATTCCATTTTGTTTCCATTGTTTGATGAGACAGATTCTAGTAGAAAGGAGTTATTAGATTGGAAAAAACTTTTCAGCATAATCGAAGGGATTGTTCAAGGACTTCTTTATCTCCACAAATATTCAAGATTAAGAGTGATTCACAGGGATCTCAAAGCCAGCAACATCTTACTTGATGACCAAATGAATCCAAAAATATCTGATTTTGGCATGGCTAGAACTTTTGGAATGAACGAATTAGAGGCCAACACAAACAGAATTGTGGGAACACAGTATGCATATTTTGTACATTTATAACTATATATACACACACACACTCTCTCACGCAGACAATATGAGCCCGTGAGTGCATACTATTTTGAATTTTCTATCAAAAACTAATTAGTAATTAATAATGATGTTCTATTTCATTTTCCAGCGGCTATATGTCTCCAGAGTATGTCATGAATGGCATTGTCTCAATGAAATCTGATGTATATAGCTTTGGAGTTCTTGTACTAGAAATTTTAAGTGGCAAGAAGAACAATGGTTGCTATGACACAGAGCGCCCCCTCAGCCTTGTGGAATATGTAAGTGTTTGATCATATACCTTTACTAGTAATGTTCGGTCACGAATGGCCTTCAAAAGTTTTGAGAAATCTTGATTTATTGAATGTGAAAATTTTACCTCTTTCTGGCATGGCAATTGTGGAATGAGGGCAAAGCGTTGGGGTTAATAGATACAACATTGGATGAATCATGCTCTCCTGATGAAGTTATGAAATGTATTCATGTGGGTCTTTTGTGTGTCCAAGACAAGGCAACGGAAAGACCAACAATGTTCGATGTTGCCTCCATGCTTGCCAACGATACGATGGCTCTGCCTACACCAAAGCAACCGGCGTTTTTCATTAATATTTCACCTGATTATGAAGAGCCAGGAGTTACTGAAATCAAGTTAGAAGCTTGTTCTGTGAATGATGTGACAATTTCCAAAATGGAAGCAAGATAATTAATAATACCAGCAATGTGACCCATCTATGATTATTTTTATGGATTTATTTTTTCACTGACATTGTTTTCATATTTACAGGAGTACCATTATTATTATCTAATGTTGATTATTTGATTGCCATTGGAACGCAACCTAGGGCAATGTTTATGACAAAATGAATTTGTAAATTTTGGCAGCATCCATTATATCCACGTTAGCCATGCTATTGCATTAAAAATTCAACTTAACTGACATTCAACTCAAATATGGATCTTATTACACAAAGATTACAACTGAAGGTTGCCTGTTTATATATATATATAAGAAGAGTGCAACGAGCAGTTTCAGAGTACATTTGGAATTGAGGTTGGACAACTACAGTACTAAAGTATTTGATAAACATTAACTACTGTAATTTAGAAGTTATGTTATAAATTTTTATTTGTACGATGAAAAATCTATTATATCTTAAATAATTTTATCAAAATTATTTTATAAAAATTATATTTATTATATACTATTATTAACTTTTATTTTATAATTATAATATTTTTTTTACAGTATATATAGTTTAAAAGTTACAATACCTCAATCTCAAACAAACTCTCAATCAAAGGTGTTTTTTTTTTTTTTGCCCTGAATTCCATTCTTGGGATTTTTAATCACGTCATCACGTAATCTCAACTCTAACAATTAGTGATTGGGGTAAGCCAAATCCCCTAAGAAATTATCTGGGAAAGTATTTCAGTTGTAAATTAAAAAGAATGACTTAGTTAAATTCTAACACAATCTCAGCCTCGTTATATATAATAAAACGTCAGAAATTGAGTCTGGCAGACCAATTAGTTGCATATTTGACAGCTGCGAAGTCTTCAAATGTTCTAATCAAATAAGTTGGTGGAATGAATAGGAATAATCGCTACTCCAGTCACAACTTCTCATTGAGCTTAGGAATGAACCAATCAAGACGTAACCATAATTCTCCTTCAGGAATCAAAATCCATCGATCCATCAATTCAGCTACATTAACCTTGCAAGCTCGAAAGGGCTTGAAGCGCTCAACCTTGACATCCTTTAAATAATGTCACCAACATTTCATATCACAATCATTGCAACAGCTTGTTTCTCCATTCTTGAGACTGTTCTAAAGCCACTGCAATTCACGCAAACATCAAACAGCTCTGTTAACATGAAGAATGATTGTCACCTCAAAAAATGAGGAACAAAATTACACAAAAGCAATTAGATGCTTAGAATTAACGTACCGTAGCAAATCGGCGTTTGCGCTCATCCACGCAGAACAAAGACATATTCTTGGGATAACAAATACAAAAAACGCCATCCAGCAAAACTTTATTCTCAAATGGGTCTACACCAATATGCAGGGACATTGTCTCAACTTGTAGAGGGAGTGAAGGGGAACATCTTCTTCTGAGTTCGTCTAAATGACAAAAAGGCCTAAATAAATCACAAGAAACAAGCAAATGGAGAAAAAAAACAATTAGGAATCCTTAAGTGAAAATGAAAAGACTTAAAAGAAATATCGTAATCAATTATGTGGAACATATGAACATACCTCGACACATCGCTTGAAATCTATATGTAGCGTTTCAATTTGATTGGATGCTCCGGGAAATTTGTTTAAGCTAAGGAACCACTGTGTCTCAGGATCATCCTCGCAAATAAATGATAGATTCCATGGACATGGAGCATTTGTTGTTTTAAAGGGAATTGGATTATCCTCGAATTTAAAGGAAAGTGAATTAGGTGCATGAGCATGGATTTCACTCAAGCCAGGGCAGTCACGAACTCTCAAGTGCTTAAGCTTATTACTTGAGATCATAATCCTTACAAGGGAAAGAACAAAGGTTTATGGACAGATCCTCAAGCAAGGGACTATTTGAAATAAGATGATCCAATTGTTGGGTTTTAAGAAAGGATTCAAACAAGATTAACTTTTTCAGATGTGGATAGTTAGCCACGATTACTAATTTACTATAGGTCGAGGCATCCGAAAATATAATGTTTAATTCTTGAAGACTTGGAACAAGAATTTCAACAATGACAACGCCTTCATTGTTAAAATCTTGAGTTTGTGGGCACCGATATGCACAAAAACTCCGAACCAAAACAAAAGCAAATGGAAAATTCTTCTAGTAAAGTGCATCCACGGATAAGGCTTCGGACCATCTGATCATTTATGTAGACTTTGTGCACAGTAATCTGTTTGAGCGAAGGAAGACTCATGGTGAAAGCGGGCTGCTCAAACTTACAACCATCTAGCCTTAAAGAAGTTAATGAAATAGCTGAAAAGATTGTTTGAGGCAGAGTGTAGTAAGCATTGTGATATGCTATGACCTCAAAATCTAACTATTGGAGATCATTCTCTACAGCCAATTCTATCCATTCATCAAAGAGTGGAGACAATTCTCCAACAGATATTCTAAATTTCTGCGTGCAGAGCTTAAACTTGGGGAACCGATGCGGGGAATCATCCACAAACTCTATGAATTTTTCTACCTGAAAACTCTCCTGTCCGTTTCTCTTGTTCTTGGTCCCTTTTTTTTTTTCGTCTCTCTGCCTTTGCTTTGGATGTTAGGGCTGAGAGATCTCTGCCCGTGTCACAATAATGGTATTCAAGATTTTGATCATTTATCAGAACGCAGGAAGGCTGAAAGACAACGAAAATATTGAAAGCGGTTGACAATTTCTGCCATTTCAGCCTTTGTTCTCATCATTTTGATTGCTGCTGGAGATTTTGGAGTTGTTTCTCAAGATAACGACGGGGAATTCACGGGCATGATTTATTTATATATATATTTTTTATATATAATTATTAATTATTATTATTTGTTATTTTTAATTAATTATACTATTTTATTAAATAAGAGAATAATTAAAGATTATGAAATAAAAATATAATAATAAAATAAAAAAAAAAGTGAAGATTATAATTTAATGTTCAATAAAAGCTTGCACATGGAAATAATTTTTTTAATTTACAAGTGAAGCAATGAGATTTATTTTTAAAAAAAAAATATTACTTTAATTAATTTTTAAAAAGAGAATCAATGTTTAAAAGTAATTAAAAAAAAGTTTAATTTATCAGTATTAAAATATTAGCTTTTTAAAAGACTAAGCCTTTTACTTTTGGCTTTAAAAAAAAAAGAACCGAGAAAAAGAGAGCATCAAATAAGTCAAGCCACCAAGCACTATATAAAAGTCAAATGATCTTTGGCTTTTGGACAAATATGGAAGCCAAATAAACAGAGTAAAAAAAAAAAAAGTTGCAGCCGCCGAGATGAGAAGACAATTTGAGGAAACAGGAGCACCATGAATTTTATTAATTTTATTGCTTTCAATCGCTCTATATTTTTTTAAATTTTATTATATTAAGATAAAAGGATAAAATCTTATTTAATTAAATAAATTATTTTTATTAATTTTCTATTCATGTGTGTTTTAATATTTATAGTTTTTATTTTACATATTTAGTTGAATATTATTAAATCTTTTCATCAATTCTGTCGTGCATTATTAATTATTATGATTAATACTTAATTAAACTTATGCTTGGGTTTATAAAGTTTATATGTGATTATCTTTAATGTATCTTTTATTAAATTATTTACACATAGTGCTTAAGAAAACTTTAACTCTTTATTATTTAATATTGTTTACAGGGAATGCTTATATATCATACTATTGAGCATAAAAAGAACTTACATAAAATTAATTTTAATTGAGTGTAATTGTTAAATTTATTAATTGACATAGAATGATTTGAAGTTGTCACTCTAAAATTGAGAATTAATTGGTAAAAAGAAAACTGTTAAGTTGAACAGTGGTGAATTATGAAGCTTTAGTAGTCTCAATCTCTTGATTTCTTGTGTCAATTTACTCGTTTTTATTTTAATTGCATATTTAGTTTTAATTTCTTCAAACAAAATATTTTATTTTCAACTATGGTTAAATTATAATTAGCTTATATTAAATTTTACTTTCCTAAAAATTAACAGTCTCTATGAGCTCGACCTTGTTATTCATAATTTATATTTTAATACATTCGTGCGCTTGCAAGTACATTAAAATTTTCACAACATGAATCTTCTAAAACATCACCGCATCTGGAGCTCTGAAAGGGATTGTCTTCATCATGATATTATATTCATTAGGATTATTTGCAAAACTCCATATATTCTTGTTAGAAATTGAGGAAACATACAATCTTTTCAAATAAAAAATATTGTATTCTTAGCATTCATATAATTCATATGGCCATCTATCAATGTCTCCCACCAACCATTCGAACACAATTCAAGTACAATTAAATTCATTAATCCTGAAATTATTAAAAAAAATTAATTAATTATACAGTAGTAAACATAATCATTAAAAACATAAAAATTGCATCTAGAAGCGACAGGGTGCCTGTCGCACGCACATTAGGTGCGACATGCACGACAGTCATGCGTGCAGGATACTGTCTCTCAGCTGCACAAAAACATAACCCAACTTCGCAAACACCTTTTGAACACTTCATTATACGTACTACATGAGAGAAATTTTATCAAATACCAACAGTTATACAAAAATTTACGTAATTAGCTTACCTAAGTTTTCAGCTGTTGAATTCAATTTCTTAAATTCGTACAAAGGTGCTAGATTCTGATTGATTCCTGTGTATTTAGACGATATTTACTTTTGCCATTACACTCTTTCAGTCTCTCATTTGACACTATTGATGAATATTAAAATTGATAATTAGCTACGACTTCGTTCGGGAAAATGAATAGAAACTGAAATAAGGATGAAATAAAAAGAATAATTTGGGGCAAAACGTTTTTATTTAGCTAATGTCGATAGAAAATAGTTAGAGGAGTTAATTTTAAAAATTTAAAACTTTTGATGGTTATTTGTGTAAATTTCCCCTACCATATCCCTGCGCCTTAGAAGGCCCATTACCATATAATTATTAATTTCTAAAATATAGCATATAATTTGTTCTAATAACAATAAATATGAACTAAATTTTTTTTTTTATGTAGCATGTTCTATTTTCTTTTTCTAAAATCAAAAGGAATTGTATCAAAATTATATTAAATTGCTAAAAATAAAATGTTGTTAAATTATTTATTAATTATGAGCAAAATAATATAATAAGAGAAAGAGAAAAAGCAAATAAGAGACACAATGTCTAGAGAGAAATTTTATTCAATCTCAAATCTATACATATAAGGAGATGAGCCCTACTTTTATAGTCTCATAACCATACAAATAAAGTAATTAATTAGTAAATAGATTTATTATTAGTCATAACTTTTTATGAGATAGTAGGACTTCTTACGAGAAAATAGGAGTTCTAAGAGATGAAAAGTTATTTGGTAGAGAGATAAAAAGTTGTTTTAATGAACATTCACATAATTGTAATTATTTTATTATACTTTCCCTTGGATGTTCATCCTTCAAGGATTATACCTCATTAAAACCTTTACTAGTAAAAACTATATGGGAAAAAGAGTACCTTATTTATTTGTTTCTTAAGGAGGTGCAAAATGTCTATTAACCTTACTAGAAACACCGATGAGATAAAAACCTAGTAAAAGAAAAAGAACACGGTGCATGTTGTATTCCATATCATTAACTCTCCTTGTTAAATATGTCTCTCCCTCAAAATGACATGGGTGCTTTAAAGATTGATCATAATTTACTGCAACTAAAGATGGCCACCAGGCCGAACGGCATGTGGCACGGCACGTGCCTGTACAATACGGGATGGCACTAGCATGTTTTAGTAAGGCGCGCGATACAAACCGGGCTAGGTTTAGAATTTTAGGCACGTAGGCCTTAAAAGCACGACACAATTAGAGATAAGCCGAAGCACGACATGTGAAAAAGCACGTACTAAGCACACTTCAATAATGGGCTAGCATGCAGCCCGTGGGCCAAAGTATATTTGTAAAAAAAATAATATAAAATGTTATGATTTTACAAATAATTTAAAATTAAAATTTTTAATATATTTTATTAGTGTAGATTTTTTAAAATTAATTAGTCTTAATTTCAAAAAAAATTCTAATTGTTTTATATTTATAATTTATTAAATGAATAAATGATTTTATGATTTAATAAATAAACTTATATATATCATGATTTAGTAAATCATAAATATAAATTTTTACAAATTTAATATTTATTTATGAAATTATAGATTAGTCAAAGGAGTTATGTTTCATTTGTGAATGAAATATTTTTTACATTTATTTAAAAAAATAAAATAAAATAATATTAAAATTAGACAATATAGTTGTGTAATTGTATTAATGTGTTAATTAAATATTAATATATTAATTGTTCCCTTAATAAAAATTTTATTTTTATTATTATTAATTCTAAATATATATTCGTGTAATTGTGTTAGTGAAATATTAATTGTTCTCTCAATAAAATTTTATTTTATTATTTTTATTATTATTATTATTATTATTTGTGAATTTGTAATTGCATAGGCTAATGGGTTTGAAGAAATTGCACATAGGCTTAAAAAAGCAGGCTAGGCACATGGGTTTTTTCAAGCATACTCTAAAAACAAAAGGTGGTGGACTTTTTTAGGTATAGCCCAAGGCATGGTACGAGCACGGTACACATGAGCTCGAGCCGTAAGTTGTGGGCCATGTCGAACTTAAGGAGAAAAAAATTAGGCATGGCATGGCACGGTCCACTCACTTGGTAGATCGTGTTGTGGGTCATGGGCCGTGCCAAACTTAAAGAAAAAAAATTAGGCAGGGCATGACATAGCATGGTCCATCCGCTTGGTAGGTTGTGCCATGCTGGCCCACGGGCCTTGTGGCCCTCATTTTAAGGTCATCACAACCCATTGATTATTAATAGTTGTAACAATCAATAATTTGATGAAACAATATGTAGAATCAACCACATTCTTTGAAAGCTTACAAAATGAAAACACATAATAAATTGGAGATATCATCATCTTGAATTTGAAGAGTATCGCCATGCATATATCTGTATAATTTTATTGATCTTCTTAAATAAAATCAAGCTTTAGCATCCGTATTGAGGAAAAAATATAATATGCTTTTCACACTATTTTGACATTTTTCAAGTTTACGACGATGCTAAACATAATTCAATTTACAGTTATGCAATTTACCAATGCCTTTGTAGGCACAAGTTAGAAAAATATATGATCCTTTGGCACTAAGACATATACAACATATTTTAAAATATAGCAATTTTGAATATGAAATGATTTTGGTATTTCTATAATATCAACATTTCACTTGATAAATTTCAATCCATAAATTAGAAGAATTTTTTTTTATTTTAGATCTTTCATCTTGAATTTTATTTTTAAAACAAATATAAATTCATAAGCTCTTTAGAAGTTTTTTCATGATTAAATCATCACACATTTTGCAAAGATTGCAAATCTAATTTCTAGCTTTAATAAAATCACAAAGCAAAGTGGATAATGACATTTGCTAAATTACTTTGATCAACATCCGTATAATTATAATTATTTTATAATTAATGTACCTTTTTTTTCAATTATTCCCAAAATAATGTAAAAAATAATAATAATTTACTTTTTCATAAATTTTCTCACAATAAAAAACTGAATCAAAATTTATAATAATAAAATGTTTTTAAAATTAAAATTTATAGTAACGGTGCTTAGGTCTAGATGAATTTAAATTAAAAAACTAAAAATATATAAATACTTTTTTGTTCTTCTAGTCGTGTAAGCATCGAGCACTGATGATGTGTACACAATCACATTGTTTACAATGTAATACTACATGCACAATAACCTAAGATTAGAGACTATGGAGTCCACATCATAACAAGCCCAATCAAAACTCGTCACGTCAGCTGACTCTCTTTCTCTCTCTATAAATATTTAAAAACAAAGCGTGTAATGTAAACGAGGACCTTTTGTTTCATTCATTTGAACAGAAACACTCATGGCTTCTTCTTCGTCTTCTTCAACTGCAAGTTCGTCAGAAGAGCTGACACTGACAGTCAAATGGAGCGGCAAAGAGTACACAGTCCGAGTCTGCGGCGACGACTCAGTTGCCGAGTTGAAGCGCCGAATCTGCGAACTCACCAACGTTCTGCCCAAACGACAGAAGCTTCTTTACCCTAAAATCGGCAACAAACTCGCTGACGACAGCGTTTTGCTCTCTCAACTCCCCCTCAAGTCTTCTCTCAAAATGACCATGATTGGGTTCGTCTCAATTTTTTTTTCTCTAATTTGATTCAAATTTTATTTCTCATTTTATGCTTGAGTTTTTGAAAAATAAATGTTGTGCCCACTTCTCAAATTTAGGCCAATATTATGATGGCATTTGGAATATCTCTTATAATTGTGAGATAAAAAGGATTAATTCTAAATATGAGCTAGGTAATATTTGGCTTTTAAGTTCACTCTAGTGCTGGCATTTATACTTCATTGAGTTGATGATATTTAATTCAACTGAACCTTTTTCAGTACTGTTGAAGATGAGATAATTGTGGATCCCGTGGACTCGCCTGAAATTATTGATGATTTTGAACTTGGGCAAGAAGAAGCTGTTGACATCAAGGATAAAGAGGTCAATAAGCAGAAACTGAGGCGTCGTGCCAGTCAATACAAGGTCAGTTGTATTGTTGTTTATTTTAAAATGCGATGAAAATGTTTGCTTGAGGGTGTTGTAATTGATACGGATGGATTTGGTGTATTTGGAACAATGACTGAGGTCTCTAATGGATTAAATTAGAACTCCCATTTCAAAATTTTTGTTTTAATGGTCAATGTTTTCATCACCAACATATTTTTGAAATTCTGTTAGTAAATTTTCCAAATGACAACTTTTTAATAGCTTGATATTCTTTATATCACATTAACTTATGAACATATAGGAGATCATATGGGATGGATTGCTTTGGTTGTCATTTTTTCTGTCACACTGTTTAGTGACCTTGTTTCTTCTAACATATAATAATTGTAGATTAAACTTCGAAATCCATGCCATGAAGGAAAGAAGCTGCTTGTTCTGGATATTGATTACACATTATTTGATCACCGGTCCACTGCAGAGAATCCACTTCAACTTATGAGGCCTTGTAATATCTTGCTCATTGCTAGTATTTACCTTCAATTTTTTCTTTTCACTAACAGTTATCTCTGGCGTCATTGTATTCTGCAGATCTTCACGAGTTTCTCACTGCAGCCTATGCAGAGTATGATATCATGATATGGTCGGCAACCAGGTCAGGTTTCTGGTGATCCCTTTTTCATTTATTTCTTCCAAGATAATGATATTGAAAGAGATGGAGTAAACTTGTTTTTGGAAGTTGAAGTAATATCTATTGCAGATTTGCAGGAGCTTATATATTTTCTGTTTCTGCAGCATGAAGTGGGTTGAGTTGAAGATGGAAGAGCTTGGTGTGCTAACAAATCCAAACTACAAAATTACGGCGCTTTTAGATCATTTAGCTATGATTACAGTTCAATCAGATTCTCGAGGAATTTTTGATTGCAAGCCACTTGGCTTGATTTGGGATCAGTTTCCTGAGGTATAAATAAAACTATATTTGAATTGTCTCTGCTTACTGCTGTCTCAGCTAGTATTAAAGAGTAGGTTTGAATCATATGAAATTATATCTTTTCCTTTCTTGTTCTTTTGGTGTTTCTTCTGTGTAGTATGTGGTGGCATAAATCATTAGTTTAGAACGGACCATTTTCAGAATAGGAGTAAAAGAAGAATTGTCTTCAAAATTGTTAACGGCAGTGATGACCGGGAACAATTTCATTTTTCTGAATCCTACTTTGGTCCTATGAATGCTGCTGAATAAGCTAAAGAGATGTGCTTCTGATGCTTTTTAGAAACTGGAAATTTTGCATTTTCATGTGGTCAGTGATGGGGGTTTTTTGTTCTATTTGCAGTTTTACGGTTCCAAAAACACCATAATGTTTGATGATCTGCGAAGAAATTTTGTGATGAACCCACAAAATGGTTTGGCTATCAAGCCATTTAGGAAAGCTCATGCAAATCGAGACAGTGATCAAGAGCTTGTAAAACTCACCCAATACTTGCTAGCAATTGCAGATCTTGATGACTTGAGCCACCTTGATCACAGCAGATGGGAGTTTTATATTGAGGACAACACCAAAAGACGCAGGCATTCATGAGCAATGTCAGCAAGCTATGGGATTTCCTTTATATCCTTGTGACCATGTTCTTGAGGTATGTGTTATATGCTATTAGTGGTTTCAGGCAACAATCTGGTTTACGGGGTTATTCAATACATTTCTTTTTCTTTTCTCCTTTTTTTTTTTTTTTCAATTCTAATACTATCTATGTTCTACTTTCTTTTCAAGGACATTAACATGGAATGCTGGGCATATTAATGATTTCAGTAAGACCTCTCTTCTCTGCAGAGGTTTCAGTATTGGATTGTGATATTGTTAAAGATATTATATTTCTGTGTTTTTGTTGTGGGCATGGTGGCTAATGATCGCAGGGATTGCCAACTCTTAGTTATTATTATTATACATGGTACAATTTGTAAAGTTTTGTTGAGAAATCAAATATGAATTGATATGTTGGGAAAATTTGGAGTGCAACGGCCAATCCTCTTGCAGAGTGGACGTACGCACGGCTTTAAAATTTAAGGGTTAGTTTGAGTGTACCTTCCTCGTGAAGTGACAATTTTCAAATTGCTCTTCTTATTTTTTAAAACATCAAGTAACTCTCCAAAAATTGGTAACTTTAACGATTGAATTGACTGCCGTCGACTTGTTAAAGTATGAAAATATTATTTTTTTAATAATTTTGTTAATTAACGATTTTAAACTTAAAAAATACTATTGAAAATAATAAAATAAAAATACAGTTTTGGTTGCAGCCATGTGTTTGGCAGTTTTGGTTCCCTTGGCCGTGCATGGCCAAGTGTTTTGGCTGCGCGGCCATGCGTTTCCTAGCAAAACAATGTCAATTTTTCTTTCTTTTACAAATTCTTTTGTTGCTTTGTATTCTGTTTGGTTACATCGTGAAACCCCAAAAAAATAAAAATAAAAAAAGCAACTAAAATTGTGCCATTTTTGTTTTCGGCTTTTCTCGTTTGGTTTGCCCAGAAAGTATGGTAGCTTTTTTCATAGTCTTTCATTGTGTGGATTGTTAGAATTTGCGAATCAGGATCTCTAACTCTAAAATTTGCACATGGGTTCGGTTCTCATGGTCGTGCGCCGTCATGGATTTAGTTCGTTCGGCTTCCATGGGTGCACGGGCCAAGGGTTTGGTATCCATAGCCCATAGGTACAAAATGATATTTTTTGTTTTAAATATTTGAGTGTGTGCTATAAATATTTAAAATATTTATGTATGGTTTAAAAAACTTATAAAGATTTAGATTCATGAAATTTAGTTTGTATAGGGGTTTAACATTTTTCTGTTAATTGACTGTTATGAGAATGTACAAATATTATTTTACCTTTTGACAATTAAAAATAACAGAGAGATAACGATATTTGGAGATTACTTTGTGTTTTAAAAAATGAGACAATTTAAACATTGTCACTTTACGAAGGGAGTACGCTGAAATTACCCTTATTATTATATATGGTACAATTTGTAAAGCTTTGTTGAGAAATTATATGAATTGATATGTTGGGAAAATTGAGTGCTAATGACGATTCCTCCTGCAGAGTGAACGTATGCATGTCTTTAAAATTTAAGGCTGAACTGCTCTATTTACAATAAAATGTTAAACTAGTGTTAAACAAAATATCTAGTTTCAAATTTTCATTTTAAAACTTGTGACTGTTTGCACTTGAAAATCTTCATGTTAATAATTGGCTTATAAAATTGCAAGAAAGATTAATGTTAATGATCCCAATTTATATGCCAACCGATATGGTATTCATCTATTAAATGATATAATAATAATTTTATAATTTATGAAATTTATCATTAAATAAATAAGTGATATATGTAGTTGTAATTTAAATTATATATTAAATGTTATTAAAAGTCAAGTTCAATAATAGACTTTCAAAATTTTTTGTACTCCTAATTTTCTCATTGATGGATTTAGGAGACAGGCAAAATGAAAAATGGTATCTTCAAATTATACCCTAAACAAGTAAATACTAATATTATTGATATATGTTATATAAATATGAATTGTCTGATAAGAATGATATTGCATTAAAAACTTTTTTTAATTTAAAATTATTTCATTCAAATTATAATTACTGATTTTAGAAATCTAGAAGATTTGGTAAAACTTGTTGAAATACCTAACCGAAATAATTGATCCTAATTTATTGTTCAAAATAAAGGAAACTTCCAAGTTTACAACTCTCTAATCAATTAATTAAAATCTTTAAATAATAAATTAACGACATTAAATTAAATTGACTTTTACTGGTGCACTCTAACCGATCTGCCTCTTTCATAGTAAATGAGTAATGGCTCTTTGTTGCTTGGCTACAACTTCAAAAAGAAAGGTTCATTGGAATATCTTGAGAATTTTGAAAACTTTATCTTGACATTAATAAGTCAAAAAAATAATAATAAAATCGTTTGTGATTTTCAATTAGCACAACAAAATATATAGAAAACCAAAAAAAAAAAAAAAAAGAGGTGGTTAGTTTTCTCTTACTGCAATCAATATCTATATACCACTTATTCCCATACTATTTTTATAATAATCAATAATTCTTCTGGTAGCATAATTTTAGAGTATGAACCTATTTTTAAATTCACTTTTTATGCATATTTATTATAAATTAAATAAACCATATAAATAGAAATAAAAATAAAAATATTTAAGTACTAAAATAAGAAATATATGTTTCAATATGAATAAAAAATTAATAATAAGATTTTTTGTATTTTATTATTTTTAAATATTTTTCTTATAGTAAATATATATTTTTTATTATCAGGATAAATAACAATCAAATAATCTATTTATCTTTCTTTTTTTTCAAATTTTTTTATACCAGAAAAAATTTTGAATATTATAAAAAATTGTATGAAGTAAATGATAAATAATCATTTCGGAGTAAAAAATTGGCAATCTCCCAAAAAATTATATCAAAGTGCTTTGAATTAAAATAGATGGCGGCTGGCCAGATCAGCACACTATAAATACAGCCAAAAACTTATTGGGATAAATAATATTAAGTCCCTAATTTCTCACGTTTTACTAGTTTTTATTTTTATCAAATAGGTCCCCATCCTATTGAAAGTCTGAACATAATCTTATAATATTGAATTATGACCATATAAGTATGTATATTAATGTACTAAAGGTTATATAAGTCACTTCAATAGTGGTTAATCACTCATCGACTTAGTGGTTGGTGCTTCCTTGTTTCATCCATGAAGTCAATGAGTTTCAATTTTTCGATTTGTGTTGAGAGATTAAAATTTTCCTTAATTGAAAATTATATCTCTCAATATATTTCTCATTTAGAATAATTTTTTGAATTAAACTTTAATAACATATGTATCAAGGAAAGTGTGTACCAACAAACTTATAAATATATTATCATACTTTAAAAAACCTCGAGGGTTTGAGTTATTTCATGTGTGTTGTGGTAATATATATATATATATATATTTCAAAATAAATCTCTCATAAAGTAAATCTTTAAGTTAGACCTCAAATAATGCATATTAAGATAAGTGCACCTTGATAATATTTTAAATATATTATCATACTTCAGATGAGTTATATCAAAGAAATGCAAGTCTTGGTGGACTTCAAATTGTAATTTTTAAACATGTAATATCAATAGATTTTTACTGTAATTCGGATAGGCTATATCAAGGAAGGTGCCGCAAACTTATGGACCTATTTGATACAAACGGACAAGCTATGTCATTTCTTTGAAAAAATCAAATAAAGTCTCAGGGACTTAATTTATGTTATTCCTAAAATTAATTACAAAGTGCTTCGCCACAGTCAAAAATAGATGGCCAACTAAAAAATCCACAAACCAAAAACTTATCACAAAAGCACTTAATTACAGCGAAATAGACTTATATAGACTATACTTAGACGACCCAAATAAGCAATTTTTTTTTTTTTTTTTCCAAAAAATTCTACGGAGTGCTTCTTACGAAATTCATAATGAAAAAGATAGCCATTAACCCAAAAGAAAAAAACAATAATACAGCACAAAATGCATGAAGACAAAAACAAATAAAAAATTAAAACTCACATGCTAATTGTGATTTGATATATCAAAATGCAAAACGGCAAATTTGATATATCAAAATGTAAAACGGCAGAAACCCTGAATGCCAGGCAATATCATTTAACGCGTGGACTTTGATTCTTTGAATCATTTTTAACACACAATCAAGTTCGAAACCTTAGCATTCCAAACATGGCATTAAATTTGTTTTTTTTAAAAAATAAAAAATAAAAAATAAGACAGCATTCTCTCATTGCATTTATATCATTATCATAAATAAATATAAATAACCATATATAAAATCAAGTGTTGTGCTGTCTCATTTTTAAACTCTCTCTATATATTCATTCTTTGTTTTTATTTTTCTCACTCATTTCTTTTCTGTCAGTCAGTCTGCAGAAGGAAGTGAAAGAAAACAAAACGAGGCACCATTTGTTTTCATACCATTTTTGTGCATTTTTGGTGAGTTATTATGTGAAGAATAGTGTAATTTGAATTGGGTTGGAGAAAATTTTTCTTTTTTGGAAAAAAAGGAAGAAGAAGAAAGAAATGAAACCATTTCTGGTTTTGATCTTCTTCTCTTTGATCAGTTGTTTATCATCTTCTTGTAAGTATTTTTCTTTCATTTTTTATTTTTTTCCCTTTCTAATTAAAAATTATGCATTTAATCTTTTGTTTATTTGTAAGGATAAATATCAATTCAATTTTGAATTTTTTTTTTCCTTTTGATGATATTTGCAGATGGGTATGATCCATTGGATCCTCATGGCAACATAACAATCAAATGGGATCTCATGCAATCCAATTCTGGTTCAAATGATGTAAATTCTCTCTCTTTCTCTCTTTTTATTATTATTATTATTTTTTTTTACATTTTCATAATTTAATATTTTTGTTTCATTTCAATTTTCTTGAAAAATATTTTTTTTTTCATTTGATTAAGGTACATAGTTGATCCATTACGTTTAGAAAATAGATAAACATTTTTTTTTCTAATTTTAGGCAAGTAATTTTAAAAAAATTGAAAAAATCCAAAGAGATTAATATGAACAGAATTAAAGCCAATGCATGAGTGCATGTTGTCGTTCGAAGAATTCTTTTGTTTTGTGATTGGTAGACAGTACCTCTTCTACTATCAGTCTCTGCAACAATTGGGCCCACACACTGTTGTTTTCCATCTCAAATGGAGGGTCATTACTGTCTTTCACTTGGGTTACCAGTTGTATCACGTGGCATGCCGATATTGGCTAGGGATCTGTCTGTGATGCCATGTAGAGCGAGGCTAGAGACCACCAGGCATCAAACAATACAACAAAAATAAATACCTCACAAAATCAAAACAGAACAAATAAAACATTATATTAAAAAAATATATTATTAACATAAATTATTTATTATTATTTCAAGCAGGTTTTTAGATAATAATTTATCATGTTTAAGATGTGTTATTAAAGATGTTGCTATGAACTTCTTTCTTTTTATTCTAGAAATTTTTTTATTAGAATGGGATTTTATCATCCCAGCCGAAAATTAATTGTGTCTAACAAATGAGGTCAAAATATTTTATCACACTCGACATTGCGTTCTAAGAGTCATCCATGCGCACACATATGCATTTTATTTTTGCATGAGTAATGTTACACTTTCCTAATAATTTCCCAACATTTTCATCCTATGTGAAATTAGTTATTACTTAGATTCACCTTTCAAATGATGAAATGTCACTTCAATTCAGATGGAAAATGACTAACTCTGGGAAGATGTAGTATTATATATTTGTTGCATCCGACCAACAGCTTGAATATGATATCAAATTGAGTAGCTAGCTTGCATCAAAAGTAACACTAATGTAAATTTGAATTTTGGTCCAAATTTAATTCAATCTCATTTTCCATTTTGCAGCTGAGGGTATCTCTATTCAATTACCAACTCTATCGTCATATTGATCAGCCTGGCTGGAAATTGAATTGGGGATGGAAAGGTGATGAGGTGATATGGAACATGTGGGGAGCTGAGGCTACAGATCAAGGAAACTGTAGTAAATTCACAGGAGGGCAACTTCCTCATTGTTGCGAAAAGTCTCCAGTGATTGTTGATCTTTTGCCTGGGGCTCCTTATAACCAGCAAACTGCTAATTGTTGCAAAGGAGGTGTTTTATCTTCATTGACACAGGATCCATCTAAGTTTGTTGCTGGGTTTCAGATGAATGTCGGAGGTTCCACAGATTATACCGGTTTCCAAATGCCTGAAAATTTCACCGTCGGGATTCCTGGTTATACTTGTGGCAATGCTACTGCGGTTCCACCAAGCAAGTTTTATTCTGATGGAGGACGCAGAAGGACACAAGCTCTTCGTAAGGCACTTTTAAGATTTTATTCTTTCTTTCATTAGAGTCAATCTATGAGTGTATTGTTTCTTTGTAATAATATTGTTTATGGATTCATTGTAGGGACATGGAATGTGACTTGTATCTACTCTCAATTCATGGCATCATCTAGTCCAAAGTGCTGTGTTTCTCTATCAGCTTTCTACAATGATACTATTGTTCCTTGCCCCAAATGCAGCTGCCATTGCCAAGGATTATCTCCTGCAAACTGCATAAAGTAAAATCATTTCGCTCTTTCATTTCACATCTTATCTTTAAGTTGCTTCTACTATCAATTTTATTTTATCTATAAATTGCTTCTACGATATCTTATAAGGATCTGACCATTACTACTGCTTTATAAAATTATGTCAGTTATGGTGAAACTCCATCTTTACTGCAACAAAAGCATGATCCGAATGAAGAACAATCACCAGTAGTCATTTGCTCACAGCATATGTGCCCGATTCGTGTTCATTGGCACGTTAAACAAAGCTACACTCAGTATTGGCGAGTCAAGATCACAATCACAAATCTAAATGTCATGCAAAATTATTCTCAGTGGAATCTGGTGGCTTTGCATCCCAATTTGCAGAGTGTAACACAAGTTTTCAGCTTCAATTACAAGCCTCTTAACCAGTACAGTTACATAAGTAAGTTCAAATCAATTCATTTATTACTAGTAATGCAATCAATTTCTTGTGTTCCCAGAGGATTTTCCTTTACTGGATTAGCCATACTGGTGTTGCAAAAGTTTGTTATGACAATTTATCTTTACTTATGGTCTGGTCCAAGGGTGGAAGATTTCACTTCTGAGCATTTTGAGTTTTTAAGAAGCAAGTTATTAAAATATCATACTAGCATCATTCATGTAATATGATGAATAACCAAAAATATGTTTTGCCGGTAACATTATCTATCTTTTGTTCCAAGTAATGTAGCAGCATCTCCTGCTAAATTAGTGATGAAGTAATTTTTTTATTTTGAAAGAAAAAATCTTCTTTCTTCTTCTCTGACTTGCCAATTTAATTTTTCAGATGATACCGGGATGTTTTGGGGAATTGAGTTCTACAATGACATGTTACTCCAAGCTGGGGAGAGTGGAAATGTACAGACTGAGATGTTACTGCACAAAGATTCTGGAATTTTCACTTTCAGAGGAGGTTGGGGATTTCCCAGAAGAATTTTGTTCAACGGTGATGAATGTGTGATGCCTCTTCCAGATGATTATCCAAGACTACCCAACAATGCCCGTACTGCTGCATCATCAAGTGCTTGCAGAATTTTCTGGTCATTGTTGCTTCTTATAGTTATGTTGTGATTCATTTTCTGCATACTAGGAAAATCCATCTTCTTCATGTTAAAGATTCAATGTGAGAGCTTCTGATAATGATTTTTTTCTGTAGAGGAATCATGTAAATGCCATTTTCCTGAACTTCAGGGAGAATCCTTAAGACATGAAAGAGCAAAAGAGGTCTTCAAGAAATTTTTATATCTAACAATTTTCAGAATTTTAGAGAAGAAGCTGTTTTAGAAATTCAATGCTGATCAAAGCATGCGTTTCACAACACAGTTTGCAGGCAAGATTTGGAAAGTGTTAATGAAATAATTAGTGAAAATATGGCAAAAAACTTGCCGCCACTTCATCGTTTGCACTTCTCAGGATTAAGGCATCATTGAAAGCTTTGTTTATAGATGCCAAGCCAATAAATTTCCATCCAGATCCACAAATCTTTGGTGGTTATTTTATTTTGCTTAGTTTTGGGTACTCTGGCGTGGTTCTTATCAGACGTTATTTGGAGGACTTCATGCCATAATAAATGGATCTAGACAAAAAATTCATCGCAACATCAGTTGGGAGAACCAAACTGAAATTATGTCTATAGTCTCTATTGGAATAATTTCATCCAGATCTTCAGTAAGCAAATATTTGATTATCTGCAACCAAATCATGTCTTTTTAAGTTTGTACTAATCTTTGCTTGATGCAATGAAATGAAAGTAAAGCTTCCTATAAAATTTAAATTTTACATACACATACATACATACAAAGCAAAGCTGTCAGATTTCTTAAATTGGCTAGGAGGAAAGAAATCCGAGCACAGTATTATCTTTAGCTGCGTCATTCTGTTCTGTCAATTTCCAGTTTTAAGCTCTGTACATAATTTCCATAAATTGTGCTCAGTGCAACATCATAGGATGGACAAAGAAGATGAATGCATATGCAATATTGTTCAGAATAATAGATTCTTTCCAAAACAAGTCATGTCTGGGTCTATTTTTCAGACTTGGGCATTCAATCACCTTCTGCAACATACAAATTGAGCTTGGGAAACGAAAATAGATTTCATAATAAGAAAAAAAAAATGTTACAATTTCTTACCGTAATGCACAAGCAATGCACATTCAAATAGCCTTAAACACTTGGAACTAGGATTCTATAGGAAGGATTATCTTAAATGGAAGAAAACTGCAACATACAAGTTTTCTCTGAGTTATAACCACTAGAACATACAGGAGAGGCTAAAACAGGAAACCTGTTTTCAGTTACCACCTCCGGTGAGTCATCAGCCTGAAATGTAATTTCCTGGCAATGACTACCAGGTGCACATAAAAATATTAAGTTATCAAAAGGGGGAAAAAGAAAAAAAAAAAAAGGCAAGAGAAACATCAAAAAAACTAAATGAGTGAATCAGACAGATAAAGGGTGCCAAGACTTGAAGAGCTCGGCTTTATCCTGCACAAGATAAATGGCAATTAAGGTCACGCGGCAGCACCAACCGTGGAAAAGTAGTGGCACAACACAGTTCTAGCTAAATCATATATCTAAATGTGGAGAGGACCAGTCACAGGGTCATGGCCAGAATTGGCATCCTTATGTTTTAAGGAAAGATTTGCAAACTGGGAATCAAGATCTCTGCTGTTAGTGCGTCGATGACTAGAGGATGGTTTTTGTGGTGGTTGCAGTTGCTGTTGCTGCTGGTACACAGCTCGTAGCCTTCCAATCTCCCTCTCCAATACTTCATGTTCCACTGTACAAGATCCTCAGATAAGTGCACGTCTTCACCAGTAATATGACAAACAATAATAATAAATCCAAATGATAATTTTAAAGAGATCCTTTTTATAAATCATTACATTTCCCCTATTTCGAACTAGCCACATACTGGAGTATTATGGAGGAGAAGATTTATTTTTCAACTAATTTTCAAAACCTTGTCTTGTTCACTTTCTATGCTATTTATCAATTTGATGTTATGGTCATTATTAAAAGCAAAAAACTCCTGATTAAAAACTATAAAAAAAAAAAAAAATCCTCTTTAATAGTAATAGACATATCATGTAATAATATTATGCAGAAAGATAGATTGGAAAATGCAGTAAATGGAGGAGTGAATTTGAGTTGCCATACATGCAAGTTTGAAGCAATTTCAAGGGCATACAGAATGATTGACAAAGAAAGAAACCATATTTTTTTAAACTATTAGCTTTTAATGATTGCATGCTATAAAAGTTTCGAGAATTTCCAAGATCTGCCAAACCCCCAAAAATGGAATTTGCATCAGCACCATAAGTCCACAATAACTTTATTGGTTTACTATTTAACCTTAGATTGAATATAATCAAAACATATCCTATTGCCCTATTCCTAGTCATGTTAAAATCAACATAAGGACAGCGAATTTGACTGTCTGTGTACACAGCCAACTAAACCGATCTTTTGACAAAAGTGCAACAGCTGTCGTGATTCGTACAAATCATTCACTCTCGACTTTGGCTTTAACATAAACACATTAACTAGCTTAATCAACTCATTTGGGAGAGCCACTTAGACAAATACAAACATATAAATGCTTTCCTAGAAATATAGAAAGCAGCTAAAAGGATTGTTTACAAAGACCTTGACCCCAAAGTTTAGGAACTTACAGCATTTTATAAGTTGCTCCTGAGCCAAACTTTCTAAGCGTTGTTTCAGGGCTTTATTTTCCATGCTCAGAATAAGATTCTGCTGGTTAAGAAATTCAAGCTCAGCTGAAACTTCAGTACCTTCTGCCTGTGAAGTAATACACATCGTCATCAGTTTTCAGTAAAGCACACAAACAGTCCATATTTTAAACTCCAAGGAAACAGAATTATATATCAAATTCTGCAGGTAATTATTACCTGTAAAGCTTGCACATTCCTTTCCAGCTCAGCTATGTATTGAAGTTTTCGGACCCTTGAACGTTGAGCAAATTGTCTGCATTATACAGTAATTAAAAATATATCACCTTAAATCTCATCCCAAAATATGCCAACCACTCTTTAAATTTTCACATTTCTATACTCTTAAACATATTCTCCTGCATTAAAAAAAATCCATGGAATCACAAACCTAACACAAACATGTAGCGAAACCACAGACCTAAAACTTGAATTAATCAAAAAATCCTATTTAAGGAAATTTCTGTACACTTCAAAAGTTCACGCGATGAACAAGCAGACATAACAAAGTGAATGGATACTCAACTTCAAGGCATTTTGTGGAAAAGAGGAAACCAACTGTATAACAGTTGGTCAAAATATTTCTGAGGAAATAAAAGCCAAACTTGGCAAAATTATATCTTTTTGAACTGAAGTAGACTTCAACTGTTGAGAAACACCACACATTATTATTTTGAAGCAAGAAGATGATTCACAAATTCAAGGGCAGAATAGCACCCAATGCTTCAGTTGGTACATTAAAGGATCCTGACGCTGTTTATTTTGCAAGAAACTTTTTCAGGTTAAAATTAGTGGATATCCCTCTCTTAATTATAATTTGGAGAAACGTGACAACATATTGCTGATTTTTTTTTTTTTTTTTTTTTGTGTACCAAGCTAACAATGACTTCCTACCTGTGATTGTAAAATTTTCCAGGATATAGGCAGTACATGATAACTAATCATCAGCAGCATAATTAGCACTATATTCAGACTAGTCAAAAAAACTTCTACAGATAACCATGTGACACATGAATATGACATGCAATTACCCTAGATAATAGGAACAACAAAATAGAAAACGTACTGTTTGGCACGTTTTGTTTCAGTATCAGAAGCAGAAGGCTTAGCATGAGAATTATCCTTTTTCTCTGACAAAGATTTTGACTCATGTGGACCAGCTTCAGCTGTCTCCAGCTTTTCACTTGTTGTAGAAGGAACACCATCTGCCTCTTGTGCTGGAGATCCCGAATTCTGCAGAACAACATTCTCCCTGGCAGAAGGAAGGTTACTTGGATGAGGCAAAGCATTAATAGGGTTGTCCCATGCCCTATTTTTCGGCTTTAGAGAGTTCAATTCAGCATAGAAAGGGGCATGTCGAGCATCCTTGTGATAATCAATGTCCTGAGGTCCCCAAGTAGGAACAGAAACCAAATGTTTATATCTGTACTCGTCCTGAGTTGCATAATCTAAGTTAGAAGCATTGACTACATCTATGTATGCAAAAGAATCACTTGATGACCGCCGATGACCTCCTCTGCGTACAGGTGTCTCAGGCTCATTAAGGAGGTCATCGAGCCAAGAAGGTTGCTCCTCCATTAGGAAGCTCTCAGAGGAAGTACGTTGATGGTGTACACTTCCCTCTCGGGGCTTTTGAACCGCTTTCGGTCCAATTACACCAGTTGGGAGATAATCACTATATGCTGGCGAAATACTCGGAAATGGACTTTTAGGAGGAAGCAAAGCATGCTTTCCAGAGAACAACGAATTCCTAATGTTTGATGAACCTTTTGAATTTGCCATATCCAAAGCAAAACCAATCCCTGTCAAGCAACAAAATAACAATCATCACCAAAAAAATCAAACAACAAAATACATTGATAACCGTTAGAAATCCAAATCACCCATAGTACGCACATCAACAATGAGACCCACTTCCAAGAACCTATTAACATAGAGCTATAACCTATGGAACCCACAACACACATGCCACTTCCTAATTTAGTCCTCTTGTATGCCTAACAATCATTGGCACAACATCTACACTACTTTAACAAGAATACCCAAATCCTAAAAGATATGAATGCTATAATTATTTTCAAACAATTCCTCCTGTTAAGTCAATTTCAGATACAAAACCCCAAATTTCCTAATGTTTTTCCCACATTTTCACAGAAACCAAATAAGAAATAAATCCAGGGAATACAATAACAAAGCGTTTCATAACAAATCCCTAGATGGCTAAATTTAGAAATTAAATAAAAAGCAAATGTGGCAATGTACAATACAAAAGCACCAAAACCAAGCACGAACCAAATCAAATTTAATCAAATTAAACGAAATTACAAAGAGATTCGCTAAGACAGAAAGATAAAAAAAATAAAAATAAAAAAAAAAAAGACAAAATAAAATGTCCTTTCAAAAAGGAATAAAAGGGTCACCTTTGGTGGAATGAAGAATCGAGATCTCGAAAAAATGTAAATGAATCGAAAGCTTCGATTTTAATTTGTTTTCAGGGTTTGATTGTGATTGTGAAGAATCCCTCTTTCGTTTTTGTCTCTCTCCCTCTTGCTTTGTTCTCGTCTTTGTGTTTTTGGTTTTAATTAATTAAAGGCTTGAATTGAAAGCATTTTCCTACTGAAAACTATTTAAAAAAAAAAAAAACTAAAAACTGATTTTTTTTTAAATGTGTTTTTGTTTATTTTAATTAATTTATCGCAAGGTTTTGTTGTTTGGCATTTTCACCCCTAGAAGGTTGAAGCCAGAGAAGCTCCATAATCCATACGATGATGTATGAGTGTGTCATTGCTACGATTTATTTTAATTATTAATTTTCAACTAAGAATTAGTGTTTTTTTTAATTATTATTATGATTATTAATTTATAAAGTAAGTAAGCATATCATTATTTCAGAAAATTAACTAATTATCGAGTTATAATGTAAATTTTTGGTAGAGCTAGTAAAGTTTAATACAACCAGACGAATTTAACATGAATAAATATATGTATGTTGTCAAATTTAATATAATTATTAAATGAGTGTGGATCGAGTTGTAATGCAAATTTTTGGTGAATCTAGTAAAGTTTGACACAACTGAATAAACAAGATATGAATAAATAAGTGTGGATCGTCAAATTTAACACAATTATTTATTAAACCTAATCCATGCCAACATGATTTTTTTTTTTTATCGTTAGAGTTAAAGTTATTAATTAATTTAAATTAATGATATAATTATATTTTCTATTTTAAATTAATTCGTAAGTTATTATCATTAAAACTTAAATATTAGACACGATTCTCTCTTTTTTTTAGGTGAGAGAGGGGAAAATTTAATATAAGCATAATGTTTCATTTATAAAATTATATATAAATTTAGAAATTCACTAATATAAATGTATAATATTTTAGTAAATATATATATTTTATAATGTTGATAAGTAATATATATATATATATATATGAAGTGCAAATACTTGATGTAAATTTTTTGAAATATGTAAATATGAAGTGAGTTATTAGATAATTTTTTTATTTTTTGTGTCGGATTAAAATTTTAATATTTTGATATGATTATTAAATAGATAGTCTTTGAGGTAATCTAAATTTAATACGACTCAAAAAATGATTCAATGACTTATTTTATTAATTTTAATTTTTGGATTGATTGATGAGATAATTGGACGTACATTAAATAGTAACAATAATAGTAAGAATAAAATGAGTACAAAACATTTATGTGGTTTGACCTAAGGTGAGATTTAATTAAAATTTAACTTATTTTATGAAAGTATTATATCTTAACTTCCTTAAATTTACAGTTTTCATGAGACAACTTTTTCAAGTTTGTAATTTTGTTGAACCAAAATTTAATCTACCACTACTTCAACCTTTCGTTTCGAAAATTCTCGCCTTCTTGGTGTCTTTTTTTATTTTTTTTTCCTTGGAACTTATGTACCCACGGATCAATTTAAAAATTAATTTGTACCCTAACGATCACATGGTTGACTAGATTTTTATATACACAAAATTTATCAAGTGATAAAATATTTCTTATTATTTATAACAAGGTTTTAACTTTTAAATTAGGCATCACAAGCTCCAACAACTAATTCTTAATGAAACATTATGCAAAAATTATTATTATTATTAAATTTTGGTGAGACCAAACTCATTCACTTCTTTTAGAATTTAAGTCCATTGACTGTGGGTTCTTTTAGAATTTAAGTCCATTGATTGTGGGAATCTAATGAATTCTAATGAATCTCGAAAGAATATCTCCAACAATTTCCAAGGAAATTTATGGCAAATATTCCGAATTCTAGTGAATAATTCCAAATAATTTATGGCTGGTATCTTTCTACATTTTTTATTTTAGAGCAGCACAGTAATATGATAAATTCCAAATAATAATACTTCCGTTTGACTCTGTTGATTCACTAACTGGGACATAAAATTTGAGGATTTTTTTTTTAAATTTATCTAATTGGTGAATAATTAATGTCACATTCATTCACATTATGAGCTGCTTCACTGCATCAACCAAATAATCTGGGTTGGTCTATCCAAATAGAATCATGTTATAAATACATCCATTTTATCAATTAACCAACATGATAATACGTTACAAGATGATAGAGAAGATTTCAAATATGTAACATGAATTTATAAAATGAGAGAAGTTCCATTGAATACAAGCAACCTGCTTGCTTTCCAGAAAGGGAATACAAGAAATGGTTGGATTTTCCTTGTAATGAATTGGGAATGAGTTAATAACAAGTAAAGAGTGGTTGCAAGTTGTTGATCAAATGATTAAATTGTATTTGGTCTCAATAAGCAAAAAGAGAGAACGAGAAAAGAGAGAGCATAAAGTGCTCGAGAAACAACCAACTCCCCACACATAAAGTGCACAATGAGACAACAAACTCCATACTTTGTATAACCCAACTTGTCCAAAAGTTTGAATCCTCACTTGCTATCATGCTTGGGTTGTCCCCCCCATTTCAAGTGCTTCGCTACACTATCTTCAATGAAAATGATAAGAGTCTTAACGACAACAAAATAACCGCAAGTAAGATCATATTTTGTTATGGTGTTAATTAACAATAATGATAATTTTAGAAACTAAATCCCCTTCAATGGCCCTCATCCAGTTCAAGGGCATGGCTAAATAATATAGGAAGACATTCACATCAGTAAGAACTCTCGTAACCTAAAATGTAAAATTTGCAACATCAAAATTTTGACAGAGAAGGTTACAAATTTTGTAACATAAAATGTGAAATTTGTGGCAAGTGTTACTTCCCATGAGGGGTAGCTTGACTGACTGTGAAAACACTTTCCACCTGCAGTCATCCGAGTAATAACAAGATACAATAGTTGATGTTTAATAGGTGAGGTTTCGCCTTTTAAAATAAAAAGCAGCATGCTTTAAGTCATGTGTCACATTTTACGTTTCACGTTATAAAATTCTCATAATTGTACTAATAAGACACTGCCTACACTTTAACAAATCCTTTGTTTCACGTAGTACAAACATATTTTAATCCTCAATCTGGCGAATAAAAGAAGAGCAAGCGATGGAGATAAAAAATATATAACTAAACAAATAAAAAGCAGTCTTGGCTTTCATGCAAGCATGCAAAAAGCATAGCTTAAAAAAAAGTTCAAATTGAATTAGTTTATTGTAGTACCATATAAAGGAGGCAAAGGTTTATGTATTACATAAGAAACTAGGCTAACTTTGACCCAGTATACTTACTTTTCAAATAGGTTCAAGTCAAAAAGGATCCTCAGCCAGCTGCCCAGCAGCTAAAAGGCGGGGAGAAAGAATTAAAAGCACCATGAACTTATCAAGGTACTTAAGCAAACGGAAATAATCATGTTCACATTCTTCTAGGTTATGTGGTGAATTTACAGTTGCTAGGTAGATTGAGATGCAACTTATAATGCATTATAACGTACATAAAAACACAAACTATACACTACTAAATGTCATCTTCTGTTTTAGTCACACTGTCTTCTATGTCCTACATGTACTTCAAAGGCTTCACCAACTGTAGCGCTTCAACTAGCTATGAAATTCGCAGAATTTATAGCTGGAATACTGCCACAAAAATGTCAAATCTCCTGCTCATTCTCTATAATGGATAAGGAATAATCACAGGAAGCAGGCAAACTACCAAGGATTCAAAAGCTATGGCAATTGATGTATTGCTAAATGTTAATTGGAGTTAAATAAGCTCATTTACTGGTTGTCCTACATTGACATAGTTTTCTGTTGCCATTGTACTTGTGGACCGCCAAATGTTTGATGAAAAAGAAACTTACTGCTGAAGCTGATGCTCTATGATGAATCAGACTTGGGCTCTTGGGTTGTTAATGGAGTCTATAGACAATCTGATACAAAAATTGAATGTCAGATAACAGCCATTCATAGATTAATCAATTAATAGAAAACAAATTGGTTGCTAAATGATAGTAATCTGAGTACCATAACAAGAAAAAGAAACAGAAAACGTAAAATTTAGAGAGAACAGTCTTACCCAATCAGAATTGCACTGTAGCCATTATGACAAGGCTTGAGGTTGATCCTCCATTTCAAGGGCGTGGGCACTTGACAATGCTCTATAAGCAGGTGATTGATACCCGTAAAAATATTTGTAACATAAGATAAAAGATGTAAAACTTGCACGCAAAATGTCTGACATTTAAAGTTGCTCGAAAGGTTTACATAACATCTCACAAATTTTACATTTAATGTTACAAAACTCTCATACCCAAACTAATTAATAAAGCATTTAAAATAAACATGTATGGCTTGGCATAAAAAAGAAACCCTCGTAGGTCCAATAATCCAAGCCTGGGACAATACAAGACTACAAAGCAAATTTTCATTTGTTATAGACTCCTACACTCTTTCATTTCCTAGTCCCAGAATTAAGACCAATAGGAATGTAAGACAAAAAAATTTTCCTTCTTTAAGACATATCAGATAGAAATGTACGTAAGAAAGGGACAAAAAGTCCACAGGAGAAGGGTAAAAAACCCAGAGCCCAAAAGCTACAAAATCTCTAAGACGCTGAATTGTAAGCAGCATCAGCCGAAGAGGTATCAATATCATTCAGACCTAACTCCTCGTTCTGCTCCCATGATCTCTCGTATTCCTCAACTGGAAACAACGCCAATGCAATAACATTAATGAAAAAAAAATCAGAACTACTAGAGTAGTAATTTCTAAAAGCTGCTAAATAAAAAAGATAAACAAGAAGAGTGAAAGAAAACCCTCATCAGTTAAATCATTTGATCAGAAGAATTGTTAGGATTCACCCAGAACCTCGGACTTAATATAAGATTCTTTTAATAAAGAACATAACTCATGAATGTCAAATCCAAATAACCTTTAGCATTTTGATTCAATATAAAGCAGTATATATTTTTTATTCTGCATACAATCAAGTCTCTTCATAGACATCGCACCCTCAAGTACAACTCATGAGTGATAGCAAAATTTTGGACGATGATCCAGATCCTCAAATAAATGATCGAAAACAGAGCATTATGGAATAGTATCATCAGCCCCAACAAACACAAAAGGTCGATTCAGGTACTGCATAGTTAATTCAAATATAAGTTTAACATGCTAAACCACATACAGGAGAAACTTACATGTTAACTGGTGGTCATCTTTAATATCATCAGTCACTGGTGCAATGAAAGAATTTGCTAATGCATCATCGATAATTAAAGTCCAGGACTCTTCCATACTTAGAAGCTACAAGACAAAAAAAATTATGTTATAGGAAGAAGGTTAAGTGAAACAAGACCACATTCTTATTTCTCTTTGTCAGCACATATTCTGAGAAGTTTTCATCTTCAGCAATAATTGACATAATTTCCTAGCAACACAGTGGCAATTTCGTAAACAGAAAAGATTATGCCAATATCAACACACACCACAAGCAATTCAGTAAAAGTGATATTAGCAGTGAGACCATAATAATGAAAAACTAGTTAACTATATACAGATACCCTTGATGGCAGGAGCATTTATCACATAATTTATTGAGCAAACTTAATAATGGTGATTTAAAAATAAATGAATGAAATATTTAGAAAACAAAGTCGCCAAATTAGTGATGCAAACTAACCAAGCTTTTGATCACTTATTGATGTTCAAACTTGATAAGGTAAATTACCATACACACTATACATGATACATACGAGAAATTACTTGCATTATTATGCTCTTTAAAAAAGGTAAAATCAAAGAAAATAAGATATCATTTAAACAGAGTTTAAACCATGAATTAAATTAGTAACAACACAGCAGTTTGAGATAAGTTCAAAATATTCTTAAATGTATGTTCAATTGAGCTGAGCCTTGAGTTTTTGCAAGATTAATTGAACTTGGGCCGAGCTCATGCCTAACAGTTTCATGCAAGCATCTATAGATAGCTAATAGTTACAAGTGGAATGGCTAAAACATACTCATATCACTGCATAGCATTTTCTGAAATACAGAGCCCAAGGTACTCTGGTTATTAAATCCACAAAATGATATTTTTCACTCTTTCTTCTAGGCATATCAGATGATAATTGAGAGCATGGTGATTTCTTTATTATAAAAACCAAAAAATCCTGAACTTGCATGCTCTCTAAGAAGTCATGACCAATAAAGATACCTTGTTCAACTTTGCTTTGAAATCTTGCCACTTTGTTCTTTTATTTTCATCAAGGCTGTCTCCGAAAGAGAATCCATGCACTCTCTCAAGGCCTGCAAATATAAACTGATGTTTTGATGTCCATAGAAGAAAAAATGCAAAAAGATAAAAAAAGGCTGAAAAGTCATACTCACTTTCACTAATTTTTGTAATTAGACCTTCAACAGTAGTAACAATTCCACCTAGAGTACCACTAGCCAGCTCCAAGTCAAGCTCTGGAATTTTGACACCAGCTGTATCCGACTGATTCACCCCACAACTTTATTTTTAAGAAATGGCTAAAGGAAATGTAATATTCCCAAAAAAGGAATAAAATAATTGGCTAAAGTGGGAGAAGCAAAAAATGATGCTTTTACCTTAATCTCAAGAACAAATACAAACTAATCTCATCACAGATAGAGATTATAATTTACTACAAACATAATATGTCAAAGCTGCACCATTAGGACAAAATAAAAATCAACTGAAAACAATGTATAAAACCAACCAAAAGAGCACCTGATGCTGAGAAATAATATACTTCATATGCAACAGCCACATGGAAACTTATAAAGGAGGAGCATTTTAGACTTAGATCGAACTGGTGCACTACATAATGAACCGTAAGATTACTCTTAAATGCACCCCTACGAGTTCTATATAACTAAAATATAGTTCCCACAGATCTTCTATGCTTTCGGAAGCAGCAATGGAACATCTATATCCTATTAATAATTTTGGCTCTGACTAGATATCTACAATCATTTAAATCATTGACACTTAAGAAAACAAAAGAAGGTACCATTCAGAGAAATGAAAAATGGAACTTTAAGCAAAAAAGTAAACTATTGAACATAGCAAATATTAGATAAGTATGGAAATTAAATATTCCTAACCAAGGATTCTTTGAATACAAAATGCTGTGCTTACAATAAAAGAAGAACAATAGAATTCTCAATATAAAAATCACCTAACACAAATCAAAGCCAGATAAATAACTTAATAATCTAATTGAGATTAACTGTATTGCACCATTACATACCTTAATTACATCACGGCTTAAGTCATTAATGTCCTTCACACACAAAGTGATTCTTTTTCCTTTTTCTGGAATTCTCCCACCAGGTTTTAACTACATAGAAAGCACAATGACTATTGCAACATGAAAAATGCGGGGGGGATGTAGAAGCAAGGAGTTACAAACCTCAGAATTGCGGTAACCACAAGCATCACATGTGGATGCCATAACAATTACTTCTTGGAAGTATGGAATCCCTGTACATAGTTAAGGTCGACAAAATATATGTGTAACATCGAAATTAAAATTATGCGGGCACACAGAAGAACAATAATTATGCTAATAATGAATATGGTTAAAAAAGATAAACAAAAGGCAACACCAAACATTGGCATACTTTAAAAACAAGCATGTCATTGAATTTCAGTTACAATGAAAAAAACACTAGCGTGAAAACACAAGGAATAACAAGATAACCCCACACAAACAGGAATTTAAAAAACTTTTAGCACAAAAATTGTGCATGGGGGGAAAATACCAAATGGATGAAAATGCCCATAGAAGATGGAAATGAGGTAAAAAGGATACTAGTCATGAACATCCGAGTCTCACACCTTGCAGCACATGTTCCACATGTTGATGGGAAGGTCATCACCTATCCAAAATATATGTAATGGTTAACACAATATACAAAGCTATCAGAAAAGATAAAGGCGATGCAGAATAAAAATATATGCAATTGACTGACCTCCTCTGGTGCTGAGTACCGAAATAAAACATCAGCGATTTCTGCACTATTACTCTGAGCAATAGCTCTGTGAACAGCTACTGCTCCAACCGATCCATGGGGTTCTCTTTTATCAGATGTACTGCTTAACCCCTCAGATGGTACTACATTACAAGACTCTCCCCGCTGTGATTGGTCAACGAGATACCCCAATAATGCTTGTTGCTCAGGAGTTCGCTCGTAGAACTTGATATTCAATGATGGATCTGGAGATGGAGCACACCTATCCATATTACATTAAGACATAAGCAACTGCGGATTCAAAGCATTGCAAGAGATAAGAAGAATAAACATCCACCCCAAGAGATGTTAAGAGATTGGGAAATCTGATAGCTACCGCACCATATGATAAGTTCAAAAGTTCCCTATTTTCATTTTTATACATGAGTAGTGTGCATGACTGAGAGATAGCAATGGAGAATAGAAGAAGGTGATAAAGGGCATTTACACAACAACAACCCCCTAGAATTACATTTAACCATCCATCAAACCTAAAACATTAAAGTCCCAGAAACAATAGGATTTCAGAAAAATAGTCTTTCACTCTCAATTAAAATAATCTCTTACAGGTTTTCAATGAAGCTGTTCCCAGCAGGATCATCGAGGATGAAAGTGAAGGATGAATCACCCTTAGCACAGGCTCTCAATTTCAACAGAAACTGGTCAATGGCTTTGGCAGTCTGAGGATCCACTTTCTGGAAAGCCAAAAGGATAACATGAGAGGTGCCAAAAGGGATGTCATGTGGTATCAAACAATGGGATACCAAATTAAATGTGCACCTTGCGTTCTTCTTGAAGGACCTCCAGTTCATCCGCTGCTCGTACCAATATCCCCTCCACCTAAAACAAATTCAGCACATGAAAAGGAGAATGTGAACGAGCAGAGAAATATAGATATATATTAGAACGATGATCTGCAGTGATCTTACATCGAGTAGATTTATCATTAGTTGAGGAAAAAGAAGGGGAAAAGAGTAAGGGGGGATGACAGAAACGAGAAGGGATTATCCCCTGGTTCTGTCATCAAGGAAAGAAATTAATTATATGGTTAGCAACTGTTTGTTATCATGGAAACAAAATTCATTATATGTCAATTTGACTAATATATCCTTTAAGCTGAAGCTTCCTATTATCTGTATTCACTAGTTTGTGTTGGATGAGGACAGAACCATATAAAATGATTCTCTCCCTCCAATACAGCTTATTCTTTCTGTCTCTCTACCGTACAAAACGGAATGCTTTAGTTTTGTATCCTTAGAAGGATGAAAAACTGTTCACGCAAACCCAATGTCACCCCCTAAAAAAAAACAACCAAAAAAAAAAAAAAACCAGCATCACATCTTTCAAACCAATCAAGCAAACAAAAACAAGAGTGTGAATAATCTTTCTGAGGCAAACTCCACATTGAATTGTCTACTATTTCCAACGGTGAGCAACCTAAGGCTTTCTAATCTCTTAATTTAAGATATGGCCAAGTCCAAGGCAATTAATTATGCAGTAGAATGCTGAGCATCTATTCAATGGAGATCAGGCAATTCCAAAACAAATCTCCCTTCTTTCTTACAATTTACATTATACTTTGTACTGTAACTACTGTTATAATCTTTCTTGGCCTTTTACAATGAAATTTCTGTCAATAAGAATATCTTTTAAAGAGCAAGAAGGACATAAGGCCAAAATAAATCAACATAATAGACCACTACAAACCCGACAAGCCCCGATAACAAATGAGTAGGTTTTAAAGAACATACAGTTGACAAACTGCCACGCTGAGCCTCAGGAGGAATCTCAAAATCCAGTTCAGGAATCTGCATACATGATAAAGGAACAAAAGAAAATGCATAACTCACTACAATATGACAAAAAATCTAGGGTATCTATGAGATTGCACATACAGACGTAGATACGGTGCAAAATCAGAATTGACAGAATCACCAAATGTGTTAAGCAAAGTAAGCCAGAAAATTCTATAGCAAAAACCTATCACTTCAGAATGCAAGATAATTCCTAAAATTAGGGATTTAACATTTTAAACATACAGCAATGACGAAAATAAGGAAATGTTGACTCTCTCCCTCTCTCTCTGTTTTTTTCATTTTTTTCTGTTGCTAAGTCATATGAAAACATTTTATTTAAATTTTGAACAAGTACATTCCAAAGTTTAAAACATTATTACAATCCATAACTGATTAATATATCATATTCTCTGAAAATATAGATTCTCAATGAGAACCCCAAACCATTTATTTAGTGTAAGTTATCAATTTCAATTGACCCTATAATCAGATATTTACTATTCTGGAAACTTTGATGCTTAAGCGTGCAGTTTGTCAAGGACCGCTATAACATAATTTCCAAAACTAAATGTCAGCTCCATATATGTAAAACATTTACAAAAAAAATAACCAATGAAAGTAAAGAAGCTTTTTGTCTATTGAAATACTTTATTTCTCCCCGCATTCATTTACAAAAGAAAAAGAAACGCCCTCTCAAGTATGGATACTGGAACTATATGCAAAAGTAACCTTGGTGTTTTGCATAATTTTGGCAAATTAAAGCAGTAGTTGAACTTTTCTGTTAATTTAAATTTATGGTAGAAAAGTCCTTGAGTCACTTAAAGGTTCTAGCAAAAATATAGCTCAAATAAAACATCTAAACTAAAAATTATATTAGTTGGTCCAAGGGTCATAAACACAAATGAAAACATATGTACGAAGTTGTAACAAGAAGGTTTACAAATACTACACCAATGCTTTCATAGAGAAAACTCTCAAAACCAAGTGTATGACTGGACAACAGAGGGGAAAGTATAAGGAAATGAGAGAAGCTTTTATAAACAAAAATGTAGATGTTGCAAGAGTCAACATTTTCATGCTCTATATGCAGATTTACAAATGCTACACCAATGCTTTCCCAAAAGCAAATTCTCAAAACCAAGTGTATGACTTGACAACAAAGGAGAAAGTATATAAGGAAATGAGAGAAACTTTTATAAACATGTAGATGATGCAAGAGTCAACATTTTCATGATCTATATTGCACTGAATTAATAAACCAATTAAGTGGGAAGCAGTAAAGAGAAGTTAGTTTGCAATGTATTGGTTAGTTTGGTCCATTGACTGCTATGGTATACAATAAAATAAAACAAAGCCTAACAAGTTGTCCCGGCACATATCCCCCTGAATTTCTTAATGTTTCAAACAAGCAATTCTTGAAAAAGAAACAAAAAAAAAGGGGGGAAAACATACCAATCGCATTCAAAGAGGAACAGCAATATCAGCAAATTAAATTAAAGGTTAAGAAAATTGCAAATACCGATAATTGTTAACATAAACTATTGAACTTCACATTAAAAGGCTGCATGTATAATCAATTTAAATACCTTAATGGTGGCGGACTCAGATTTCACTACTTGGCGGTGGAACATCTGCATTAAAGAAACTCATCAATTTGCAATTCCAACTGGGAACTGGCAAAACAAAATACTCCAGATGTGGGAAGAAATGGAAAAATTGACAAATAGTAGACTAATAATAAGTTGATAGCCAGTAACTAAAAGAGCATAAAAAGCGACAGAAAAGTAATTAGAAGAAAGCAGTGTATAGAGATAATGCATGAAGCTTTGTAACTATCTTCGTGATCCTTATTGTTCAACCATAAAACTGAAAATTTTGATTCATAAATGCTTTACTCCAGTTACCTTCTGATCACCTGAAGGAACCTCCAAACTGTAATTACAACCTCGAGGTTGGATCTCACCCGCGAACTGAACCTCGTTGTTCCTAGAAACAGAAACAAAAGAAGAAATATAATCTTATTGGAAGTAAAATACATTATAATTGGAAGCAAAAGAAACACAGCCTTAGAAGTACCTCTCACCACAATGTGGACACTCAAAGGCTGACAACAAGACCTGCAAGCAGCAAAAGCTACTAAGCGAAAAAAAATAAAACAGTTTAAATGCTGGAACCTGAAAAAGAAATCATGATCAACAATATACCTTTCTGAAGTGAGGAATTAAAGTCAATAAAAACCTTGTCATTCCCTGTTAACAAAACAAGTTATAGTCGTAAATCAAACATAAGACGTGCATGGAAAATTCAATTAGTTTGGAAAGTTAAACACTTACGTTCTCACCGCAACGCATGCACAGGCTTTCAACTTGGTAGAGAGGAGCATCTGAGTCATCTGCAGAAACTGCTTCGACCACTGATCTAACATCAACTATTTCTTCTTTGTTATTTTCCATTTTAGCCTCGTCCTCGTCCTCCTCCTAAAACTACATGCAAACAACAAGCAAGGCGTAATATAAACGAGTAAAGGTAGGCAGGGTACAATTCAGTCAGACATTCAACAATTCACCAAAGGTTAATATTCAATATATCGTATTAACAAGCACCACAGAGAGAACCGTCCATAGACATCAAGTACAAAATTGAATTTTCGCTATATGTTAAAAAATAATCTTCAACTTCATTCAGCCAAATGGATGAGATCAATTTTTCTAAATCAAAGTATCTCTTGATTCATGCGATTGGACTTCCACACGAATTGACCATGCAAGTCCAATCAATATAAACCTTAATTGCATTACATCAATGAAACAAGCCCTCTTTATAATAACACAATTCTAGCAATGCCCCCCATAACTTCAACTCACAAAACCAACCATGAAATATCAAAAAATACCAAATTTGTCCAATCATTTCCACTATGCCCCAAAATATACAAATCTAAAATATCATGCAGTCACAAACATCACAAACATTCATCACCATCACTAATTTATAGAAACAACAAGACAACAACATATAAATACTTATATACTTGCAATCATTCTTATTACCAAATAAAATGATGGCAGTGAGATGAGAGAAATCACCGACAAGTCAGCAAACCCTAGCACCTTCAATAACCCGGGAAAAGCTGTAATTTTTCAATTTAAAGAATATGGGAAGTATCCGGAACGGTATGGCAGATTCGTTTCGGTTTTAAAAATGGTCAAAGATAGTCAAACCACTTGTGAGAATTTTCTACTGCAATTTGGGTCCGGGTTTAATAAACAACCCATGTTACTTGTTTCGGGTGACGTTCGGGTTTCTAAACCGCAACCCATCCTCCAAATTTTTGTTGGGCTCGGATCATGAACAGCTGGACGTATGAATACAAATACGCGGACCGGACCGGACCGGGTTTTCTTTTAATGGTTTGTAGTAGCCAGAACACTTTGAACACAATTTTATAAAATATGTATTTATTATTAAGGTGATATTCATTTGTTGGACCGTCAATTTTAATGAGCAAATATCATCATCTCATTTACGGTGAATAAAATTGAGATATTATCCAAGAAGAAAAATATCATTCTTTTACTTTCAGAAAGTTATGGTTAGTTAGTTAGTTTGGAATTACTGTTGTCTAAAAAATAATTTGGCTAAGAGAAAAAGAGATTATATAAAAAAGAAAGGACCGACAAAACTCAAATTGAATTTTTTTTTTTTTCATATATCCTCTACCTTCTCAAAATTCAAATACAAGTGATTAGATAAAGAAAACTGCATAAATTCCTTGGTCCCACAATCAAATAAACAAAATATTTAGTTAAAAATGTTGAGTTTTTAATAAGTTTTATTATTATTACTTTTTTTAGAGGAGTAAAATTTTATTCTCAAAGCGTCGTGATGTTCCTTCTCATTTTTTTTCAAAAGGTAAAATCGAAATGAAAACAAATATACATATAATAATAATAATAATAATAATAATAATAATAAAAGGACATATAAATCCAAGAACAAAGTCTGTACGCCAAAATTTGCGGTGAGAGATAGATAAACACTTTATATCCATTTCAATTTGGATTCTTCCATTTCATGAACATTAAAGATCAATATTAAACTTGCAATTTGAAACATATTCACAACATACAATGTAAAACTACCGACACAAAGATGTAAAATTTAGCACTTGTACTTTTAAATTTACAAGCTTTACAAATTACATATAACAAGTTAAACATACTCGCAACTTTAAATTTACAAGTTTTACAAATTACATATAACAAGTTAAACATACGCGCAACATAAAAATGTGAAACTACCAACACAGAGATGTAAAATTTAGCACTTGGTACTTTCGAATTTACAAGTTTTACAAATTAAAAATAACAAGCTTTTCGTTTCAAATTACAGAATTCCAAAATCCGTACCCACGATAAACCTTTTTCAGTTTGGCAAATCAAAGTACATGAATGTGACTAAAAAGACCTTCAAGTTTTCTAAATAAGTAAAATTCACATTTTACTTGATGTTATCAATAGTAATTTGACAGTGGACTTTCATCCCCAGTTTGTACTTTCAATGAAAATCATTGCTGAGATTAGTAGGTTTGAGTTAATAAATTTTGTGAACTCAGTGTGAAAAAATAAAAAAAGGGGAAATTGCAGCTACACTTGATAATAAGGTCAGCTTAAGTACCAAGCAGCTTCTTCCACCTGGCATATCCGAGAACGAGCAAGAAAAGCAATACACAAGCTGTTGTGGTGCTCCCAACAAAGATTTCGAATATCCCCTCAGTTTCGTACAATTGACAAGGGATGTTCATTCCGAATATCCCGGCTATCAAAGTGTTGGCAGCTATAGCAAACGATGCAATGGTCAATATTAGCTGGAGCTGGATGAGCTCGTTTCGTTGGTTGTCAAGTTGAATGTTGACATAGTCTTCTGTGTCATCAATATATTCACGAACCTGTAAATGAAATAGAAACCAAAATAAAGAAATTAAGTTCAAGGGAATGAACTAAATAATCATCAACCACGAATAGAAGGTATAATTGTTGAAGAACCAACAGATTTTCTGGACTGCGTTAATGCATGTACCTCAGATACAGTCGTGTTATGCTTATCAATAGAAAGTTTCTACAACTTTTTAAGTGTCTAATACCCAAATCTGAGTCAATATTTTATGTAAGCCATCATTTTCCTGTAGTTAGTGTCATCTATATTCCTTATTTCCACTTTGGTCTAAACAGATAATTTTAAAACTTGAAACATCGTTAACCAAACAAAATAACAATCGACCCCTAATCAGATTTTTCTTTTTCCTTTTCTCCTTTCCCTCCTCCCAAAAATCTCCATACCTAAATAAGAATGTATTATAGCTACCATTTTCTAATTTCAAGGATGCGTCCAAACTTAAATGCCGCAAGAAACTGAGCTTCCCAAACTCAAAAGTGAATGAAGAAAATTAAATCCACACAAAATTAGCTACAGGAAAGTTTTGCTATCTGAAAAACTATAGTAAATTTTCTCATGATTAAGCAACTGACAGCTAGTCATTGAAAATGAATGAAACTTCCACTCTAGTTTACACTAGTGCCATATATTTGAGTGATAATCAATAAGTAAAATACTCACAGACAATATCTTGTTGCGTGTTCCATCAAGCTGCATGAAGTAAGCCTCAAGCAACATCTCCAGGTCTTCTACATCATTATCATCCATTAAGTTACTACTCAGCAAACTTCCACTTCTGTTAGAGCTAAGTCGACGAAGCAGGGGTGCTTTAGGGACAATACTATTCAAAGCTGCAGGCCCTGGCAAAGCCTCAGCTTGTTGATTCTGGATCCGCCTCCTTGTTAAATATAAATGAGCCATATCTTCATTGTCATCCAGTAAATGTTCAATCTCATCTCTAACCTGGCATTAAGCAGATGGAGCACCTCATTTCAAATAATCAAAACAAATAGGCAATGATGCAGCTGCAATAAATATCTCAAAGGAAGCATGTGCATGCGCACATTTCAAGTGCAAAAACTTTCTACAGCAGAATTAGAGAATAATAATTATCATATTAGGGCTAGGATGTTTTCTTTTTGCTTTCTAAATAAATAAAAGAAGTGTTAATCGTTCTATAATTACCTTAAATCAACAAAAGGCTAATAATCAACCATAGATGTCTACATTACCAAAATCCTACGTGATGAAATTACTAAAATTAAACTTGTACCTACATATAGTGATACTTGTTAGCTTTTTCATTTCTTTGATACCTAGAAATCCCTTGACCTTTCTATGTTCACCAAGTTCTAAACTGCAAATAATGTTGAACTGTACAGTTGTAATAGCTAGGAAAGGCATAGAGTATAAATATCCTGGGAACATGGCCCAAAGGTTTTTTTAATCCCTAACCTCTTGGTTGAATCCAAGGTCATTAACCACTCAACCCACCCCCTTGTGGTTTAAAGATACCCATGAGTTAGACATAAACTTGCAAGAAGTGACTTTGCTCTAAGTTTAGGAATTAATGCGAAGATAGACCTCCAATAACATCTGAAGTAATATCCAAAAATATATAACCAACAGCTGAAAATTGGAAAAATACAAATTTAACACCCCTACGTATCAACCAGGTTGTTCCACTATAATTAGAAAAAGCAAGCTCTAAGTAACCTTCCCATTGTATATCCATTAGCTAAAAATACATATATAATTGAAACAGATACCCGTACTCATATCTTAATTAATAGGCGGTCATATTATGTTCATTTTCCACCATCTTTCAACTGTTGTAATACATTCATTTGTAATGATGAAAGAGATAGAATACGTAATCTATAACTCCATCCTTCTTCTACTTAACATTCTAAATATCATGCAACTGAAGCTAAGCACAATAATGAAGCACATAGACCGGAGAAGCAATTTAAGCACATCACCATATACCTTTTGTACACGAGCAAGGAGACGTGTAAGATTACTTTTCAAACTTCGTACATGTTCAAGATTCTTTGTGCTAACATTTCTGGCAAGTTCATCCAATACAGGATATGCATCTCTCTCTAGGTCAGCCACACTAGAGTCCAAATAAGTACAGACAACCTCTAATGCAATCTCCAGAACCTGGAACTCAAATGGAAGCTCACATTGCAACCCTTCAGCTGCTTCCGGAACAGGTGACCACTGTCCACAAGTAGAAACTTGCATTTCATTATCTTGTGCTTCTGTAAGCCCTGCACCATTGCCGTTAGAAACATTTCTCTGAGGAAGTTGTTGCCTAAGCTGATCCACAAATGGAAGAACTTCCTTGCGGAGAGGATCAAGCAGCAGCACTTCTTCAGATGTAACTATGGCTTTTATAAACTCTAAATTGACAACCATGGCTTTCTCCCGAGCTGCAGAGGACCAAGGAAGAATACATTTTTTCATCATAATCAAATACTCAAGTAAAAAGAGATGAAATAAAAATAATAACAATAATTGGAGTTTCTCTTTTTCTTAACAAACACAATTACGAAGAATGAATCAAAAAGTGTATTTTCAAATGAAATGTTAAGACTGCAACAGGGATGCCTCCTCAATAATTCGCATTTACCACCACACAAATCACAAGAAATAGACAAAGAATTATTGTATCAAGTAATTAACCAGACTCTTCTTAGAAAAGAACTCAAAAGACAAAGCAAGGTAAACACTACTTAAACTTCACTGTGGTAAATCGAAAATCCCCCATAAAACCAAGACTTCTCCTCCCTACACAGATAATCTCAGTTTTGGCCGATTTTTCAATTTTTCTCCCTTTTTTGAAACCCAGAAAACCTCATGAACTTCTTATACTCGCCGCGTTCTAGCCATACAAAGACAAAATGCTTCCCAAATTTATCCCTAACTAAAAAATCTAATTTTTTTTTTTTTACCATAACACATATAATTACTCATTATATGAATCATATTAAAAATACCCAGACCCAAAAAAAAAAAAAACTCATAATCTAAAGATACCCAAATCAAATAACTACAAATTTACAAAAACAATTACCAAGAATATTAGAGGAATGAGAGAAGACAGGGCCAAGAATCCTCAAATCCCTAGCGGGGATTCCAGCTCGCTCAATGATGACGCTCTTATCACATTCCACAAGCTCCGATTTTCCTGTGAAATCAAACCTCATCCACAGCCTCGCACCTCCCGCTTTCTTCTTTCCCTTACCCGTCGCCGCCGACACACCAGCGGCGATCGCATTCTGCGCCGCCGTAGGAGCAGAAGAGGCACCCATCGACGGCGGCGCAGGTGATGGTGGGGGTTCCACCAATTTCTTCTTGGAACGACGCCGTAGGCATAACCGGCGGAACGAGAGGGGCCCCTTGCCCATTGTAAAAAATCAAAATAAAAACTGTAAAAAAAAATATTGATTTCTTTCTTTAAATTTTTTTGAAAAATTTGTGTGTAAAGGGTAATTTTGGGTTTTTGAGTTTTAATTTAATTTTTCAGAAAAGAGCGGCAACTGTTAATGAAGGCCTTGGCCCTTGTGGTGATGATGCCGGCTGCTTCGTCGTCGTCTTCTTCTTCTCGTTCTTCTTCCATAGATGTATTATGTATGTGGCTGTTTCACAATGGAGAGGTTAGAGCTTTTAATTTAATAATTATTAGAGTTTTTTTAAATAAAAATAAAATAAGATATTAGAATTTTTTTATTTTAGTTATTTATTTATACACCTAAAAAGTTGATACTAATAATAAAAAAATAGATAATATTAATTATAAATATTGCTTGATGGTGATAGTTGATAGATAATGAATGTTTAAATTTAACGGTCCCATATAATATAAAATTGATATAAGTATAAATTAAGATTTAACTCCATTAATAAGAGCTTTGGTGCTCACATTTTAAAGAATGTGTAAGTTATTTGGAAAATTTATAAAATTAATCAAAAAAAATTTTATAAATATCTAAAATAATTAATTATATTTTTTCTATCATCTTTAGCCATTTACCTTTTTTTTTTTTTCCATAATGCTCATATTTCTCTCAAAACTAAACTCGGCAATTGGCTTCCTCCAGTGACCCGAACGGCGGTTGGCTCTCTCCGGTAACAATCAACGGCGGTTGAATAGGTTTTTGACAGTAGATTTATATCAACTTCAGCTGGTTTCTATCATCCTCCATTTTGTAATTTCTGATAATTTTCACTTCATAAATTTTAATTTCTTTCTATTTTGATAAGTTTAATTATTGAAAAATGAGTATATGGATGCATATAGATGAGGTTATGATTGATTAGCCATAAATATTGGAGATTGTTAAGTGAAATTTAGGTTTAAAGAGTGGTACGCGAGGTGCTCGATAAAATGTCCCTTAGACTAAATTAAATAGTTGATGGTGTATTGCAAGATTAAAGTGTTGATGGTGTGATTGTAAGGTGGAGTATAGGTGCAATAGGAGTAGAAATCACACGCGCAACATGTAAAAATCACCTGCGTGCGACGGGCAGCCATCGCGTGCGCGACAGCGTGCGACAGGCACTTGTCGCGCGCGATGGGCGCCTGTGATATCGTGTGACAGTGCGACAAGCACCTGTCCCACGATATTACAGAATGTAAAAAAAAAATAAATCTTGAATTTTTTTTATTTTTTTAATTATCAGATTAACTAATTAAAAATTTAATATTTTTGCAGTCGTAATAGCAACAAAATTAGGCACAATGAAGATTCCGAAAACGAAACACTTCCCCGGGCATATTACAAATAACTCAAAATTTGGAAATGTGATAGATGCTATCAAGAGGAAGTTAACGAAACAACAATTAAGATTATTCAGGAAAGATATATTTGGTCATTTCGCAAAGATGGATAGCTACGTGTTTAGTGGTGCAATTTTTCATACTGCGCTACTTAGGCAAGTAGCGTGTTGTGATGAAGATGATAAAAATCAGCTGTGGTTTGAATTTAGTAGCCAGTTAGCACGGTTATCAATCGTTGAATGGTGTATAGTTACAGGACTTTGCTATGGTACATATGACTTACACAAAGAAGCCAAATTTCCTGTGAATAACAGGTTGCGCGATTTGTACTTTGAAGGTAACCTAGGTGCTACTCTTAAACGATTTGATAAAAAATTTGAAGATTTGAACTTTAATGACATGGATGATGTTGATGCGCTAAAGATCGCGTTATATTACTTTGCGGATAGAGTACTTAATGGTAGAAAAGATAAACGTGTACCGAATTCGTTATTGTTAAACTATGTTGATGATCTTGAATACTTTAGAAGTCTTCTATGGGGTCGTTTATCCTGGAAAACGGTATATAAAAGTTTGGACACTGCATTGAACTAGAAAATGGAGACTTTCCAGAGTAATACTCTTAAAGAGGTGAAGTATAACATTTGTGGCTTTTGTCCTAGAGTACAGGTGTGTTTCAAATACATATGGATTTTTTCTATACAATGTATTTTTATTTTTTTTTCTAACTTTGTATTTTCACATGTTACAGTCTTGGTTGTTTGAAGTAATTGATGATTTTATAGCAGAAAAGTGGGCCATCAAGACAAAAAATAAGACTCCTCACATATTGAAGTGGGAAGGTGTTTCCTCCTCGAAAATAAATTTTTCTGAAGTGTACAAGTTTTACAACGACAATACAAGTGTCGTAAGTATTAAGTTTTACTAAGGTGTACTACTTTATATGTGCAATGGCTAATTTCAATTATTTCATTACCAAGGGATTATTAAGCAAACACTCAATCCGACTACGCAGGAGAAGGATATGTCATTTTGGAGAAACGTAAAAGATTATAAGATATTAATCCCTCGTTGGGTTCATAATGTGAGTTAATAATTGAATTCAATTATATAATTATTATAATTTCTTCAATTGCCATAAGTTGTTTAAGTAATCAACTGTATCAATGTTGCAACATCACCCCAACATACCACCCAACAAAAATAAAGTGGACGATCAGCCATATGTTGAACATGATTATGAAACGTAAGATCATGCACCAGAATCATACAAATATAAAGTGGACGATGAACCGTCTATTTATGATGAATATAAAGCTGCAAGAGATGTTAGATGCTTAAGATGTTATTTTTAACATCTAATTATTTTAAAACAATGATGTTATACACAAAATGGATTTATTTTATTTTTTTCACAGTTGAAATCAAAGTTCTCGTATGATTATGTCATTCGTAGAATGGAGAGAATTGATCGTTCTATTATTGACATGAAAGAAACAATGACCAAGATAATGTCGGATGTTGAGGCTGAGCGGAATGAACAAAGATAGTTTAGAAAAGAACAAAGAGAGTTTGAAAAATCTGTAATGGGGTTTATTAATTTATATACTGAGAATTCAAAAAAGCATTATTACAGTGATACTCCGATGAGAAACGTGTCGATGTGGATCTTGCAACCTTGAAATCGAACTTATCCTTCAAGGAAACTTTGCGCAATTCTAACATTAAATTATATTTGGAATCGAACAACTTACCCACACAAATATCATTACACTCAATATGTCTAACAAAATTTGGAGCGACCAAGTCTGAAGGCAAAGCTGGTGCAATACTTATAAGAGGATCAACTTGTACGCCCTTCGAATGGGGCCTTGGAATAATATGCCGACTTCGGCGTAGATCATGACAATTCTCAAACTGAGGCAAATCTTCCCTATCACCAACTAGATCCTCATCATACTCATCATCCCCATCACCTCCATCATCTCCATCATCCCCATCGTCCCCATAATCACAAGAATTATTCAAATGATTATCATCATCATCAATAGGAGCATACTGAAAATTATCGTCCCAATCGTCAATTGGGTTATGGTATGAATCAACATTAATGTTATTTGACGTTGTATTATTCATGTCATTAATGCGATCATCATTGTAATGAAAGGGAAAGTAACCTTGTTGCAGTGAGGTCGTCAACAGTAACACCTCTTTTTCAACAGCCGCCAATGTAACGACGTTCTCTTCTTGAACATGCTCTTGATTTCTTACTTTAGGAAATTTACTAACAAAAACAGAGATGCAGCCCTCATTCACCGAATTAGAGCTCATATGTATTAAAATTTTTACCATTTCATCATCAACTATATCCATTGGTATTGAACATACATGTTGGGTAGAACATCTCGACTGTAAAGTTGTCTTTAATTCAATACTGTAATCATTCGGATTTATTTGCAAAACTTTATATATTCTTGAAAGAAATACATCAAACGTACAGTTTTTCGGAACTAAAAAAGCTCTATTTTTTCCATTTCTGTACTCAAAACGACCGTCTGTCAATTCCTCCCATGATCCATCAAAACACATTTGAAGAACAATTGACTCCATTAAGCCTAAGAAAGAAATAAATTAGTACTTCAAAAATATTAGAACATGAGTTATTTTGAGTAAATACGAGTTTGGAGACGAACCCAGAAAACGTGCGACAGGCGCCTGTCGCACGTGGGACAGGCACCTGTCGCATGGTAATAGCTTATGTAAAACTGTGGGACAGGCGCCTGTCGTACGGTTGGACAGAACCTTTCACCGTGCAACAGGAGCCTGTCTCACCGTGCGAGAGGCTCTTGTCCCACGGTTTTACAGAACCTATTATCGTGCGACAGGTGCCTGTCGCACGTTTTCTGGGTTCGTCTTCAAGCTCATATTTACTCAAAATAACTCATAAATTTTGATTAATCGAAAAATAAAAAACTACACATTATATAAAATAAATAATAACCTCAACTTTTTACTTTCTAGTTGATGAGTTGATGATTAGTGGGTGAGTTTTAGGAATTAGAGTGTGCTGGATTTTGAAAATTGTTGGTTGAGAATGTATGAGATTTGTTGGTTTTGTTTATAGATCTGAGGGTATTTAAGTCTATATAATAAATATATGACTACATATGATAGAAAAAATTTAATTGGTTATTTTAGATATTTGTAAAAATTTTTTTACTATTTTTATAAATTTTTCAAGTTATTTTAAAGAAATATTTAATATAAATAGTGTATTCTATTATTATATATTAAAATATTTTGACATTAATTTTTTATCGATCTAATGCTAGACAGAGTGGACGGGTTAATAATAATAAATGTTATTTTTAATTTTAAATAGTATGTATCATTAAATTGCAAGATGAAAATTGTTATTAAAGTTTTGAATTAAAAATTAAAACCTCTGAAATCAATTGTGTAATAGTATAGACTAAATGTACTTTCAAATAAACGTACTTTTAAATATATAGAAGAAAATCAACTTACACAAAAAAAAACATGAATGACTAAAACTGCTGACCGTAAAAATAAGACGAAAAAATGTCACCACTGGGCTAAAAAATAGTTTGAAATATAATAAGCTTGTTGATGTAAAGATAACATAATCTTTTTAATAAATGAACAATATGTCACGAAATGGACCCGTGACGTTCCCACTAAAAGAACTAGTCATTTTCCAGTATCAAATGCCCAGTGCTCCGGATGTGAAAAGAAACCCATTTACAATCGTATAGTGAAATTGAGGAACAAGATTCCATTGACTTGTGTAAGATTGATGTGAACTCCATCAACTAAAAAGGAAATTCATCAATCATATGATAAAATAAATTTTATAAATATGTATCTTAGGCCATTGAATTTCGCCTGATTATACAAGCAAAAGGCAAGAACATGACATCAGAATTAAAGAGAGATCATGAAACACATCAAACAAACAGTATTAAAACATACATAAAAATTTACAACCCACATACACTCAGACAGCTAGTTTTACTGCCACGCTACTAATTTTTACATATTTTACAATCATTGTATGTAAGTTACATAAGTTGTAACTTAACAAAAGCTGCTGAAAATAAGGTACAAGGGGTAAGATTCGATTTACTTGTATAGGATTAATGTGATAAAAAACCCATCAACGTAGAATGAAATTCATCCAAAATGACAAAATAAAATTTTAAAATATGTATCTTAGGCCATTCAGTTATGCAGGAGTACACAAGCTAAAGCAAGAAAATGACATCAGATTTAAAGAGATGTCACTAAAACGTATCAAACAAAGAGAAACAGTACTAAAATATTCAAAAGAAAATCTTTTTAAAAAATCTGTGAAACAAAAGATCTTGTGAGAAAACGCTGTATTCATGATGGAATTCGAGGCTAAGCTGCACAGTCTAAAGATTCAAGTGTTCAATACAATCAACATTGCTCAAAAATCGAATCTGCAGTACCAACTTGGTTCCGAAATTTCCTCAAAATCCAGAAACATGTTAAAAGAGGGGGAAAAGAGGTAAGAAGAGAACAAAATTTAAGATGCAGATAGTGGGATAGGCTTTACTGCACTTTGAATTCGCTTAAATGCTGTTCTCACTCTCTCCTTGAGACCTTCATTTTCGCTGTCTACATCTCCGCTTTGTTTATCAAGATGTGCCACATTCCCATCAACATTTATCACCAGCTTCCCGTTTTCTCCTAATTTCACATCTCCAAAGAGTGACACAAGCAGTGCGTGAATAACCTTTTCTGCTTTCTTCCCACTTTCTTCCTCAGATTTTATGGCCTCTGATTCGACAACAACCTTAGGAACCTCCCGATTGATGTTTTGAACCAATGCTACAATAGAATCTGACACCATGTCACTTATAGGATCTGAAGTCCAACGCATTGATATATGCTTCTCTGAGTCCTGCTTCAAAGTCACTCGATCGTGCACTCGTAGAGTAGGGACCCCAGACTCCTCGTCTGTTGAGGACTCCACACTCTCGTATATCTGCTCAAGCCGGTACTTTATCACACCAAAGGCACCTGAGTAAGGGATAGTAATCCTCTGAGTAATATTTGCTGTTGATAGCTGTGAGAAGATGTGAAGATCATCAGGAGCCATTATCTGGTAAGTAAAACCTTTCTTTACAAGTATGCCACTGACAGTTTCCCCAACTTCTGGTGTTTTCTCCGCCAGCCTTCCAATGGTTTTTGCCATTTTCTCAGAGTTAAAATACATTTCAACAGACTGACAGTTCTTTGGAGTTATAATTTTTGTATTGCAGTCAGCTAATTCGGTCATTAGCTTTGTTTTGAGCCTACCCATCTCATGAGATTCTCCATGAACAAGAATTATATTAGGAGGCATGAGCTCTTTCAAAAATGTACTTGTCTGAGCATAGTCTGCATGTGCAGAGAAAGATATATAATGGACCTGCATGTTGAGAGGAGCAGTGAGACCATTCATAAGGGTGACTTCCTTTGGTTCGCTAATTATGGTTTTTGCCAATGTTCCTTCGACGATATAACCTGGTATGACACAAGCATTTTTCTTATCAGAGCACCAAATATCAAATAATTGTCTAGACAAACCACTCTGAAGCCCACCAGGGCTTGCCATCACCACTGAAGGGCCTACATCACTGAAGTCATCAATGCTATTTAATGGGGAAATGTGCTTGAATTTGAAGGGATTTGAGTTTGCAAACTGGTTGCAGATTCTCTCATTCATGGAAAGGATGTATGTCTGATAAACAGCCATGCACTTTTTGGCAAGTGGAGAAGCATAATAAATGGGAATATTATGGAACTCGGGATGGTTTGACCAGTACTCATCAAGGATCAGCAGAAGCTCTTGGGCTCGGCCAAGGGCATATGCCGGAATTAGAACACGACCACCTTGAGAAATAGTTGAGTGAATAACATCAGTGAAGCGCTTCTCACGAATGTTCCGTGGTTGATGAAGCTGAACACCGTACGTGGATTCGATTATACATATGTCAGGAGAGAACTGAGGAAGCTCAGCAGCACGGAGATGTCGGTCTTCTTCACGAGAATAATCTCCAGTGTAGAGTACTCGAACACCAGCAATGTCAACCATAAACATGGCAGCACCAAGGACGTGGCCAGCGGTATAGCACCAGAATTTAATGCCATTCACTTCCACTGTCTGATGGAAATCTAGAACCTGGATCGACAAATAAAGATCAGTAACATATAAGCAACTGATGTTGAAGAATCAGTAGATGAGTTGTGGGCTAGGGGTGAAATGCCACTCAACCCAGAGCTAGCTGGTTCTCCCCAAAATGCGTTAATGATCACATAAGTTGAGGAAATTAGTTCTTTACAGGTTAATTAATAGCCAAGACAAGAGATGGATGAAAATGTGGGGATGATGGATGCATTGAGGTTAAACCATGGGGAGCTGAAAATATGTTGGTCATAATTAGGCCCCCATGTCAGAGCCCTCAAGAAAGAAGGCATCAATAGGAGCCTCCAAGTAGACCTGGAACTTCAATCTGTGCATATTGCCATGCCACCTTCATCTCTACTAATTCCAAAGCATTGGCTTATTATACACAGATTTTATTATAACATAAACTTTCTTACTCATCATCATAATTTATGGTAGAAAATCTATAAGTTGCCATATCGAAATGTTAAATTAAGAATACTAAATAAACTCTCAGTATATACAATGTAACAATAAAAAATAGATATCCTACAACTGATCATTCATTATCAGACAAATAAATGAAGCCTTCATCAACCTTAATAAATACACAGGTAGAAAATCCAAAAGCAGCACCCTATAGGCCAAGAGGGCCATTTTGGTAATCCTTGTAATTATTCAACAAGGATAGGAAACAGAAAGATGAGTCATGAACAGCAAGAAGGAAACAGTCCAGTTAAACTTCCCTTAGAAAAAATTCTTATCTGTCATGCCTCATATAATATGATAGTTAATAATGGTAAAATTTGAAGGGAACTTCAGATCAATCAAGCATAACTCTAATCAATTAAAAAGCACTAGTATTTAGAAAGTTAAAAGAAGCAGAAACTAAGAAAACACACCTCAATTTTATCCATGGAGCGATTAATGTCTTGTTCATCGAACAGCATATCTTCAACTGAAACTTTGCTCACTTTTACATAATCAGTCAAAAGCAACTTGTAAATAGCCTTTGTAGCATGAGTCATAAATACCCTGCCATTGAATGTGGTCTAAAAAAAAAAATTGAAACACATTAGTTTAGCCCTCAAGAAGACTTTATAAAACGGTCATGAGTTGATTCAGGAAGAACACAACAAACCTTCTCCAGAAAATAAGGTAGGGATGCGGCATGATCCAAATGAAAGCTGCACGAGAAAAGCATCAAGTATTATACATATATTACACAACAATGTAAGGGTTGATAGAGAAAAAGAGACAGCCAGGACAATTTTGATTAAATACTCGTAGAACAAGATTTGAAAGACAAGTGCTTTATTGTGCGACAAAAATATCCAAATTTTCTTCTAAAACAAATTCTAAAATAATAATCCAAATTTTCTCCTAAAATAAATTCTAATTCAATCCCTAGTAAATGATGACTGCCCGAAACATCATTCAATCCCTAGTCTATTGCATTGACTATTCAACAATTAATAAAGGTGTGCGTTATGGGAATTAAGTACATACTGCATTATAAGAATTACGATGATGAGAAATAAATGCTTTATAGAAGTGAAAAGCAAAAAAATTGCACAAAATATCAGTTGTGTTACAACATCCCATATGCGACAGAAGTATCCAAATCATTCATCTTAAAAAAATCTCAGAAGCTCTAATTCAATCTTTAAGTAAATGATGACCACCGAAAACTTCATTTTACCCTATCACATCTACTAATCAACAATTAATTTAAATAAAAAGAAATTAACGGAAAAAAAGCACATACTGCGTGATAAGAAGGACATCGATTGCCGAAGGATCAATCTCATCAAAGTAAGGCAAAGCAGCCATGCCCGAATAAGCGGGATGAATCCCACAGTCAAACTATATATACCATCCCATGCGGCCATGCCAAAAAACATAGATGAACAATATTATTACAGTTAAATCAAATTTAAATGCCCAAAAATGAAACTTAAAGCTGCCCCTTTGCACATACCAAAATGGTTTTCCCTTTATAGGACATGTACACACAGGATCTTCCCACTTCATTGCCAGCTCCTAAAGGGGTTATTGTCAGTTGGTCACCTTCTCTTGATACCGGCACATCTCGTCTTTTTTGTGACGGCGGTTGCCCCATTGAAGCCATTCTTTCAGTTCACAAAAATCACAAGGCGTGAGTTGAATTTAATCATAAAATCCCCCAACCTTCCCACCAAAAAAAATTTTTGTTCTTAAATTGAACAAGGTGAGTGAGAGAGAAGCGAATTACAGTGAAGATAGGGTAAACCCTAATTCCAGAATCTCAGTTTTCAGAAGAGTCCGTTGAATTTAGAGATAGAAAAACCGGGCTGAGTGTCCCGGTTAAACCCGAGTCTTTCAAGAGTATATTTTTCCTCCTGTCACTGGACCAGATGATAAGTCGGTTCATATAATTAAAAGTCAAAATTTACTAATGATCGCTCTAAACATTTTTATTTTGTTCATTATGATAGATTTTAGATTCATGTTTGAGTTTTGTGCAAATTTATCAAATTGCCATTACGATTCATAATGAGAAGAAAAATGAAAACAAAACAAAAGAAAAAAAAACATATAGGAACAATGATTTTTATTAATAAATAATTTATGATGACTTTCATATTATCATTTACATAATAATAATAAGAAAACGAATGGTAAATCTTATTAGGAAAAGTATCCAAATGTACTGATTAGTTAATGTTTCACCTTTGATTAAACTTACATAAAAACCTTTTTTTTTCTTTTAACAACAATCCACCAAGACTTTATAAAGTTCATCACTTTTTGTTGCCTCATTACTCATTATAATATGACTAACATTAAAAAGCTAAAATTGCTAGCTGTGGTGTTGATGAAGGCAAAATTGTATACGGATGAACAATTTGCTCCTCCAAAAGCTCAATTTCAGCTCTACAACCTCTTAGCATCCTTAATCCCGAAGCCCTCCACAAAGAATGACCTCAACCCCACGTGATTTGGACTCGTCAAGAAATGAAAACAATTGAAGCCTCGACAACTCATCGTTTTGATCTAGGAATTTGCACACGTTATACCTTTAAAACACTTTACTTATGTCAATACACTCTGATACTTTAAAATTACTCATATATGTCTCTTCTCATATGTAATTACCAAATTACCCTAACTCAAAACTTAATTTTCTAAAATCATTCACGATAATACACGACTGCACAACATCTAATTCATCTTTCATGACTAATATACACAACAACTAATTTCTGATAATTCAGTCTTAAGATTAAATCTGATCGAAAGAAAGAACAAACTCTCTCCAGTAATATTGCTCTGGTAGGCTATTTTGTGAGGCTAACACCCATGACGTCTCTGTGACCGTTACTTCATGGTTTTGTTGCTGCTTGTTCTAGTACTACAAATCTACTACTTTCGTTAGAAAATTCGTGAATTTTATCACATTTGCACCTGATTTTTACTTCATAAAGAAAATTTAGGATTTATAATTATTAGAGTTATATGCATTAAGGTTAAAAAAATCAAATTGCCCTTGTGATTTTGGTCATTCTGGTATTTCTCAGTTTCTCTTGCTTCAATTGCATGATTGTTGATAATGTTTCTTCTTAGTTCATGTAATGAAACTTCTTAAACTTATAGAGTTGAAATTGAAGGAAGTGATTTAAACTGAGTTTATTGTCACTGTAATTATTATGGGTGTTCCTAATGTTGGGAAATTAGCTTGGTTAGTTGACAATATTTTATGTGCATTTCTACAATGATCTCTCAAGGAATCAATGCTGGAGATGTTAAGAAGCTTGAGGATGCAGGGATATACACTTGCAATGGCTTGATGATGCACATTAAGAAGGTTTAATATATATTGTCTGTTTCTAATCATTTATTCGGATAATTTTTTTTTCGTAATGTAAGCTAATAGCTATTAATCTATGTGCTACAATGACTGAAATCAGAGGATTATCAGAGGCAAAAGTTTAAAAGATTTGTGAAGCTGTTGAAAAAATAGTGGTTTGTGCTTAGATCTCTCACTAATTGTGTTTTAATTACGGTATATCTTTGAAGAATTTTCATTTTTTGTTTTTCTTTTATTTTACATAATTTTGGAGATATTACTGAAAGTGATGCTTTGGTTTGAGTAAGCTCCAATTTCGTTCTATTTTTAATCAAAGCTGTTGATTGCATTTTTCTTTATCTCTCTTATAAATTATATTTGCTATACTATATTATGTTTAACTAAAATTTTGGTTGAATAATATAAAGATAAGCCTAAAATTTATTGTTATTAATTTTGGCTTATAGAGAAAAGTTGTGCTTAAACTTCAACAAATATGATATATCCCATTCAAAACCTAACTAATGTTTAATGCATTGCATGTTTTAGATAACAAAGCTAGAATCGATTGTAACGGAATTGCAAGAAACCTTGCCAAAGTGTATTGGTTTTCTATATTTTGATAGTGGTGTAACAGGTATTTAATGGCATTAAACTTTCGTGAAGTTTCTTTCTTTTTCATATTTTTTTAATTTTTTTCTCTCAATAAAACCTACTTAGCTTTCTTCTAAAATAAAATTGTCTTTTTTTTAATCTTAAATGTGTTGTTTGGCCTTGATGCGTACATAGTATTTTGAATAATTGAAAAGATTTTTCTCTTATCAAATAATATATTTTCTTATACGTTATGATTTTGATGCAAAACACAATTGTTGTTGAAATTATTGTTCTTTAAATTGATCAAATCAGTAATGGATCCTGGATATATACGTATTAGTTGTAAAATATTTGGATATTATTGGATTTTATAAAAAGATCTTTGATGCTAATATATATTAAGAATAGCAACATGTTATAAGATTTTTAAGAATAGCAACATGTTATAAGATTTAAAGTCCATTAACTAAATTTTTCCTTGTAAGTGAATGGACATGATAATACCTTTTCTTATGAGCTGAAACCTTTAAGGGATTGGATTATTGAAACTATTTGTTTTGTTTGTGTTTTTATTTATTTTACATGTTTGATCGCACTTTAATGAATATTTTACTCGACTACAATCGTGTAGTGAATACTTTACACGACTATATTCGTGTAATGAATACTTTACTTGACTACAGTTGTGTAATGAATAATTAACTGCAGTTTGGGTATTTTCATACATTACTAGACTGTAGTCATGTAATGATAACTTTACTCAACTGTAGTCGTGTAAGAGATACATTACACAAATAGTATGATTTGTAACTTTTCTAATTAGTTTAGAATATATTATTATGAAATTTTTTAGTTGTATTCATATTATTAGTCTTTTTTTTTATATAGATAGAACCGAAATTCAAAGAATCTGATTATTTCAAAGCAACGATTTCTAATCGATCATCACTAGATGCAATTGAGGACATCAACAAAAACTCTCTCATCAACAAAAAAGTATTTTTAGGCATTCTTCTTTTGGTAATTTTTTGGATGTGCAAAAGTTGAAGTTTCTGCTCAGTTACTCCACAACATATTATTAAGAAAAGTCAAATCATACGAAAAGGCAATGTGGTTTATGATTGAGCAGAAAAATATTTGGTTCTCAATGGAAGAGTTCGCCTTGGTAACAGGATTAAATTACAATTCATCGTACAAGCCAAATACTGAAGATATTAACGATGGTGAGAGAATAGTTGATGAGTTCTTAAATAGAAATTCTGCAATCACAATAAAAGAACTCCGTGAAAAATTCATGAATGCTGATTCAGATGATGATATGAATTTGGCCAAGCTCACCATGTTATACTTTGTAGAGTCGGTATTACTTAGAAAAGAGAATAGAAACTATATAAATAAAACTCGCGTACTCCTTGTGGCCAATTTTAACAAGTTTAATTAATATCCATGGGGACGCTCTTCTTTCAAGATGACCATTGAGAGTTTGAGAAAAGGCGTTGCAGATTGTGTACCTAAATATAAGAAGCAGTCCAACACAGATTGGAAATATAAAAGAGTAACTTATAGTGTCCATGGGTTCCCTCACAGTTTTCTGGTAATAAAACTAAACTAATTAATATACGACTTGCCTATTTTAGTTATTTGATATAATTTATCATCTTTTCGTTTATACAATTTTTAAATTATGTCATTGATTACACATGTTTTGGAATAAGAAGTTATTTTCATAATTGGCGAGAAATGTGCAAGAGATAACGGATGTCAAAATTTATTTCCTCGAATTTTAAGATAGAAATCAACGAAACCTAAAGATTTCGGTGAAATTCAAAAGAAAATTTTCAATAAAAAAGCCTCTAAGTTGATTTTAAGAAAAAATGTTACATGTTACTAGATCTGTAGGGGAAAATAAACATTACATGTAACATTTTAGTCAAGATGAGTGGCTTATAGAGATTAGTGAAGAAGAGGATAGCGACAGTGAATCAGATAGTCACCAAGAGAGGAACAATTCACAAGATGATAATGAATCAAATGATATTAAATTAAGCAGCTCTACTGACTCTCACGATGACAGTGAATCAAATGGTCCATCCACCCGTAGTGCTTTAAAAACATTGCCTCCAGAACATTTAAATGAAACAACATCAGTACCAATGAAAAAAATAAGTCTAATATATTTTCAATTAATAAGTACATGTTTAAAAAAACTACAAATTTAATAGTTTATTTTTTGTTCATTTCAGGGTGGTCCATCTCGACATGCTTGCCATGTTTTTTATAGTTCTATTGACGAGAAGAAGATTAACCAATTTCGTTGTCGCATTCAGAATGCTGAAGAAAATATCATTAAAATGGAAAATATGATGACAACTATGGTCACACAGATTGACAATATTGAGGGAGAAATTAGTCATATTGATTTGATTGATAGCAAATTGAACAAGCTTATTCAACTACTTGAGGAACCTTTAGCTATAGATTCTCAAGCATTTGATTCTAAGGTTTGAGATAAAAAACTATCAATATTTAATTATTATAATTTTTTTAATTTCTAAAACAATTTGGTTGTTGTTTATGTAGCCCATAAATGATCCTGTTGATGTGACATTTATCTCACCCGAGCAACAATTATTGGATACGCTCATTAATCTTTGTAGCACAAAAGAGGATACACTCCTACTAAAGATGCCAAATAATAGTCATGCTACAGAAATAGAGCCTATTGTCATCTCAACACAAGGAAAACATGGTAAATTTGTGTATAATTTAAGGAAAAGAAAAGATAGGAAAATTTCAACATACTTACGAACACCGCACACCAATCCCTTGAAGAAGTCACGAAAGACAACGAATGTTGAAGTGCACCCTCAAGAGACAGTGGAGTTTCAAGGGTGTCCCTTCATATCCCAAGAGGCTTCAACAATGGATGGATATCACTAATGATAAAAAAGATCCGTAAGTTATCTAATATTATGATATTAACTTTTTATTTATTTTGATCATACATAGTATATGCTTACTTAACACTTATTGTCATTTTATCATCTATTTATACATAGAATTTATCAATTTGACTCTTATGGAGGTTAATAAAGAATTTGTCTGAACATTATATACATCGGACATGTGGTTATTTAATTTGGTAATTTTTTTAGCACAATATTTTTTTAAGATTATTTTGATAAATGTTTGTTATTTTCTTAATTGGTTTTATACTTCATATTCAGCATATCGATACTGCATGCTACTACCTAAGGAAAGATATGTCCAAGGCTATAGCTCGACACAGACAATTATGTGTAATTATGGATAATAATTTTCTAGTATGATTATTTTTCATTACATATTCCTTATCCTCTCAAAATAATAGGAGATAATACATGTTTGTTAATATATTCTTTTAAATTTTTTAGTATAACTTGAAGGAGAGACATAAGGTGTATATGCAAGACCCAGATAGTGTGTGGGAAAAGGATAATTATTGCATTGATTATACTAATGGAGAAAAATTAGATTCCTTGGAAAATTGTATCAATAGTGAGTTTCTTATTATATGCTTTTTTTTTTTTACATTATATAGCACTTTGTTGTTAAAAATATTATCCAAATTTCATAGGTATACTTGCCGATATTCATGAATGAGCATTGGATTTTTGGGGTGGTCAATATACCTGCGGGCAATATTTCTATTTATAACCCCATAATAGACTACACAAAAGATTCTATTTGGGTCAAACAATTGATTCCTATTGCAGACATGCTACCTTTGCTGCTTCAGCAGATATCATATCATAAAACACATCTAGATTGTGCTAAAGTCGTATTAAAGATTTTTTGGCCCATCGTAAGAATACGAAGCATCCCACAACAAAAATCAGGATATAGAATTGAGGAGATTATATAGTTTTTTTTTAAAATAAGAATGATGATTTTAATATTGAAATATATGAATTTTATTAGTGGTGATTGTAGAGCGATTTTAATATTGATATATATGAATTTTATTAACAGTGATTGTAGAGCATTTTTGTTATGGTATTTGGATGTCTTAGCCTATGGCCTTGATGTCAACACATATTGCCAACAGGATGATGCTACACAATTTTGTAAATCATTGGTTGTCAAATTATTTAGATATAGATCATGAAAAACAATTACTAGAATACAACCTTAAGAACTTCTTATTCTTATGATTTTTCCATTTTTTTGGAGTTGTTATCTTGAGATGTAATTGTTATAATTAGTTAGATGTATTAATGAAAGAGGACAATATAGTTTTGTACAGTGTATATCATATAACAAGATGATCATTTATATATAAAGAATGGTTAGTATAAATACACGAACAAGGTCGAGTATTTTTATATATACGATTGTAGTCGTGTATCTTTCATAGATCACTACATTCAGATATTTACATTGATACACAACTACAGTAAGGTATTTATAAAAATACATGACTACAGTTGGGTATCTATAAAAATACACGACTAAAGTTGGGTATATATAAAAATAAACTACTATACACGATTACGATCGGGTATATCTATAAAAATAAATAACTACGGTCGATAATCTTTTAAAAAAACACACTTTCATGAATCATTACTAATTACAGAAACATTACTTATTCATCTCTTAATAAATTTTTGTTGTAAAGTAAAATTACATATACACGATACATATTTGTATTTTTATAAAAATACAAATAAATACACAACTATAGTTGTGTACGTCGAAATAGAATTAAAACAACATAAAACATTCGTCAACATAGTTGTAATATATCATATTTCAATCACACAAGCAACAAAAGCTGATTTAAATGAAACAATATAGGTCCAATACATATTCGAATCATAAATAAGTTTGAAGATAATATAAGTTACCACACATTCATCATAATTATTAAGATGCCCTAACGGCAACACTCGACCCACATATTATGAACCTTTGGTTGCCTCCCTTTGAAAGTAATATAAGTCACACAAACGTGTTTATCCACTTGTGAAATAAGAAAATATAAATTTATCAACCAATAAGTACACTAGTACAGATGTTCAAGAAATTAAGCCAATCAAAATGACAGGTGCATAAAGTTTAGTAGAGTACATGTGTGTGCTTCTCTTTCATTTAGTCCAACTACGGGTTCATTATCAGATAATGGAATTAGTGCAGTGCAAGTTAGTCGATTATATCGTCGAGCATCACACCTACCACACTTACGACGTAACTTCTCTTCACCTTGTGGTGGTATCCTAATCTCTTGAGGCCAACCCTTGTTTCACTTTTCTGCAGGAGGCAAAACCTCATTACTATACACTTCCTCTGAAACGTTCCATTCTTCTTGTGCACCAACAAGATAGATTGTTTCTGCATATGCTGAAACCGATGCTTCACTTAAATAACAATGAGAACACATATCATATACAGACAGTGTTAGTCGATAACTATATATAGCTAATGCTTGTTCACAAGGTAGCTAATCAAGTTCAAATTCCCAACAACTACATGTCTTCTCAAGATATTAATATGACCTTCAAGGTCACCATCTTTAATAATGAACTCATGCATATTTAGCACTACTACTTTAAATGGATGATAATTCTATGATTTTTTAAACAACTCCTTTTCAGCCTATTTTGTTGGTAAAGTGTGATAATTAATTGCCTACCCTCGTCTATCACAAAACCACTCTCAAAGCTTATCAATGATTGAATCTAATAACTTATGAATGGGCAATTGTTGAAGATTTTTAAGGACAAAATTCATTGATTCTATTATGTTGGTTGTCATAATACTATAACGCATTCTGTTGAAATGAGAATGAGCCCACTTGTTATAGCCTGCATCATAAAGATATTTTGTAACTCTTTCATATACCTTTTGTATCTCATTCATAAAGTAGTTAAAATATTGTGGTCGATAAGCCTTTGCAGCTAATTCAACAATTGCACCAACCTCAATTTCTTCAAACTTAGCCTGTAAGTTTTGCTTTAAGTGGTGTGTACAAATATCATATGCAGCATTTGAGAATGCAATGTTGATCAAAAATAAAAACCAAATTTGCAACTTCACATATTGCTTCCTTTAAGTTCATTAAAAACCACCCCCATAAGGCATCGTTCTCACTGTCACCGATACTAAATGCAACTGGATAAAGTATTAATTATTACCATCAAATGTTGTTGCAATGATTGGCCTTATTGATGAAATGAATCTATGTATACAACTCCCAATTGCCATAAAGAAGTATTTAAAGTTATTTACATGGTTAACTTCAAGAAATGTACAGGTACCTGAATTTTTCCTCTCCAGCATTACTATGTATGAAGGGGGTAACTTGAATGAATTCTTAGGCGTGCCTCTAACTTTCTCTATTGCATATTCTCTTGCTTTCCATACTTTATGGCAACTTATTTCATACCCAAACTGCTTTTAGAAATCTTCTCTAATATCATCAAGCTTGTATGAGGATGATGCACCATCATATTTATGACAAATCTTTTGTCCCATAAGCTTGAATGAAACATAGCGATGATTTCTCTTACGAACATCAAGTGCGCAAGTATGGATGCTATAGTACTGTCTCATTTCAAATATATTCGAACTTCCAAGCTTGGTAGCTCGAAGTCACCACTTACAATTATCATCAATACATGTAACAATAAGTATGTTCTTCCCTGACTTGAAGATTTTTAATTCAAAATTTTTCCTTAAATCTTCCATAGAAAGTACTTTTTGCAACTCCCCTTTCGAACTAAACAACTTTTTTCCTATTAACCCATCATTATCACGAACAACTTCTATGAATGGCGAGTTAAACTATTCGAGTGCAAGCTGTCTTTGTCTAATGAATTACTGCATACAAATAAATTGACTCTAGACATATATTTACCATTAGTGGGTAGGAAACTCACATTACAAGGTTGTGAGTTCCTTACTTTTAGATCACTAACTGTTGTCCCATCAAAATCATAATAGGCACTAACATTCAGATATTCTAAATTTGGTCCCTTTGTATCATTAGGTTGTGTTTTAAGAACAAATTCAGATACTGGTTGATCTTCAACAACAACATTACTTAGACTTAAACCTTCACTTCCAACACATGGCTCGACAGGTTCTTATAGATAGCCATATTACTTGAAGGTAGGGTCAGCATTAGCAATAGGAGCAGCCAAATTCTGTTTTCACTTATATGTAATACAAAGAGGAATCTTCAACTCAGCTCCACTAATCGTTTCCTCCATAATATAATCTACATCATCATCAGTCATAATTGGAACATGTGGCATTGGATTGAATATTTTAAGTCGAACTTCTTTTCAATGTCAAATTCAGAAATATCAATGGAGATAGCCGAGATACTTTTTTTATTAATTGTGAGTATGTTGTAGAACGGGACACTATAATTTCTCTTGCTTCTATACCATTAAATCTATAATGATCGTTTTGATCAATCCATTTGCCACAAAACATGATAGGCTATGTACATAATTCATTTCCTATAATAACACAACACAAAATTATACAATAAATAAATTAAAAAAAAAACCAAACAAGACATAAAAGCGTTGAAACCCTACTCATTTACACGACTACTGTCATGTAACTTACTAAAATAAGTAATTATATCCAACATACAGTTAATGGATATATTTAGTGAAAAAATATATTTTTTACACTAATACAACATTAGGCTAGATTGTTGTAATAACTATAACATTTTTTTTATACTTACAAGATTATAGTCGTGTAAAATTCATAAATACACGACTGTAGTCATATAAGTTCATAAATATAGAACTGTAATCTTGTAAGTTCATATATACACGACATCAGTAGTGTATTTTACTGAAACACACAACCGTAGTTGTGTAAATTCAAGAATACAGGACTACAGTCATGTACAACGGGTGCAGAACAAAAAAATTTAGCACAAGAGCAAGATTTCAACCAATATAATTAGAAAATCCATTACATAATAGTCATATAATGCAAATGTAATGAAAATATAAGTTGTTTTGTTATTTATTACAATTGTTTTTTTATCACAACCCAATCAAAACCTTAAAATTACTATAATATTAATATAAATACATAAATAACACAAAATAAATATAAAGTTTAAAATACTTTATTCATTGGATGAATAATACATTTGGTTGCTAACCAATCTCACTATACTGATTGTTATAACTCAATTTTGAGAGTGTATGTATGAGGAGTGAAATATAAAGTGTGCTAGAAAATAAGTTTGTTTGTGTAGTTTTATGTTTTCTTCTAGGAATAATTTAGACAATACACGCACTAAAATGTTATGTCTATATAATTTCAAACTATATGGTATATGTACATAAATATTCTACTTTTGGGATATATTTAATTAAAAACTCCGTTTTCATCTATATACAATTTAACCTTCAGCAGCAGCAACGCCAGTAATTTTAGCGTCAAATGACAATTTTAGCCTCTGACGTCATTCATATTCTAAAGGACAGTGGTGGAGAAGTGTTTCACTTTGTAAATTTCCGGTAGATCGTTGTTAAAAGGAAAAAAATTTTATGTAATTTTGATAAAGTGTGAAGTATTAGGTGGTCAGGAGATATTTTCTGACCTTACGTATCACTATATCGAAAGGGGTTAAAAAATCTCAACATCAATAATCGGATGATTTTGGACCATTAGATAGAATTTATGCTTCATTATAATTAAATAAGATAAAAAAAAATTCAACTTTATTGTTTAGGTAGTTCTTTGCTGGTGAAAATTGGGTGAAGATTATAGCAATTAAATAAGATAAAGAGAAATTGACGTCTGGAAAGACAAAGAAACTAATTCAAACACAACAATTAACGGTTATTTAATGCATTATTCATACAAAATCTGATTAATTTTTCCTACTTATTTATCAACTGTATATTATGTAAATTATTTCTTATAAATCACTTGACAAAAAAAAAATCATATTACTTACCAACATATTTTGTTTTCTTTTTTTTTTTTATCTTATATCATAGAATTATAATTACTTTATAAACATACAGTATATGAGTTAAGGATACACGCGTATTATTACTTCTTTAATTTCTTTAGACGAGGACGTGAAATGTGAATACATAATTATATACTTATATAACGAAAAAGTTGATTCTAATAATAATATAAAAAAAATATGGCTAATATCACACACCTTATGGTTCGTAATGAAAGTTAAAATTGGATCGATGCATTTACAATACAAAATTAACATAAATGACGAAGCGTCTAGCTCATGTCATTATAAGATGGTAGAAATAGTATATTATATTATTTTGTATTGAATTCTTTTAACATCAAGTTTTTGCTAATTTAATGTTAGAGAGAATGGATGAGTTGACAGTAGTAAACATTATTATTATTATTATAAATAGCACTTATCATTAGCTTGAAAGATTAGTAGACAAAAATTATTGTTAAAATTTTGAATTAAAAATCAAAACCTCATAAATTAATTATAAAATGATATAAGATTAAGGATATGTTTGGGATTGAGGTGCTGTAGCTTTTAAGCTACACCTGCTGTGGAAAAAAAACTATAATTATAAAATGAAAGTTAATAATATGTAATAAATATAATTTTTAAATAATAATTTTAACAAAATTATTTAAAACATAATAGATTTTATATCATACAAGTAAAAAATTATATTAACATAGCTAATATAGCTTAAAAGCTACAGCAGCTAATGTTTACTAAACACTTTAGTGCTGCAGCTTAAAAACTACAGCTACCCAACCTCAATCCCAAACATACCCAAAACCTACTTTCAAACATTTAGAAGAGAAAAAACCTACACAATTAACATAAGATGACTAAAAACATTGACTCTAAAAATGAAATTAAGAGGTGTCCACTACTCGACTAAAGTGTAGTTTGCTATATACTAAACATGTTAGGTTTAAGTGGGTCTCTACAATGTAACTTACCGCCCACATAAAACTTACTGACTTACCTAACCCCATGACCCTATTACTTATTTTACATTATTTTACCCGAACATAAGTTACAATAAATGTAACTCAGACAAATTTTAAGTTTTAAGAAAACCTAATTTTATATGTTTATATATATACATATAAACCTAATTAGGTCACAAAATACACTCATGATAAGTTTCAGAGAATATTTTCATACTTATGAAAAAACACCATTTATTATTATATAGTAAAAAATGATCTTACTAAACTATAATTTATGTAACTTACAAATCATATAACATGACACTAAATTTCACTGTCATGTTATTAGTTTTACAATGATTGTAAATTATTGTAACTTAACAAAAACTGTGAAAATACAGTATGAGGGATAAGATTAGTTTTACTTGTGTAGGATTGATGTGAAAAAAGCCCCATAGAATGAAATTCATCAAAAATGATAAAATAAAATTTTAAAATATGTATATTAGGCCATTCAGTTATGCTGGAGTACACAAGCTAAAGCATGAAAATGACATCAGATTTAAAGAGATGTCACTAAAACGTATCAAACAAAGAGAAACAGTATTAAAATATTCAAAAGCAAATCTTAAAAAAAATCTGTGAAACAAAAGATCGTATGACAGAAAAGCTGCTGTGTTCATGATGGGATTCGATGCAGTTCTCACTCTCTCCTTGAGACCTTCATTTTCGCTGTCTACATCTCCGCTTTGTTTATCCAGATGTGCCACATTCCCATCAACATTTATCACCAGCTTCCCGTTTTCTCCTAATTTCACATCTCCAAAGAGCGAGACAAGCAGTGCGTGAACAACCATTTCTGCTTTCTTCCCACTTTCTTCCTCAGATTTTATGGCCTCTGGTTCGACAACAATCTTAGGAGCCTCCCGATTGATGTTTTGAACCAATGCTACAATAGAATCTGACACCATGTCACTTATAGGATCTGAAGTCCAATGCATTGATATATGCTTCTCTGAGTCCAGCTTCAAAGTTACTCGATTGTGCACTCGTGTAGAGTAGGGACCCCAGACTCCTCGTCTGTTGAGGACTCCACACCCTCGTATATCTGCCCAAGCCTGTACTTTATCACACCGAAGGTACCTGAGTAAGGGGTAGTAATCCTCTTGAGTAATATTTGCTGTTGATAGCTGTGAGAAGATGTGAAGATCATCAGAAGCCATTATCTGGTAAGTAAAACCTTTCTTTACAAGTATGCCACTGACAGTTTCCCCAACTTCTGGTGTTTTCTCCGCCAGCCTTCCAATGGTTTTTGCCATTTTCTCAGAGTTAAAATACATTTCAACAGACTGACAGTTCTTTGGAGTGATAATTTTTGTATTGCAGTCAGCTAATTTGGTCATTAGCTTTGTTTTGAGCCCACCCATCTCATGAGATTCGCCATGAACAAGAATTATATTTGGAGGCATGAGCTCTTTCAAAAATGTACTTGTCTGAGCATAGTCTGCATGTGCAGAGAAAGATATAATGGATCCGCATGTTGAGTTTGGTTCGCTAATTATGGTTTTTGCCAATGTCCCTTCGACAACATAACCTGGTATGACACAAGCATTTTTCTTATCAGAGCACCAAATATCAAATAATTGTATAGACAAACCACTCTGAAGCCCACCAGGGCTTGCCATCACCACCGAAGGGCCTACATCACTGAAGTCATCAATGCTATTTAATGGGGAAATGTTCTTGAATTTGAAGGGATTTGAGTTTGCAAACTGGTTGCGGATCCTCTCATTCATGGAAAGGATGTATGTCTGATACACAGCCATGCACTTTTTGGCAAGTGGAGAAGCATAATATATTGGAATATTGTGAAGCTCCGGATGGTTTGACCAGTACTCATCGAGGATCAGCAGAAGCTCCTGAGCTTGGCCAAGTGCAAATGCTGGAATTAGAACGCGACCTCCTTGAGAAATAGTTGAGTGAATAACATCAGTGAAGTGCTTCTCACGAATGTTCCGTGGTTGATGAAGCCGAACACCATAAGTGGATTCAATTATACATATGTCAGGAGAGAACTGAGGAAGCTCAGCAGCACGGAGATGTCAGTCCTCTTCACAAGAATAATCTCCAGTGTAGAGTACTTGAACATGGCAGCACCAAGGACATGGCCAGCAGTATAGCACCAGAATTTAATGCCATTCACTTCCACTGTCTGATGGAAATCGAGAACCTGGATCGGAAAATAAAGATCAGTAACATATTTAATGATCACCTAAGTTAAGGAATTATGATTTTACAGGCTAATTGACAGCCAAGAGGAGGATGCATTGAGGTTCGACCATGGAGAACTGAAAATATGTAGGTCATAATCAGGCCCCTATATCAGAGCCCTCAATGAAGGCATCAACGGGGACAAGTAGACCTGGAACTTCAATCTCTGTGCATATTACCATGCTACCTTCATCTCTATTAATTCCAGAGCATCGGCTTATTATACACAGATTTTATTATAACGTAAACTTGCTTACTGATCATCATAATTTATGGTAGAAAAAGTATAAGTTGCTATGTTGAAATGTTAGATTAAGAAAACTAAATAAACACTAAGTATATACAATGTAATAAACAAAAATATATATCCTACAAATGATCATTCATTATCATATTCATGTAAATGAAGCCTTCGTTAACCTTAATAAATATACAAATAAAAAATCCAAAAGCAACACCCAAGAGGCCAAGAGGGCCATTTTGGTAATTCTTGTAATTCTTCAACAAGGATAGGAAACAGAAAGATGAGTCATAAACAGCAAGAAGGAAACAGTAAAATTAAAGTTCACTAAATAAACATTCTTATCTGCCATGCCTCTTATAATATCAAATTATAGTTCATAATAGTCTAAATTTTGAGGGGAACTGCAGATCAATCAAGCGTAACTCTAATCAAATTAAAAGCACAAGTACTTAGAAAGTTGAAAGAAGCGGCAATTAAGAAAACACACCTCAATTTTATCCATGGAGCGATTAATGTCTTGTTCATCGAATAACATATCTTCAACTGAAACTTTGCTCACTTTCACATAATCAGTCAAAAGCAACTTGTAAATAGCCTTTGTAGCATGAGTCATGAATACCCTGACTTTGAATGTAGTCTATAAAAAATTTTTGAAAAATATTAGTTTAGCCCTGAAGAAGACTTTACAAAATGGTCATGACTTAATCCATGAAGAACACAAAAAACCTTCTCCAGAAAATAAGGTAGAGATGCAGCATGATCCAAATGAAAGCTGCACAAGAAAAGTATTAAGTATTCCACATATGTTACACGACAATATAAGGGTTGATAGAGAAAAAGAGTCAGCTAGCACACTTTTGATATTAAATAATCATAGAACAGGATTCCAAAGAGAAGTGCTGTATAAAAGTGTGTAGCAAAAAAATGGCATAAAATATCAAATTTCCTTTTTTTTGGGAGGGGGATGATGGGATAAGAAGCTTAAATATCAGTTATTGCACAACATCTCATGTTCGACAAAAATATCCAAATTTTCTTCTAAAATAAAAAACTTTAGAAGTTTTAATTCAATCCCTAAGTAAATGATGACTGCCTAAAACATCATTTTACTCTATTGCATATACTACTGAACAATTAATAAAAGTGTACATTATGGGATTAAGTACATACTATATGATAAAAAGGACGTCAATGGGCAATAAGTGCTTTATAAAAGTGAAAAAGAACAAAAATTGCACAAAGTATCAGCTGTGTTACAAAATCTCATATGCGACAAAACTATCCAAATCATTCTTCTTAAAAAAATTTCAGAAGTTCAAATTCAATCCCTAAGCAAATGATGACTGCCCGAAACATCATTTTAGTCTATTGCATCTACTACTCAACAATTGATAAAGGTATACATTATCAGAAAAAGGCACATACTGTGTGATAAGAAGGACGTCAATTGCTGAAGGATCAATCTCATCAAAGTAAGGCAAAGCAGCCATGCCAGAGTAGGCGAGATGAATCCCACAGTCAAACTATAAATAACATCCCATGCCAAAGCCAAAAAACATAAATGAACAATATTATTACAATTAAATCAAATTTAAATGCCTAAAAATGAAACTTAAAGCTGCCGCTTTACACATACCAAAATAGTGTTCCCTTTATAGGACATGTACACACAGGATCTTCCCACTTCATTTCCAGCTCCTAAAGGGGTTATTGTAAGCTGGTCACCTTCTCTTGATACCGGCACATCCCGTGTTTTTAGTGACAGCAGTTCCCCGATTGAAGCCATTCTTTCACTTCACAAAAATCACAAGAAATGTCATAAATTTAGTTATAAAAACCTTACCCCAAAAAAAAAAAAAGGGCCGTTAGTAAATAACAATTCAAGCAAAATCAAATTTGTTTCTTAAACTGAACAAAGTGAGAAAGAGAAAAGTGAATTACAGTGAGAGAGAGGATAAACCGTAATTCCAAAATCTCAGTTCTCTGATTCTCTCAGCCAGTTAAATTAAACAATAGCGATATGCACACAACAGGCAGCACAATATATAGCACCGAACGGTACGTTTGAGGTCATTATAAATTGCAACACACACGTGCTAACAATTGCCACACGCTAGAACCTTTCATAACACACACACACATACTATCTCTCCCGTCGATTTCATCTCTGTTCTTCCCCAATCTGACCGCGTACTGTTCTTCCACACCATTCTCACCGTCGACTCCTTCTCCATTTATTAATAAACTAAAAGGAGTAGGCTATAATATAGTACCATCCGATAGTTTCCACTTTCCAATCCCCTGATGCATGTTTAATGACCAGAATTTCAAGATTACATCTAACTTGAATTTCTATATCAGTTGAAACGAAAATTAAGTATCAACAATAAGACAACACATAAGATGAGCTAACTGCAAATCCTAAACTCCGGGAATTACAAAATTTTCAACAACATCGTACAGACAAAGCACTCCCTTAACCTGAAAAGGAGCTACTTGGCCTCCACCTATCTACCACTCCTCCGTGAAGCACAAATCAGTGGCCATTTCGGTGAAATTTTGGAGATCTTTTATGGACATCCCATTGAACAAAAATAAGTAATAATTTGCAAAACTTGAATGTTGGTGTCTTTCGATATTTCCTCAACTCTTGTATCCTTGTGCTTGCTTCTGAAGGTTTTGTTTGGCTTCTAAAGGTAGGGGGGAGGGAGAGAGAGCCACGACTGCTGGATTTAGAGAGGAGAGACTCACGGCTGCTGAATTTGGAGGGGGAAGTGGGAGAGAGAATGGCACGGCTGTCGGATTTTTGGCGGTAGAGAGCCAACGGTTAGAAAGCGTGCGGCAATTGTTAGCGCGTGTGTGGTGTTGCGGTTTATGTTGACCTCGAAACGCACCGTTCGGTGCTGTATGTTGTGCTAAATGTCGTGTGTCTCATTTTCCTAAATTAAACTTTCTTTAGAGATGGAAAATCGGGCCGGGTGAAACCCGGGTCTGTGAAAGAGAGTAACAGTGTACTTTTAATTTTTCCTATATCAGCGACAAGCCGGACCGGAGGAGAAGTTGGTTCAATTGAGTTAATAAAAGTTAAAATTTAAGAAATAATCGCTCTATATTATAAATTCAGGAATGAAGAATGAAATGATTTAAGAAGAAAGGAAAGATGATTTTATTAGAAATGAGAATTGTTCTTGATTTCAGAATGTATTACAAATAAGTTTCATGGCCCTATTTAATATTTATAGATTTCACGAGTCAATAAAAAATTATAACAATTAAATCACATATATGTAATTACAAATTTTTCCAACCGACGTGTCCCAAAAATAGTACTCCAGTTAAGGATAGTAATGAGAACCATATACTACAGGTTTGTTATTATCAAACCGTACTCACAAAAAAGGTAAATTATTAAATAAAAGCTCTATTTTTTTTATCAATATAAAATATTGTCAATAATATTAATAAAGTAAACTTTATACAACTACTGTCAATAATTAATTAAATAAATAAAAATTTAATTTTAATAAATAATTATTAAAGAAAAACAATATTAAAACTCAATACTTTCAAGTGCCATATTCAAATTATGAGTCGAATGATATTTGATTTTTTAATGATTTTTCGTATGTACCTAAATTTAATATAATTATTATTTACATATTAATTTTTTAAAATAAATAAATACATAATATAATATTATTGTATGACTACGTGATAATCTCGTGGATTCTAAAATTTTTCTGGCTGCGGAGCGACTTCAAGACACAGTACGCCGATCGCTTTCATCCTGTTGCTCTTAGGGGTTGTCTGCGGCTTTGCCGGCAAGCTTTGTGTAGACACACTTAGAGGCAGCGGATGCCTATGGAGACTCTCTGCTTGCTGCATTTCCTGTACCTCACATTTTTTTCGTGTGCTTCACGGACCGGTCAATGTCTCTGAAGGTGCAAAAAGAAAAAAAAAATATGATTCCGTACTGGATACGAATATCTCTGTTTTATTCTACTCTGCTTTTCATTATACCATTAGTATGCGGCCTCATGCCTTTTGCAAGCCCAAGTGAATGGAAAGAACACTTCTCACTGCTAATCTTGGATTATCAGTTGTCTATGCATGATTGAAGCTGGAGTTCGGTGTGCTGTGAAGATCTCTGTATTCATTCATCGTCTGACGAAGGTTTGTTTTTATCAGCAATTGTGTAAATTAGTCTTCTGTTTTTGTACCGTTTGTCAAGGTTGCCAAATTTATTTGGCCTAATTGATGCCATGTGCCCAGCTCTCTTTCATGTAACAGTAAATTTTGAGATCTGTCTTAAGTTTGGTCACAGTCAAGTTTGATATTGTAAATTTTGAAATGCAGTTTTTAATTATTCAGACAAAAAAATAAAAATCATTAAAGTAAAATAAACAAAGTTAATCAAATCAAAATAAAATATCAATAACATCAAACTTGAAAATTATAAAATTTCTACTTATTAAAAACTCATCGTATCTATCTTAATACACACACATATATGTTAGGCTACAATCAGTTATATTAGGTTTAGGAATTATAAACTTTAACTTAAATTTTCATGATTAAAATTTTTTATGTCATTTTTATGATTAAAATTAAAAATATAAATAATTAAAAAAAAAAAGAATGCGAGGTTGATAAATACCACGCAAAGCGAGTTAGTAAAATTTGACACGACTGATTACTTAATATGAATACGATTCGAGTAAATAGATATAAGCCGTCAAATTTAATATGATTATTAAAGGAGTTGAGTCTAGATCGATACGATTTTTTTTTTCGTGTTGTATTGAGAGTTCTTGACTCATTTATCTGGTCAATAAAGTGATTATATTTTCTATTCTAAATTAATTTATAAGTTTTTTGTTATAAAACTTATATATTGAACATGATTTTTTTTCAAGGAGAAATATATACATAATGCTTGATTTATAAAATTTTATATAGATTTAAAACTTACATAATATAAATGTGTAAAATATTGGTAGACATGTATATTTTATAATATTGATATATAAAGATTACATATATATATATATATATAACAATATACAAATATTTTATGTAAATTTTATTAAATATATAGTTTATCTTTTGTGTTGGGGTTAGAGTCTCAATATTTTAATATAATTATTAAATGAGTCATATTTGAGTTAACCTAAATTTGACATAATATAAACATGACTCAATGACTCATTTTGCCAATTCTAACTGTGAATATTTGACGGATTTTTTCTCAATACTAACCCTACCCATAACCTACAGTGGGTTTAAGTTTGAAATACTAAATATGCTCACAACTCACAAAATTGCTCGTAATTGGTGGGTTTGCAGATGTGCAAATAACTTTTCCATTTTTAGTGCTCTTTATTTATTCATTATTTGTTACTCGTTGTTTGGCTTAGCTTCGTTTTATGGTGTGAGAGTAATGTGTGCCTAAGTGGGGTGCTTGTATTTAAATCATCCAATTCTTAAGTAATTTTATTTATTAATAATATTAAGAATTATAATATTTAAGTCATAAGACTCTTGATCTGAGTCATAATATTACGTATTATTTATTTATTTATTGAATGATAAAATTTTTATAATTAAATAAATGAATACCACATCAATTAAACTCAAATTAAGATTTAAAAGTTATGACTGACTTTTTACTTATTAATAAGATTAAGTAATCTTACTTAAATCACATTAACATATTCAATCACGTGAATTGTATTGAGCCAACTCACTTGAACTTTTTAATAATATCTACCACATGAACCAGGCAAAAGAAAGAAAACAAAGAGGAACGGGCACATTGGTTCGGTTGGAAGGATTCGTTTCAAATCTCAACCAATATTGAATTTTTGTTTAATATTTATTAATTAACTAAACTTATCACCAAGACCGCATAGCGCAGTGGATTAGCGCGTCTGACTTCGGATCAGAAGGTCGTGGGTTCGACTCCCACTGTGGTCGTTTTGTTGTCCCTTTTTTTAAAAAATAATTTTGACTTACATTTATCAACTCATTCATCCATGTGTGTGTATTTGTGAAGTGATTGCTAACAGATTTCTCAAAGCAACATTCCAAAATGCAGCATATAAAATGAGATGATCGGATCACATCATTCATTTCATGAAATCTTCTAATGCTGCTGTTAACCAATGATTTAACACTATCAAAATGTACAATCTTCTAATTATTATCTATCAATAAGGCATACTTGAGTCCAAAACCATTAGTCAGATAACTCCATTATATATGTTACACACTTAACAGAATGAAGTTCAAATATTGCTCATGGAATTAGACCCATTTTGTAAGTTACCAAATTTGTTAATTTGACTCCTCGAAAAAGTTTACGTGGTTAGAGCATCGGGAAGACTTGTGGGAGCTCCGAGTATTTTACCACCTACATCAGGAAATGTATCAAAACCTGGCAATGTACTCACTTTCCCTTCTCTGCTGATTTGAACTGGATATTGCATCAAGTGTCCCCTCATTTCTTTGTAAGTGTCACACATGTATGCTTTCCAGTTTTCTCCAGCGATCCTGTTGATGCGCTGCATGCATTCAAGGCTCTGTGGTTCCTGGAAAGTATCCTCGAGTGTGGCAAGGTGCTCTGCCCATAGAGATGTCCTGTATCCGTATACCTGCAGTCATCGCAGTTTCTTAATATGTCTAAGTACAAAGATTTTCATCAGTCAACTGAATTGAAATCTGTACTAGCTGATGCTAACTGATTCATATGAAGTACCTTAAGTAGTAAATTTTAATCTTCATTGATCATTGATGATGGATTAAAGTTTACACGTCGCAAAACAGTTTCTATTGATAAATATCTTTTAGAAATAGTTAGTTCTTTCTTTAGCACCAATAATTGGCTACTTGAGAATGAATTCTTCATTCATATTTGCTTTAGGTTCTTGTAAAACCTTTATTCAATTATAGCAACTAGAAGATTAAACTCAAGCTAAACTAGTACATATTATTGTTGCCATTGTAATGCAAACATTTGTTCAATTCATCCACATATTTTTCTTGTTTCAAAATAATAACATAAAATTAGTTAGCCTATTTCAAACTCTGACATGTTTAACAAGTAAAAGAATAGATATAAGCTTCAAACCTGGCCGCGTGGATGAAATTTCTTTGCTGCCCACGTGTAATGAGGTTGGTAAGCACCCATTGCAATTTCTGTATCCCTTGAACCCTCTAATGATCTCTGGTTTATGTTAGCCGATCCCATGATTACATACTCATCGTCAACAATCATGCCTTTGGCATGGACATAAATCATAAATCTGCGGAACTTCTGAACTGCTGCCTGTCAATAAAAATCGGGAAGAGCGATGTAATCCAAGATATAACATCAGTATCAGATCAGGTAAGGCTAGTGAAATCATATTGTTGTCATTTTGAATATGAAATGCTATACCCATCATACATATAGTTCTTGCATATATAAAAAAGTATACCAGCGCACGGTTTTCAGTTTGCTGATTCATTTGAGATTGGTCCAAAGGTGGCGCTTCACGCTTACCAAGGCAATAGAAGCTCAAATAATCTTGGGGATGGTATTTATTGGAAAGGCCATTTTCCTGAAGTGCCTGTGCCACAATCTTGTACATCATGGACATTGTTTGTCCCTGACAGATGAAACATTAGCATGCCATCAGAGATTCTAATTTACGAATCAATAAAAGTAGATTCATGCAGTCTGAATTACACAAGTTTCGGATATTCAATAATCAATAGCTTAATGAATCCATATACAGCACTCTCAAATGGTGAGAGTACAGTAGTTTCCTTATAATTAGATATCAAACTTACCTGCCAATACAAAATTTCCTGAACAGAAGCACTATTTGGGGTACCTTCTGGCCACATTGGGATTACAACATACACTGAGAAACGCTCATTTGCATTGATTTTGCTGACAATTTTCAAGGCCAATTCCATAGGGATTAAGTTATCTGCACCTGTTTACACAGAAAAGAAACAAGAGAATTTTCATGGGGTTAAGCTAATCGATATAAGGGAAAAGTTAAGTGGCAATCCATCCATTCCTTAGTTTATATACCTGCATTTTTGTATGATGGCCAGTGATATGAAGAGCCAATGAAGTACTGATTCTCTATGTATATAAAGTGTTGTGCTGACCTTATTGCTTTTACATATGCCGAATGGATGCTCTTATCTACTTTCAAGTCCTTTCCACAGACCAAATTCTACAGAAAAAAGGAGTAACAAAAGATCAAATTTGCTATCAGAGTTTTTTGTTCAGAATGGTTTCAGATGGATGAGAATTTACAACTATCAAGAAGTATAGCATATGAGGCACTACATAAGCTCAGTTCTAACCTGAGCCACAGCTTCCTCAACATCCTTTGGAAATCCCTTAACAGAACCCGAATCAATGGACCGAAACACCTATCAAAAGCAAAATGAGTCAAGGATCTTCTCTCAATGTGTAATGCACGCACATATATAATCCCCAATAAAGAACATTTATTTCCTACCTGAACATGCCAATTCTCAGTTTCCTTTTCATTACCAGCACGCGTAGGTTTATAACTATGAGGACCAGTAGATGGTGTTATTCCAATGCGATCTAGATTTATCAAACTATCATCATACCAATGAGTGACCTTTTCGAGCCTGAATTCACGCCATTTTGTGGACCTTCTCCATCTTTGCTCAAAATTTATTAATATATCGTATGCAGCAGGTCCCTCAACTTTACAATGCATGTCATGCCATGGCTCCCTTGGGCCTTTGGCATGAGACTGCAAGTGTCAACAAGATAGCAGCTGGTAAAAAATCATATTTCACATATTGCAATTATTTTTGCAAATGAAGAACATCACAATCATACTTAAAGCAAATGTCAAGGGGGGCATAATGGACATTAGATTTAAGTTGATACAATTAGCTGATGGTGGCAAGTATCACAATTACATAAACAAAATGGTACTGCAACTAACTTAAGTAGGCGATAAGGACATATTGCATGCATTGCAATGAAACTCAGCCTCATCAAACACAATGAACTTCGAATTCAAAGTCAAGATAAGCCACAAAGAGAGGTTTGGAAATGCATAATAACTACTTACTGGCAATGAAGGATTGTGAAAATCATTCGCAAAGACAGTGTTAAGATCACCGAAGAGCCTGTGCTCGGGAGTATCATATCTTCCATCACATAGATCCAGACCACCGATGAAAGCTGATATTTTCCGGTTATTTCCAGATGCTGGAGTATCAACAATCACACACTTCTGATGATGTGTAAATAGGGTTCCCACAACCTGGACTAGAATGATCCATTCAAAGAAGAGAATAAGATAACAATTCCAACTAAATGGTCTGTAATGCAAATAAAAAAACTCACTAAGCAAGCAACAGATTAGAAGTATCATCTTAATTATTGGCAAAAAATTTCAACATTCACATAAAAATGTTTCATCACCTGTTGCTTAAAAATACTGAGTTTATTGCTTGCGTAGCGAGGAGCAAGTACACAGTTCACACTGGAGTGCTTGAAAAACTTCCTGGTTTCTTCATCATGAGTCTGCATGACACCTTCCTGCATTCAAGCCTATCATTGATCAAATTCTTTAGTTCCAAATCAAGAGAGAATCTATCAATAAGATTGATAATCACAGATCCAAATCATTAAAATGACAAAATAATAGAGAAATGTTTTTAGTCTGTAAATTGATGACATCAACAGAGAAAAATGCAGTCTATAGACCTTTAAATAAAATTGAAGTAGATTATCTCTGGTTTCTTTTAAAGGAAGATTACCTTGCTGCCTTAAGGAGACCATATGAAAACTTTCACACACAAAGAGAAGAAATTAATCATTTGCTGAAACTGTCACTTTATACCATATGAGTTGCTTCCCATTAGAAAAAGAAACATCCTAAAGGAACTCAAATATTCTCCATATGTTTTGTGCATGTATCATATCAGAGAAGCACTTGCAAAGTTGTAAACTTTTTTAGTACAAATAGCTTGCAACATTCAATGAGATGTCAAGAGATTACCGTCTTTATGAATAAATTATCATGTGAAGTTTTGTCATCCCAAATCAGTAAAAGCACACGAACTCCTTCTTGTGACTTGTGCTTCAACAACTCTCCTAAAGAAAGCTCTCCTCCAGAAGGTAATGGTTTCGTTGCTTCCCTTACAAGCTTTACAGGATGGAATACAGACCACCCAATGATGTATATCAAGTGGCGAGCTTCCGCAACAGCATGACATATTTCTTCCCAGCATTGACCATGACGAAAAGTTTTTCCACCATCAAGTGCAATTTCAGGTAGCATGCCAAGAGGAACATGAGCATCTTGATAAAGTGTCAAATTTCCTTCTTTCCTGAGTGGAAAATATGTTTTCGGAACTCCTTGGTAATCCGGTCCAGCACCAACTCCATCTTTATACAGATGAATCTGATCAATTGGCTTATATTGCATAGAAAGATGCAGTTGTGGAAAAGGTTTCAGGTCTTTCCCATAACTTCCTGAGATCGGGAACCAATCGTTAACTTCATTCCCGCAGAGAATTTTCTCGGCAGGTATCTCCACCACCCCAATAAGTTCAGCCCCAAGAACATCATTATCCTTAACATGAAACTCTAACTTTACAACAGAGTGGGCAACGGGCACACAAAAGTGCTCATCCCAAAAGGGATTTTCGCAGTTGGCAATTACTCTAGTTTGTGCTACTGTAGCCCCAGATAGGCAAACAGACACATAAGGATCACTAGTAATCATCGAATGTCTGCCAGAAAGCCCTCGCGTTTTTTTGAAGGGAAACCTGCAGTGCCCACACATATTACAACATTTTCTCATTCTTTCTCCAATTAAATCCATATTTGGAAGAGACTTAGCCTCCAAAATCCGCAAATCTAAGTCGCCATGCAAGAAAACTGGTTCATCAGGAGCTGCACTCCCGCTATTAGTGGATTTTGGAGTAACATTACCTTCACTAGCCATACTGAGATTCTGAATAAGGATTCTAGGCAGACCCTAATGCAGTGCCCACAACAATCGATCAAGACTTAAAAGTTCAAAGCAGGTCTCTTCTCATAAAATGTTAGAATATGGAGTCAGTTTTGTTGTATCTGGTACCTAAATCACAAAGCTTGGAAACTTCAACATTTGAAAGAAAAACCTCCTATCTCAATATGCATATTACACCACAATTAAGCAGCTGAGGGAAAAGAGACACAAGTTCTGACTGTCATCTCTGCAAAACCATTAAAAAGATTGCATAATCCCCATAAGATGATCCCAGAATCGTCCCTTTGCTGAGACACCAAAAGGGATAAAGTGATTAGATGACAATCACCAATTTATAAGATCAATTGACACATGCATATTTGGATTATAGCATAGGTCCAAAATCTATATGTTATAAGATCAAATGTTAATCAAATGTGTCATCTCTAACAACAATTGTAACTACTAACAAAATTGTCAAAGAATCAAGCAATTTGCTCTGGCATTTGTGATCCTTCACCAAATGTATCCAACTCATAATCAATCATGCTTTCTTCCAGATTTATTTTGATTCAATTCAAAATAAAATTTCTACCATTCCCCTCAGAGTAAACGAAACAAATTTACACCTCAAGGATCTTGTATATGATTCTCTGAATGAACTTATCAAATGATGTTTTTGTATTATGTTGTAGCTAGCTTTAATTTAAACATACATTAGGTTAGAAAAAAATAAATACTTTTTCATTGCCATCTTGGCCACTACCAACTGAAATACACAACAACTTGTCAATTAATACTCTGCTTAAGCAATAGCAAGGCTACATACCATAGACGGTTTCGCAGGCTTGTCATTTGAATCTAACACAATCCCATTTAGCTCTACACTGTAATTTAATTTATAGAGTGCGATTTTCATCGTTCAAACATAAAATTTCTTGGTCAACGAGGTAGTGTCTAATAAAAAGTTTTCTACGTTCCAAGCCCGCTCGCATTAGGGCTAATGAGTCATTTGATTCAGTGGCGAATCACACAGCGAGGAGCTTGAACAATTGCCTTTATCAAGTCTTAAGTTTTTCATAATATCATTTCTCAATTTAAATTTAATTTTTATTTGCCCCCAATAAAATTTTTTATCATCCTCTCTAGCTTTGAATAAGATATGAAAACCCAAAATCCCCCAAATTCTCATAAAGTAAATTAATGTTACCCCCACTAATTTAAAAGTCTGGCTCCACCACCGCTTTTGGTTTTCATTTATGAAATACCATAACCATAAAAAACAGAATCCACGTCCTACATTCATCAAGAAACTCACACCGTTATTATCATCTCAAATCAAAAGCATGAACAAAAGTTACAAAGTAAAACAAGATAAAGAAGACCAGAAGAGCTCATAAACTTCAATAAAAAAAAAATATTAACCCACAATTTGTTTTTTCTCGGAGATAAATTTTAAATAAGCATTCACCTGAGGAAGAGGACGAGTCTTCTAAGGATCAGAAATGTTAGAGAAATGGATTTCTTCGTTGTTTCTTCATGCAGAAGAAAGTAAGAGAAAGGAAGAGAGGAAAAAAAAAAAAAAGGAAAAAATTAGCATGCGTAAGTGGCGGGAAATATCTGTTACGTATTAATTGGCAGCCCCTATTTGTGATTTTATTTTAAACATTGACCGTACAAGGCGGTTATCCAGACTATTTTTAGAATTGGATTTTGAGTGTAAAAGTTCGGATTAGATTCGAGGAATTTGAATATTTGATGATTTTTAACCTTATTTATTACTGCGTGTGTCAAATACATAAATAACTCTTTTATTTGGAAAATGATGATATTGAATTTTGTCTTCACATTTCTTGAGAAGTGATCTTGCTCCGGGGTAAGCAAGATTCGAAATTTCACCTCCGATCAAAAGACTATTCCATAACCGACTCTGGTTGCCGAATCGAGCGGGCTTGGCTTGTACCTGGCTCTGAAATAGTGTCTGTATATATATATATAATTATTTTTTATTGAGATATTTTAAATTATATTTTTTATATATTAATATATTAAAATTTATTTTTTATCTGTTTATTAGAATTAAGACATCTCTACACTTTATTAAAATACATATGTATATATTAAAAATTATATCTTTTATATATTAGTGATATCTATACTTTATTAAAACGACAATGTTCTTATTAAAAAATATTATTATTATTATTGAGAAAGAGATAATGCATAAGCAATTCAGCACATTCATTCTCAACAATTCAAAAGTAATTTTGGTCCCTCAATCTTTGATATTTAAACTTTATTTCGAATGATGACAAACCATCCGAAGCGGCTTTCCATAGATTCATATCTAATGGCAAATGCAAAGCAAAAATCGTTACAACTGATAAGGATTTTTTTTTATTTAGGGAAATTTATATAAATAGTCACTCTCAAATTTGTAAATTTTAAAATTAATCCTTTACTTTATATTCTATCAAATATAGTCAATCAAAACTTACATTTTCTTAATTACCATCTATATTTTATTTTTATTTCCTTACATATAAATTACAAACACCGCTTCACATAATCGAAAACACGTTTCCATAATTGAAGATCGAGCCAGCACACGATACATTCATACCCACCCGTGTAAGGTAATATAATTGTATTAAATATTTAAATAAGTGCTATGAATTTTTGTGGTATATCATTTGCGGAGCTAGGATTTATATTTTGGTGACAGTTGGTGAGACAGGCAGCCTATTGCTGAGAGCTTGGTGTGACAGGCAACCTGTCTCACTAAGCTGGTGCGACATGCAGTCTGTTGCACTAGTCTGAGCTGCCTGTCGCACCTTGGTGAGACAATGATTGATGCACTGCTGACCTTTCGCACTAGTACATCCTGTTGCACTTATTAGTTTTAATATATTTTATTTTTTAGTGATTATGTTTTCAACAGTATAATAAAATTATTTTCTTCAATCATGTCAGGATTAATGGACTTAGTTGTACTTGAACTCTGTTATAATGGTTGGTGGGAAACATTGGCAGATGGTCGGATGGATTATGTGAATGCTAAGAATACAGCATTTTTTGTTGGAAAAGATTGTTTGTTTCTTCAGTTTTTATCAAGAATATACGAATTTTTACATATAAATCCTAATGAATATAACATCCATGCCTACAATAAGTAAAATGACAATATTAAAAGGTATTAAACATTTACTATCCACAAACTAATTATCGAAGAAAATAATTTCAATGTAGCACGATTTTAACGTACCTGAACTCCAGATGTAAAGCCGTAAACATTGTACTTTTCAATATTATGATTTAGTTTTTCCGAGCGAGTCTTCTTAAATTTCTCCATTTTACCATACAATACATTGCCAAAGCTATCGTATATCGTTTTCCATGACAAACGACCCCATGGACGGTTTCGAAAGTGATCAATGTCATCCACCTCGTTAAGCAATGAAAAGTTTATCGACTATGAACTTTTCTTCCATTTAGAACTACATGCGCAAAATAAAAGAGTGCAATTTTCTTGCATCAATGTCGTCCATAGCGTCGAAGTCTAAGTTACCAAACCTTTCGTCGAAATCGCGAGATTTAAATTGCGAACAAATCATTAAAATACGTTTTAAGCAGTCTATGATTCTTTTTTACCATTTTCGGTTCACTGTCTTCACCCTAACAAAGTCCAGTAACTAAACACCACTCTCCAATTGATAAAGCGTATCAAATGCTCACCAATTTCAAACCACAACTGATCTCTCTCATTCTGAGCCACTTGTCTTAGCAACAAATTATGCATAATAACGCCTATCGAATGGAAAGCTTCGATACTCCAAGAAATGGCCAAATATATCCTTTTGAATAATTGCAATCTGTCGTTTTGTTAACTTTCCTCAAGAGCTTTTACGATTGTATCTAACTTATATATACTTATAATATACCTAGGAAAATGAGTAGTGTAAGGTATCTGCATCATGCACGGTACATACTCGAGATCTGCTATATTTACATTACAAATATAACATTATTAAATTACAATTATATAATTTAAAAATTAAAAAAATCTATCAAAATTTGAGAAAATATTACACGTCGCACTAAAATTATTCGGCGAGGCACCGTCGCATCAAATTCCGAAATTACAACCCAAGAATTTGGTGCGACGTGCAACTCGTCGCACAAAAAGTTGTGCGACGGTACATGTCGCACCGAGCATCCGAATCCGGGCGTGAGTGCGACGGATGCCCGTCGCACCGGGTTGCCGAATCGGCGCGATGGGCCGATGGCGCGATCTTGCCATCACGCGGCACCGTGCCTTGGCAGCAAGAAATTCAAAAAAAAAAAAATTTAATTTCACACTTAGCGATTTACGATTAGTCAGTCTCAGATCATTCTTCAAGTTCGTCGAGTTCACTGCGACAGAATTTTGGCCGAGTTACGATACCGCGATAGTTTTGTCCTAAAAGTTTGAGTTTGGCTAATTATGATAATTAAATTTTCGACAGATTATTTATGAAAAATAGAAAATATTTGGAGTTATTTATGCAAATTTTCCTTTTATTTATCTTTTAATAATTTTCTGTCACACACACGTTCCAAAAAAAATTAATTCAAGATCAAATTAACACTCAGGCCTTATTTAGTATAACCTTTTAAATAAATTTATTGAAATAAAATTTTTTATTAAAAATTTTAATTGTTTAGTTGTTAAGCAAAAATTTTATAAAAAATTATAAAATAATTTTAATAGACAAATTTTTAAACTTATATTATACAAAAATAAAATAAGAACGTAAAATAAATAAGACATTTTTAACAATTTAACTTAAAAAAAAAAAAAACTCTCTTCTACCTTTATTTTTTTGAAGATCCAAAATTTAGACTTTTCATAGTAAATACAGAATAATGATATAATCCTAATTTTTTTTTCAAAATACGACCAAACACTAACAAAAATCTTAAATTTTTTTTAAAATTAAATAAACATTTATTCCCATTAAATAAATCATAACAAACTTTTACTTAACACTGAAGCAAGAATCCAATTCCAATCTCTCATACAGAAAGGAAACCGACTACTTCCGTCAACATATTTACCACGGCATATTATAAAATGTCCTATCCTACAACCCATGAACAAGAGAAAAAGCAATTCCCAAGTAGGTCCCTCCCTTTCCAACTTGCCGTCCAGAGAATCGATCAAAACTATTCTGATATTTTCCCTGCAAAAGCCAACAACAATGCATCATCAAATGTTGCTCAAACCCCTCCTACTTGAATCAGGAAGAAAAATTTAACTTGCAATGATTGAAATTTTGCTTTTTCACTTATCACAGACAAAAATTACAGAGATTTTGCCAAGCTAGTTGTCAAGTGCCTAGGTCCTAACCACACGAGGACTAAATAGGTGACTCAATAACTGACTTTCAAGGACACAGTTTTCATACGGTATTATTTTCTAATTAAGATATGGGGCAGGGACAGCACAGCTATAGTTCACATCATACCAAATAAATAGTCTATATTAGTTAATGAAATAAATTTAAAGCTCTTAAAGGCACTTGGAACCTCATATCAAAACGCTATATCTTCCAAAGGGAATATGCCTTACTTGGTCTGTCCCAGTTAGTCCAATGGATGCCTAGTTCCGATGCCCACCTTGTATGTTTCCCTGATCCACTTGTGAAAATCTCTGACCCTCTCCTTGCCCATGGTAACTCTGTCCATAACTAGAATTTGTTCCTTGCCCATAAGATCCCCCGTGGGAAGCACCTGCAACATTGCTGTGCCGATAACCACCATGGTCTCCTTGTGGAAGATTATAATTTCCGTGCCCCACTTGGTTGTAATTGCCCTGATGTGAAGACATCGGACCTCTTCCTTCTGCCTGAAAAGAGTCCCTTCCACCAGAGGCATTATCTCTATTGTTCACTGGCATGGGACCTCCCCTTTGTCCTTGTCCTGGAGGGCCAAAATTTTGTTGAGGTCGATAATTTTGCTGAGGGGGATAATTTTGCTGAGGTGGGTAATTTTGCTGTGGTTGATAATTTTGCCGCGGTGGATAATTTTGTTGAGGCTGATAATTTTGATGAGCACCATAGCTTCTACCATCTCCTTGCATAGGTCCCGAAGAATTCTGTTGTGGATTTCCAGGCCATGTTTGCTGATTTTGCATCGGACCTCCTTGCTGACTGTGTGGGGCCCCAAAATTAATGTCACGTCTTCGATCAAAGTTCCTGCTTCGATCACGGAATCTCCCCCCTGTATGGTGTTGAATAGGAGGTGGTCTTGGTATGATAGTTCCATCAATGTATTTGTCACCTGGTAAATACACAATATCATCAATTCACTTTCAAAATGTTAGCACAAAATAGTTCAACATATTTGATTAACCTACCTCCATATTCCTTGTTCTGTGGATCGATGTAAGAATCTGGCAATACGAAAACAACTCCAGGAATACCTGTTTACATAATAACAGAAAAGTCAACATCGTATCTCATTTGAGAATTATAGAAACAACAAATGCTGCAGATACAGTTACCTTGAAACTTTTCTGACTCTTCTTCGGTCATTATAGCCTGAAACCCTTGATAAGTCGTCGTGCTACAAGCATAAATTCGTTTCTTTGCCTCCTCCAAACTGACAACACAAAATATGATTCAAATCAGCCAAAGCTTTTCATTTGTGTTAAGAAAAATCAGTATTAACAGTTCATACCAAGCGCCAAAATCAAGGCTTCCCAAGAAAACAAATGAAAGATATCGTACAACGACATACAATCACTCCCGTGAAGACGTCCACCAACAACTAACGAAAAATGTTATGATCTCAAAAATACCAACCTATAAAGTGTCATGAATCATGGCAATCTATACAATTGGTGTATAAAGAAAACATCATGAACAAGACTAAAATGCCAGCTTTTTGGTGTTAGCGATAAGAAACAACTAAGCACAACCATTGATTGTCCTTCATAATTTCATTGTTTATCCCTAGCTTTCTTCATAGATGTTATAGAGTTCTTCACAAGAAAGTGCAAGGGCATTTCATAAGTTCTGAATCGTACCTCAACTCTATTCCAAAAATCAATAATTTCAAACAAGAACTGATAATCATATTTCGTTACTATCAAACACAATGCAACTGAGCAAATCGTTGGAAGCCAATGCCAGAATACATATTAATAAACAATTAAATATAGAGAAGAAAGGCTTAAACCACTGGAAAAAAATGAAAAATGAAAGACAAATTACACATATGCAGTCTAACCTTTGAACTTATCAGTGACAGCAGCATCCATTACATTGCTGCAACAACACAATGGCATACCACCAGTTGCAACTTGAAAACAGCCGTCATGAACAAGAATGTGTCCAAAAACTCATACATAGACATGTTTCTATTATCTCATAATTTACATTAGAGACAAAAGTACTTATTCCATCAAAAGCAAAACAAGACACTGTAACAATTGACCCCAAAAAAGAGATATAGAAAAGATTGAAACAGATAAATCTACAGAGCACAGGATACCATGACACATAATTCAGGAACCAAATTAATAAAAAAAGAAGCTAAACCATTATTTAGCAATCTGTTTTGTATTAAGAAAGTCAGATAAAATCTACTCAGATAATTACAGAACCTTAACTATTAACCACACCATATAAATTAAGCAACATTAAGCATCTCCCCTCCCCACATCGTACATTCTCAGCACTTCTAAAACAAACACTTCGAGGTTGAAGGCCATCCATTTTCCAAGCTTGCTTAGCTTCTGTGTGGGATTGAAATGCTGATTACGAACCACTAACATTAAAATTGGAAGCTTGGGCAACAAATTTAGCTTTTAACAAAAGTACATTACATTTCAATGTAAATTCTCTTTTCATTTGCTTCAATTCTCTAATTAAACTAAAAACAAAAAAAAAAATGTACCTTGAACCACAAAGGGGCTTCAAATTAAAAATAACTATATAAATAAATGCAGATAATAATAACAATAACTAATTTAATTAAAAGCACAAATAGAGATTATAGAGAAAGAGAAAATAAAGACAGACCTAATGTTGAGTCCTTTGGCGCAGGTCTCTTCATAAGTCCGAACCATTTCTTCGGGCGTGGGTCTCGGGTCTTTAGGAAACTCCATAGTGATGAGCCAGTGATTGTAATCGCAACCCTCGAACAGAATCGTGTCAGGTGTGATCTCGTCGCCGTCCTTATACAAGCGGTACGGCTTGTTACCTGACGGCGCAGACGAGAGGGAGATCGTCGGGGACGATCTGAAAGGCCGAGATTGGAAGATGACGGAGGAGGAGGCGGTTAGCGATGACGACGATGAAATGGAAGGGTTTACGAGAGGAGTGGATGCGGACAGTGCGGGGACAGCCGGGGAGAGAGAGCGGCGGAGAGCGGCAACTGCCGGTAGTGATCGGCGGAGGCGGAGGATGCCGGTGTGGGCCATAGCTTGCGCGTCTGTGAGTGCCTTTACTGAGTGTGAAGGGTTTTGTTTAGGGTTTTGGGAAACAGAAATGCAAAATGTAAATCTTTGATTTTGTTGCTAGAAACTTCTACACCTGCCTCTTTTTATTTTCGCTATAATAATAATAAAAATAACAATTTGTTAATTAAATATTTTCTTAATAAAAGATAACTTTTAGAACAAAATTTATATTAAATCAAATTATAAAAATGTGGAAGAACAAAATTTATATTAAATCAAATTATAAAAATGTGGAATAGGGCTAATTTCTCCTTAATATTATTATTAGTTGAAGTAGATTTTCGAACTAGTCATCATATATTTTGAGCTTTATTATAAATGTATATGTATGTAGATTGTAAATGTATTTTAAAAAATATAAAATTTTTTAATTATTGCATAATAAGTACAGAAAAATATCTATAAAATAATATTATAGGGAGAAAAATTATTTTAGAAAAGTTATTTATTTATTATTGAATGAATAATTTATTAATTTATTGATAAATAAATATTTATTAATTTGGAGAGAATTTCTTTTAATAAGAGCTTTATTTATATATGTATACACTTATCTATAAAAGAGCACAAATGATACTTGCTCAAGTCAATAATATATGCTCTAACGCCTATTATTCATAATAATATAACTTAGTACAAAAATTTTAACTATATTATATCTTTTTTTAATTTAATTTATATGATTATGTACATATATATAGTTATTGTGTAATTCTTTGATATTAAGAAATAAGAAATATGAAAGCTGCCGTACATCTATATATATCTCATTTATTCTAACCATTTTTCACTTTACATGTAGTACTTTCTTTTAATGCTATTTACTCTTCTTCTTTTTTTTTCCTCTTTCTCTCAAATGTGAGATAAGGGTTTAAGTTCGAAAATATCTTTAAAATCAAAACAATAATTTACCTAACTTTTTAAAGCTAACTGCTAAAGATGCTCAGTTTGATATCCTAATTATATACAAATATTTTTGTTGTGTTGATAATGAGGTTATCATTCAGCATTTTAAAATATGAAAATATATGGAAGTTGATAGTTGTAAATTGATTGAATGAAAATATTTTAATGAAATTTTAAAAATTTGGTACTTGTTATCTTATCGAGATTATATTACAGTTTGAACTTAATCTTGAGTTTCCTAGCACTGCCACTCTCCTACTTGAAAGCCATTCAACTTTGTATTAGCTGCCCATACGTTGAGTAACAGTTGTACACAAGAGCTGTTGTTCATTATAGCAATTTGATTGAAATTGCAGCTGCACTAATTTCCTAGATGAATTTTCCTAAATGTTTGTTCTCATATGACCCAGAATGCTGCCATATCAATTGTATTCCATGGGGTACGACTACTCCACATCCCCACCAAAATTCAAGCAGTCTACAAAACACTCCTTGTGGAAAGAAACTCATTTCGCCACAAGGCTTTTAATGAGGTTCAGGTCAATGAATTTGGTGTGTTAGATATCTCCCCAAATACTGGTGGGCGTAGATTTTTAAACTAATGCTACTGAGTGTATGTATGTTGATTCAAAACATTAGTACATGCATGAGTTTGTAGGAAAGAATATTCTAAGATTATTTCTGCATCATCATTTGTAGTTGTACCCTCTCTAATGAAATTGAAGGTGCAATCAGCGACGAAAATGAAGCCAGAAATGTACAAGCATGAGGCAGTTTATCTAGAAGATTGATATTTTTTTCTTCAACTAGCAAACCATACAAAGCTATCCAAAGCAAACCTGCAAGTCCAGGGCTTGAATGGAGTACTTCTAAGCATAAAACAGTCATTAAAACACAACATATATATACATACCAGCAAATTTAAAAAGTTGAAAAAGGAATACAACTATTCAAGTTTGTAGACAATATTGCAACCATGACATCAATCATAGAAAATCCTTGAAATCTGCCAAACAAAACAATGTCTTGTCTCATGAATCAATACTGAATTACAGTTGAAATTGAAAGTCAGGCCAGTGTTGTTTCATTCTCCGATTTTGCCTACACAAGTAAAGGGAAATGAGAATCATAAACGAAAATATGCTTTTACAGTTCTAATTATTAGATAAATATAGAGGGATCTTTCTTTGTTTTTCTACTGCAATGTGTTGCTATCCCACTCTGTTTGCCTCTTTAAGTATATAGACAAAATTTGGACATTAGAAGTAGCCACAATTATTTTGGCATTTGTATGACCCTTTCAAGGTTTTACTATAGATATAAATCGATTGAGAAAGTGGAAAAGAAAACGGGCATATAATATATTAGGCAAGTAACTCAAGTATGAGTTACGAGATAAGATTAAAACTCACCCAATTCAATCCATCAGATTCCGTAAGGATATAACTGGATGTCATACCGCCACTCCATATCCTCAAAAGTCCGTAGCCTTTGTCTCAATTCTGTCTGAGGCCAGTGTAAATCCAATTTGCGCAAGCTCTTTATGCACCATAGCTCTTCTGGAAGCTTTCTCAAATAAGCACAAGGGTTGACAATTAAGCTTTCAAGTTTTGGCATTGCTCCAGCCCCCATCGTCCACTCATCTAGCCAATACATTGATTTCAGGTGCAATACCTTAAGCTCTGGAAAGCCACCAGAGCCAACACAAGCCAGCTTTCTTCCTGAATATGAGTTCTGCTTCAGTTTCAGCACTTGTAGGTGTGGAAGTTTTTCTAATGTTGGCATGGGATCCTCCATTAGCTCAGTATTTGATAAGCTCAGTTGGGTCAGATTTGGAGGAAATTGGTATTCAGAGAGGACCATATGTGAGAGATTGCTTTCATTCAGCAGCTTCAAGCATTCAAGTTTTTGTAGTTTGCATAGGCTTTTGGAAACCACGGACTGATAATAACTCAAATTTCCAGATATTCTTAGAGTTTGAATATTTGGTAGTCTTCCCAATATATCAGGAGTACAACTACTAGGGTGTAAGGCTGATATGAAAATGAGATTTTTCAAAGAGCTAGAATATTTTTCTGGTGGTGCAGGCAGAGTGATGGAACCAAAGTTTAGATGCATGAGATTTTGCATCAGCCAAAAATCCTCTGGTGAATGATCGATGTAGCTAAATGGCATTTCTAGTGTTTGAAGGTTTAAGAGAGTGCATAGCAGTGCAGGAAGACATTTGAGCGAGGGGATAGTCAATTTCAAATACTTCAAATAGAATAAATTTTCTAATCCGGGTGGATACTGATCGAGAACTGCAGAACCCATGTACAATACCCGGAGGTATTTGCAACTTCTACAAAAACTCTCGCAATCTATCGGATCAAGAAGATCGCTTTCCGAACTCTGATTCAGAAAAGAATGGAGATACATGTCAGAATGCTCTAGAGGAAAGAACTCAGAAAGATCTTTCAAAATGAAGTACCGTTTAGCATTTGCCAGTGATTTCACTTCTTCGTTAGGGCTCTCCATAAATCCTGTCTTTGTTGACACCCAAAATAACGCAGAATATACTAAACTTCTAACATAACACGCTTTAATTGTGCCTCCGGCACTTCTCTTGCTCACTTGAATGAAACCGCGATCGATTAGTTCTTTCAAGAAATGTTCGGCGGTTTCCTCACTGTCATTTGGTATCAAACCTTCAGCTAACCACAACTGACATAATTGCCTGCCAGATATCTCAATGCTTGGACGAAAGACACACAAATAGATGCAGCAGAGTTTCAAGTGAAAAGGTAACTCCAACACACAATAAATTCGACTCACTGTGGTCAGAACCACTTTTTGTTTAATATAACTTTCTAATAGCGTACTTCCATAGTGCAGGATGAAAAATTGCCAGGCTTCATACTTTATTCTAATCAATGGTCCTCCAACGAAAACTGAATCAGGACCAATCTCCTCTCCATTTTCCAATTCGAACGACTTAAGAAGCTCAGGATCAGTGACCGTTATCAATACTCTGCTTCCATTCTGATTATCAGGAAGAACTTCTTCAAGATCATCCCATATCTCACTCTCATCGAAGACATCATCAAGCACAATAAAGTACTTCTTGGTTGTTAGGTAATCACGAAGAATAGTTTTCTTCAATTCATAATCTTCACCACCGATAATTACACTAACCCGGGATGGAGGCATCACAGACTTGATTATCTCATCCAATATCTTGCCAAAATCGTAGACTATAGAAAATCTGACCAAAGCGAGACAATCAAAATAAAACCTGACATGATTATTGTTGAAAGTATCAACAGCAAAAGCAGTCTTATCGAAGCCACTGCTGTCGAGAATTGCAACCACTGAAAGCTGAGGATGTCCTTCAATCAGTAAATCCCAGAACTCCTCTCTGCCCCTTTCGAATTCACTCTCATCAAGCCCAGCTTGTCTCTCAATCAATAAGTGATTGACTTTGTCCCTTCCTTCACTGATATCAAAATCATTGTCGCCAGGTGGAAGTTGTTGCATCCGATTTCTAATATCAATGATTTTACTGTGGAGGCCAACAAGAAGAGCCTTGCAAGTAACGCTCTCAGTTTCACTGGTCTGCTGTTGCATGCTGTTGATGAAGAATGTGTCAATGGCTTCCTCAGATTCATGGACTAAGTAATTGATGTCCTTTAGAATTTCCAAAATTTCTGGTCTTTTAACATTCGCTTCTAAGCCCAAGAGTTGCCAGATAGGCATCACGTCTTCGTCGTCTTCATTGAGTTCTTTAATGAATTGAACCAAACCACGAGCCATGTCGCATTCATAGTTCCCCAGCAGAGTAGTAATAACTTCAGCCTCCGTAAAAAGGTTTTCAAAAAGTGGGGTTAAATTTGTTGAATCAGGCAAAGTCAACGAGCCTTCTTCACCTGCCAACACCCTTTTCAACCTCTCACAAAATAGCCGGAGGTGGACGTCCAGCATATCTCCTTCTATCGGTAGCACTCAAAGAGGATTGGTATTTGCTTCAAGAAAAGTTAAAAGGATTGGTTCTATCTCAACGTGGTCAGTGTTTTAAAATTAAAAACTAATGAAGAATTTGCAAGGAGTATGCCAGGAAACTGGCTAAACGGCGAATTTCCATTTTCTACAAATATGATATTATTGCTCTTTCTCTCTCTCAGAAACATGACATGTTAGTTGAGAGAAAAGTCCAAGACCCGTGGAATCCGCACCTTTATATTAATTACCATGACATAATCGGTGGTGCTTAAACAACTTTTTTTAGACAGTGATCAGTGCAAGGTTAATGATTTTGTTCACTTTTTTAGGAATCCAACGAGAAATATGATAAATTTTTGACAAAAATTAGTTTTAGAAATACAGTGGGAGAAAAGAGTGATGCAGATGCCAGATAGTTTAGATGTGGAAATAGTCTAAACACGACTTTTATTATAAATGGATATATATGTCTTCATTTGATCTGTCACCGCTCGTAATATTTCTTTTATTCAAGGCCCTTGAATTAAGATTTGAATTTGATCAATGAATAAAGATTAACAATTATCTATTCAAATTGAAATAGCATTGTATTTTTCTTAAATTTTAATTCATTGTTATGTAGAAAAATGGCAAGATTTTTGCTTCTTGAATTTAATTGGAAAAACTACTGAGATAGAGATCTTTAATTGCTAGACATATTTAATTAATGAATCCTAGCTAAAACTCCCAAAATTATTCATGAGTATTCATACACATTTACTCTACAAAAAATCAATCTGTTAATTAGGAGAATCACATAATTAATAGATTGAAATAGTAACTTAATTTAGGCCTACAATACCACTTGCTATATGAAAATGTATATAATTATAAATAATTAGCGATAAGGAAGGTGTAATCATCTGAATTAAGTAATTAATTTTTTAACTACTCTACCACAGAAGATTGGCTAAAGTCAAGAGAAGATGGTTGAATGATTAATTACTTTAAACAAAAAAATAAATCGAAGATGTATATCATTTTCTTATATATATATATATATTCAATTATAACAAATAATTATTTTATTAGCCTGAATGAAAGGTTTAGGTTTGTCATTATTGACAAATGACAATTAAAACTATCTTCTCTTTTTTCTCTCATCGCATGCGCTGCAAGTTGCACCAGTCGCAAAGTCTCGCACATGCTATTAATATAATTTGAAAGGCTCAGAAAATAATTAGACGTCCAAAGATTTTAGGGAAATTTACGGCAATAATCCTAAAACTTTTGTTTTCTTTTTTAATTTTAATTCCTAAAATTTTTAACTATCTTAATTAGTCAAAAATAAATATTTTGAACTAAATTACCCTTTCATCATCTCTCACCCAATTCGAATCTCTTTGATCTCGTAATCTACCAAACGACGGAAAGAATCATCAATATCAACTAGAACAAAACTTAGGTTAGTTATTTTGATATATTTAATTAGTTTGAGAATGAAATTTGACAATAATGATGGTAGTAGTTTGACAATTATGGTGGTGGTTGTTTTGGAATGATTATGGAACTTGATGGGTGTTTGATATCATGAGTGTATGAATGTTTGATATTATGGAATGGGCTGCTGCGGATCGCTCTAATTTCATGTGATGGACAGTAACTCATTGCACATGTTTGTGCGATGAGGATTTCGTCACACACAATTTGGTAGTTTGTGCCACGAGATGTCCGTTGCACAACTTTACAGATTGCATGCAGTCCCAATGTTTGTCTCGTCACACCAAAATTTGGCAAAAATTTAATTCACATTTAAATTATATTTTTTTATTAATAATTTGATAAATATTAATAATAACTTATATTTATTTTTTCTTTTTCTTTTTACATAGGTACAAGGCAAAAATTAAATTGACAAAGCGTAATTCGCTCGAATAGGGGAAGAAACCGAGCGTGATGAAGATACTCCCTGCTAATCATTCACTATAACAAAAATTGCTTTTAGTAGCATTATGCAGTAGCTTGTTCTTACACAATGCTATAAAATATTAATTTTCAGTAACAAGTTTTAAAAAAATGCTACAATTAAATGTTTAAGTGAGAATATTTCACCTTTATAGCATTCTATATTACATTAGTAGCATTTTTTTTTTAAATGTCATGTATTATATTAACTAATATAGCTATTTTAAAATGCTACCAAAAAAGCACACCTTCGTAAGACATGAAAAATACAATACTAAAGCAAAAATTAATTATATAAATACTTCAATTTTTTTTTATTTAATTTAGTGGATTTAGGGTTTTCAATTTTTAGTATTATTGCTCTCTCTCTCTCTCTCAGAAACATGATACACGTTAATTGAGAGAAAAGTCCAAGACGCGTGGTATCCAATAGCTACCCAAGCTTTATTATACTAATTACCATGACATAGTTGGTGGTGCTTATATAACTTTTTCTACACAGTGATCAATGCATATTTAATGATGATTTGTTCACTTTTTTGGGAATCCAACGAGAAATATGATAAATTTTAGACAAAAATTAGTTTTAGAAATATAATGGGTGAAAACTGAAAAGAGTGATGAAGATTGTTTAGATGTGTAAATAAGTTAAACATGACTCGTATTATAAATAGATAAGTGTGTCTTCATTTGACTGTTGACCTCTTGTTATATTCCTTTCATTCAACGCCCATAAATCAAGATTTGAGTTTGATCGATGAATAAATATAAACAATTACTAATGCAAATTGAAATGGCATTGTATTTTCTTAAATTTCAATCAATTATCGTGCAGAAAAAGGGGAAGGTTTTTGTTTCTTGAATTTGATTAACTGTATATTTGCGATTGAGATGATGTAATTTAAAAATTACGTAGAAAAAAAGTTATAATTATAAATAAAAATTAATAATATGTAGTAAATATAATTTTTAAATAATAATTTTAATAAAATTATTAAAGATATAATAGATTTTACATTGTATAAGTGAAAAATTATATTAATATAACTTCTAAGTTACAATAGTTAATATTTATCAAATACTTTAGTACTTTAATTACAGCTATCTAATCTCAATTCCAAACATATGAAGGGATAAAATCAGGCTTTTCAATTTTTAATTAAAACATTTTATGACTGATCTCATACAACATATAAGAATTAAGTAATCTAGAAATTCATACCTTGATATTTTGAGAAGATGAACAATTGAGAGTTGTAGATCCGTCTCCAAACGATCTTCTAAGCTATAACTCAAGGTTGATCAACACTAGACGTGTTGAGCTCTGTTTCACCACTCCCAATTACGACTAGCTTCTATTAGACGTCTTCTGTATTTTTCTCAAAAGCCCTGAGATTTTCTTCTCTCTCATTTTTCTTAAGAGAATAATGCCCCTTTCATAATATTTTATGAAAAACTCTAGTATGTTAGAATTAGGATTCTTATTTAAAATAGAACTCATATTTTAATTTAAATATTTAAATATTTAAATTAAATATTATCTCTCCAAGTAGAGAGAATGTGTAACTAACTAGGGGACCACCATGTAAAATATCACAAGTCCTATTTTACACTTAAATATAACATATTAGGCCTTAACAAATATTATAATTATAATTTTCATCTAATATGCTAGTTTTTCTTCTTTTTGGGTCCACTGATGGTGTTAATTAAATGAGCTAACTCGGAGATCATTTGGGAACATACAATAGTGACTGTAATAATTAAATTTGTAATTAAATAAATATAATTATTTAATTCCAATTTTACTCTACTATAAGATTGGAACTGACCTTCATAATTGTATGCTCGAATATAATTCACCCAAACCACATTGATTTATTCACTGCACAATCATTTGTATCACATCGTCAATTTAAATTAATATCTCAACTGTCCAATCAATTTAATTACATCTTGTTCCTTGATAATTACTAGTTTTCTCTAATGATCATTTTCAACATACTTATTTATGTTGAGACACTCTGACAAGAGAATTCTATGATCAAGTACTGAAAATCCATCAAGAGATGTGTCGTATAAATTCTATATTGTTAATCTATAATTTCAATACTTATAATTGCTCCCACCAAGATGCCGAGTAATCTTGACTACATGTGTATGTCGTTCCCATTGATAACTCAAATGAAATAACAACTATAATCATGAAATTATAACTAACTCAAGATTAAGATTATAGTAAATCAATGCCTATGAGATTTAATAAGTCTGACAGTTATTAGTAGGTTAATTAAATCTCATATGTGATCCAGTTCAATATAGTCATACTACATCAATAAATTTATACATGATCAAGACAAATTACTCAATGAATTCATTACAGTCTATACCTAAATAAAGTGCCCAATTTTATTTATCAACTGCGAACTTAATTTATTTAATCATAAGATAACTTATATTTATGTCTTCCATGAATTCACATAGTGATCGTATAAATACATATAATATAATTAAATGGATTTTACTCAAAATATTAATATAATTTATTATATCTAAATAAATACCTCAAATATTTTATTAATCAGAAAATCAATATGCTTTGAAGAGCATATAATCCCAACAACATACCCTAAGAAAATTATTGAGATAGAGATCTTTAATTGCTAGACATATTTAATTAATGAATCCTAGCTAAAACTCCCAAAATTATTCATGGGTATTCATACACATTTACTCTACAAAAAAATCAATCTGTTAATTAGGAGAATCACCTAATTAACAGATTGAAATAGCAACTTAATTTAAGCCTACAATGCCACTTGCTATATGAAAATGTATATAGTCATAAATAATTAGCGATAAGGAAGGTGTAATTATCTGAATTAAGTAATTAACTTTTTAACTAATCTACCAGAAGATTGGCCAAAGTCAAGAGAAGATGGTTGAATGATTAATTACTTTAAACAAAAAAATAAGTTGAAGATGTATATCATTTTCTTTATATATATATATATATCTATTCAGTTATAACAAACAATTATTTTATTAGCCCGAATGAAAGGTTTAGGTTTGTCATTATTGACAAATGACAATTAAAAGTATCTTCTCCTTTTTCTCTCATCGCATGCGCTGCAAGTTGTAACAGTCACAAAGTCTCGCACATGCTATTAATATAATTTCAAAGGCTCAGAATATGCTCGTTGATTAGACGTCCAAAGATTTTAGGGAAGTTTACGGCAATAATCCTAAAACTTTTTTTTTTTTAAATTTTAACTCCTAAAATTTTTAACTATCTTAATTAGTCAAAGATAAATATTTTGAACTAAATTACCCTTTCATCATCTCTCACCTAATTCGAATCTCTTCGATCTCGTAATCTACCTATCAACGGCTGGAAAGAATCATCAATATCAACTAGAACAAAACTTAGGTTAGTTATTTTGATATATTTAATTAGTTTGAGAATGAAATTTGACAATAATGATACTAGTAGTTTGACAACTATAGTAGTGGTTGTTTTGGAATGATTATGGAGTTTGATGGGTTTTTGATATCATGATGTGCGCTTGTTTGATATTATGGAATTAGTTGCTACCGATCACGCTAATTTCGTGCGATGGACATAACTCATCGCACATGTTTGTGTGATGAGGATCTCGTTGAACACAATTTGATAGTTGGTGCCATGAGATGCATGTCGCAGAACGTTATAGATTGCGTGCAATCCCAATGTTACTCCCGTCTCGCACCAAAATTTGATAAAAATTTAGTTCACATTTAAATTGTATTTTTTATTAATAATTTGATAAATGTTAATTATAATTTATATATATATATATATATATTTTTTACATAGGTACATGGTAAAAATTAAATTGACAAAGCGTAATTGCTCGAACAGAGGAAGGAACCAGGCGTGATGAAGATACCCCCGCTAATCGTTCACTACAATAAAAATTGCTTTTAGTTAAATTATGCAATGGCATGTTCTTACACAATGCGATACAATGTTAATTTTCAGTAACACATTTTAAAAAAATGCTACAATAAATGTTTAAGTGATAATATTTTACTTTTATAGCATTCTATATTTTTTTAGTAGCATTTTTTTAAATGTCATGTATTATATTAACTAATGTAGCTATTTTAAAATGCTACCAAAAGAGCACACCTTTGTAAGACTTGAAAAATGCTACAAAAAATAAAAATAATAATTATATAAATATACCACCAAAGTTAGAAGCACGCGAGCACTCTCTTTTCCCAAAAATTTTATATTTTATAATAGGACAACCCAAAGCCTAATCGGCTTCTTTTCTCTCTCTTTGGATTTCTCTCAAAATCCTTCCATTTAATCAATTTCTTTTGTTTCCTCGATTTTATAACTTAAACAAATCTCTCAAAATCAATAAGTTTTGATCAGTAAATCTCTTTTTGTCTTAGAGCTTATTACTACAAGATCTCTCCTCAAAGTTTTCTCATTGATATTTGCACGTAAGCTTCAATTTTTTTATTTAATTTAGTGGATTTAGGGTTTTCAATTTTTAATATATAATTTCTCATGTTGATTACATTTTTATTTGAGCAATTTTTTACATGTTTGGTTCATTCTTTTATTATTATTATTATTTAGGAGTGACTGTAAAAATTCTCATTTATGCCTTAACAATATGAAATTTTATATATCAATCACATAATAAAAGATCGAGTAAATTCATTTTCGTATATGTTGATTTTGTTTTGAAATTGTGTAGGGCACATCAATTTTCTTTATTATTATTATTATTTTTTTTTGTGGATTTGAAAGAAAACTATGTAACATTGTAAATAGACTTTAAATTCATTGTTGTTAGGTCTTCCAAATTTTTGTCATTTTTTTTCCTTTTTTCTGATTTTTGCGCTGGATTCGTGGTTATTTCTCAAATTATCTCAACAGATTTGCTAAAACTTAAGCTATTAAATGTTCATGTGCTTATGATTATTATGTCTATGCCGATTACGTATTGAACTTATGAACTTAGCATTTTGATGATATTATTCAGCCAATTTATTGATAACATTGGTATTTCTAGGACTGGAAAAAAAAAAAAAAGATCAGATGAAATAATAATTTCTAATGAAGCCCACTAGGTGTATGATGAAATGCATTAGAGAAAAAGAATTGTCTTATCTTTTATTTTGTGGTGTATTCTATTGAATCTTTTATTTTTTGTAAGTTGTACCTACATCTTTAATAAAGTGACTATAAGAAAAGGTTTTTAAATACTACTTCCATCAATGGATTGTAATCGTCACATTATCAATGCAACATGTCCAAAGATTACCTTCATTATTTGGCCCCATAACTGCTAGGGCTCAGAATACGCCAACCAACATTGTTGCAGGTGGTCTTGTTAGAATCTTTAATTAATTCTCTTTCATCTATTCCATAATCCAAGGCCTGGAAGGGGGAATTTGTCAATTGCTTTCTCATACAATGATTCATTTGCAACCTGCAAGCTAAAAGAATTGATCTTTAATAGCCAGAATTTTGTCTAGAGCTGTGAAATTTATGGGTAGCATTGGTATCTTAAAGGAGGATAGACTTGAGTTGAGATAGATTTTTATGATTTCACATTATATGTGGACTTTCTTTTACCAATTTCAGTTTTGCTTTTGTTGGATGTACGCCTGATTCTGTTGCTTTGGCACTTTTCTCAATGAGTTCGTTTCATTTTTTTGTGTACTTAAGTCCATGAAGATCAACTCATCTTACTAGTTAGAATAATGGTTGTTATTGCATTATTCTAACCAATGGATGCTTAAGTGAGATAAATAAGTAAAAACTTATCTTACCAAATTTAGTCTCATCTTGTAGTTTTTTTTTTTTTTTGCTTGGTTTATTAATTTATTGATAAATAAATTTTTATTAATTTAGAGAGATTTTTTTAAGAAGAGCTTTATTTATATATTTACTTACTTATCTATAAAAGAGCACAAATCATACTTGCTCAAGTCAATAACATATGCTCTAACGGCTATTATTCATAATAATGTAACTTAGTAGAAAAAATTTAATTATATTATATCTTTTTTTTAATTTACTTTATATGATTATGTACATATATATCGTTATTGTGTAATTCTTTGATATTAAAAAATAAGAATACAAAAGAATAATTTCTCAAGTTTTATTAAATTATCTTTTTAATTTTTAGTCTCAAATTATTAGGAAAAGGATAAAAAAAAGCATCTTTAGAAACATATTCTATAAAGAGTTGAATTCATTTAATCATATATATATATATATAAATCAATAGCTGCGCATGATATTAACTTCAAATGTGATGAAGCTACCTTACATCGGTATATATCTCATTTAATCTAACCATTTTCCACTTTACATGTAGTACTTTCTTTTAATATTATTTACCTTTTTTTTTTTCTTTCTCTCAAATGTGACATAAAGGTTTAAGTTTGAAAATATCTTAAAACTCAAAACAATAATTTACCTAACTTTTTAAAAGCTAACTGCTAAAGATGCTCTATTAGACAATGATATCCTAGTTATATACAATAAAAGTAATATTTTTTGTTGCGTCGATAATAAAGATATCCTAGTTATATACAATAAAAGTAATATTTTTTGTTGCGTCGATAATAAAGTTATCATTCAGCATTTTAAAATATGAAAATATATAGAAGTTGATGGTTGTAAATTGAGTGAATGAAAATATTTTTATGAAATTTTAAAAATTTGGTACTTGTTATCTTATTAAGATTATATTACTGTTTGAACTTAATCTTGAATTTCCTAGAACTGCCACTCTCCTACTTGAAAGTCATTTAAATTTGTATTAACTGCCTATATATTGAATAACAGTTGTACACAAGAACTATTGTTCATTATAGCAATTTGATTGAAAATGCAGCTGCACTAGTTTCCTAGATGAATTTTCCTAAATGTTTGTTCTCATATGACCCAAAATGCTGCGATATCAATTGTATTCCATGGGGTACGACTACTCCACATCTCCCAACAAAATTCAAGCAGTCTACAAAACACTCCTTGTGGAAAGAAACTCATTTCGCCACAAGGCTTTTGATGAGGTTCAGGTCAATGAATTTGGTGTGTTAGATATCTCCCCAAATACTGGTGGGCGTAGATTTTTAAACTAATGCTACTGAGTGTATGTATGTTGATTCAAAACATTAGTACATGCATGAGTTTGTAGGAAAGAATATTCTAAGATTATTTCTGCATCATCATTTGTAGTTGTACCCTCTCTAATGAAATTGAAGGTGCAATCAGCGACGAAAATGAAGCCAGAAATGTACAAGCATGAGGCAGTTTTTCTAGAAGATTGATATTTTTTCTTCAACTAGCAAACCATACAAAGCTATCCAAAGCAAACCTGCAAGTCCAGGGCTTAAATAGAATACTTCTAAGCATAAAACAGTCATTAAAACACAACATATATATACATACCAGCAAATTCAAAAAGTTGAAAAAGGAATACAACTATTCAAGTTTGTAGACAATATTGCAACCATGGCATCAATCATAGAAAATCCTTGAAATCTGCTAAACAAAACAATGTCCTGTCTCATGAATCAATACTGAATTACAGTTGAAATTGAAAGTCCGGCCAGTGTTGTTTCCCTCTCCGATTTTGCCTACACAAGTAAAGGGAAATGAGAATCATAAACGAAAATATGCTTTTACAGTTCTAATTATTAGATAAATATAGAGGGATCTTTCTTTGTTTCTCTACTGCAATGTGTTGCTATCCCACTCTGTTTGCCTCTTTAAGTATATAGACAAAATTTGGACATTAGAAGTAGCCACAATTATTTTGGCATTTGTATGACCCTTTCAAGGTTTTACTATAGATATAAATCGATTGAGAAAGTGGAAAAGAAAAGGGCATATAATATATTAGGCAAGTAACTCAAGTATGAGTTACGAGATAAGATTAAAACTCACCCAATTCAATCCATCAGATTCCGTAAGGATATAACTGGATGTCATACCGCCACTCCATATCCTCAAAAGTCCGTAGCCTTTGTCTCAATTCTGTCTGAGGCCAGTGTAAATCCAATTTGCGCAAGCTCTTTATGCACCATAGCTCTTCTGGAAGCTTTCTCAAATAAGCACAAGGGTTGACAATTAAGCTTTCAAGTTTTGGCATTGCTCCAGCCCCCATCGTCCACTCATCTAGCCAATACATTGATTTCAGGTGCAATACCTTAAGCTCTGGAAAGCCACCAGAGCCAACACAAGCCAGCTTTCTTCCTGAATATGAGTTCTGCTTCAGTTTCAGCACTTGTAGGTGTGGAAGTTTTTCTAATGTTGGCATGGGATCCTCCATTAGCTCAGTATTTGATAAGCTCAGTTGTTTCAGACTTGGAGGAAACTGGTATTCAGAGAGGACCATATGTGAGAGATTGCTTTCATTCAGCAGCTTCAAGCATTCAAGTTTTTGTAGTTTGCATAGGCTTTTGGAAACCACGGACTGATAATAACTCAAATTTCCAGATATTCTTAGAGTTTGAATATTTGGTAGTCTGCCCAATATATCAGGAGTACAACTACTAGGGTGTAAGGCTGATATGAAAATGAGATTTTTCAAAGAGCTAGAATATTTTTCTGGTGGTGCAGGCAGAGTGATGGAACCAAAGTTTAGATGCATGAGTTTCTGCATCAACCAAATATCCTCTGGTGATTGATCTATGTAGCTAGATGGCATTTCTAGTGTTTGAAGGTTTAAGAGGGTGCATAGCAGTGCAGGAAGACATTTGAGCGAGGGGATAGTCAATTTCAAATACTTCAAATAGAATAAATTTTCTAATCCGGGTGGATACTGATCGAGAACTGCAGAACCCATGGACAATACCCGGAGGTATTTGCACCTTTTACAAAAACTCTCGCAATCTATCGGATCAAGAAGATCGCTTTCCGAACTGTGATTCAGAAAAGAATGGAGATACATGTCAGAGTGCTCTAAAGGAAAGAAATCAGTCAGATCTTTCAAAATGATGCACCGTTTAGCATTTGCCAGTGATTTCACTTCTTCGTTAGGGCTCTCGATAAATCCTGTCTTTGCTGACACCCAAAATAACGCAGAATATACTAAACTTGTAACATAACACGCTTTAATTGTGCCTCCGGCACTTCTCTTGCTCACTTGAATGAAACCGCGATCGATTAGTTCTTTCAAGAAATGTTCGGCGGTTTCCTCACTGTCATTTGGTATCAAACCTTCAGCTAACCACAATTGACATAATTGCCTGCCAGATATCTCAATGTTTGGAAGAAAGACACACAAGTAGATGCAGCAGAGTTTCAAGTAAAAAGGTAACTCCAACACCGAATAAATTCGACTCCCTATGGTCAGAACCACTTTTATTTTAATATAATTTTCTAATGGCGTACTTCCATAGTGGAGGATGAACATTTGCCAGCCTTATTATTTTACTGTAATCAACGGTCCTCCAACGAGAACTGAATTTGAACGAATCTTCTTTCCATTTTCCAATTCGAATGAGGCAAGGAGGTCAGGATTAGTGGCCGTTATCAATACTCTGCTTCCATTCTGATTATCAGGAAGAACTTCTTCAAGATCATCCCATATTTCACTCTCATCGAAGACATCATCAAGCACAATAAAGTACTTCTTGGTTGTTAGGTAATCACGAAGAATAGTTTTCTTCAATTCTAGTTTTCAATTCATAATCTTCACCACCATTAATTACACTAACCCGGGATGGAGGCATCACCGACTTGATTATCTCATCCAATATCTTGCCAAAATCGTAGATTATTGAAACCCTGACCCAAGCGAGACAATCAAAATAAAACCTGACATGATTATTGTTGAAAGTATCAGCAGCAAAAGCAGTCTTATCGAAGCCACTGCTGTCGAAAATTGCAACCACTGAAAGCTGAGGATGTCCTTCAATCAGTAAATCAAAGAACTCCTCTCTGCCCCTTTCGAATTCACTCTCATCAAGCCCAGCTTGTCTCTCATGTTTGTCCTTTCCTTTACTGATATCAAAATCATTGTCGCCGGGTGGAAGTTGTTGTATCCGATTTCTAATATCAATGAATTTACTGTGAAGTCCAACAAGAAGAGCCTTGCAAGTAACGCTTTCACTTTCACTTGTCTGCTGTTGCATGCTGTTGATGAAGAATGTGTCAATGGCTTCCTCAGATTCATGGACTAAGTAATTGATGTCCTCTAGAATTTCCAAAATTTCTGGTCTTTTAACATTTGCTTCTAAGCCCGAGAGTTGCCAGGTATGCATCTCGTCTTCATCGAGTTCGTCAACGAATTGAATCAAACAACAAGCCAAGTCGCCTTCATAGTTCCCCAGCAGAGTAGTAATAACTTCAGTCTCCGTAAAAAGCTTTTGAAAAAGTGGGGTTAAATTTGTTGAACCAGGCAAAGTCAACGAGCCTTCTTCACCTGCCAACACCCTTTTCAACCTCTCACAAAATAGTCGGAGGTGGACGTCCAGCATATCTCCTTCTATCAGTAGCACTCAAGAGGTATTGCTATTTGCTCCAAGAATTGTTAAAAGGATTGGTTCTATCTCAAAGTGATGAGTGCTTTAAAATTAAACACAATGGAAGAATTTGCAAGGAGTGTGCTAAGAAACTGGCTAAGTGGCTAATTTCCATTTTCTACAAATATGATATTATTGATCTTTCTCTCCCTCAGAAACATGATACACGTCATTTGAGTGAAAAGTCGAAGACGCGTGCCTTTTGAAAAGAATAGGTATCCAATAGCCATCCAGCCTTTATCATAATTACCATGACATAACTGTTGGTGCTTAAATAACTTTTTGTACACAACGATCAGTGCATGCGTAATGATGATTAAATTAGTTTTAGGAATTCAGTTGAGAAAAGGATGATGAAGATTGCTTAGATGTGTAAATAGTGTAAACATTTTCCTATTACGAATATATATGTATGTCTTCAATTGGGTTATCGCCTCTCACAATGTTCCTTTCATTTAAGCTATTGGATCAAGATTCGAATTTTATCCATCAATAAAAATAAATAATTCTTATAAAAATAAAATAAAGATAAACAATTGTTTGGGTAATTATCGGGCAAGTCTCCTTGAGGCCATTCCAACTCGAATAAGACACCCTAGGGTCAATTCAACTCGAGCAAAGTCCCGACCACCGGCACGAAGACGGCCTCACTAGACGATAAAGCTGGTCAAGGTCGAGGAACTCAGGACCGTCCGAGCACCGAGCTCTCTTGCTTGCTCGAGGTCATCAGGCCCGGTCAAGGCTGGACAAGGACGAGGAGCTCGAAGGCTGGTCGAGACCCGAGCTCACCTTTTTGCTCGCTGCAGTCAAGTCCTCGAGCATAACTGGGCCACGCCAGTCATAGGACAAATGGAACGTGAGACCCGGCTCAGGGCAATCCGACCCGTTTTCTCATAATCCCAACACACGTCTCAATGACTGATCAGGGTCCCACATGGTATGGTGGTGGTACTGTTGCCGATGGCCGGCACATGCCCACACGGTGTTATCATTCCTAGCGCGCATGCCCGACATTATGATTTGGCCATGTGAACCATGCTAAGGAGACAGCCGCGCATCCCTAGGGAATATTACGCTAATCCCGGCTGTCAGAGGGACCCAGACACCACTGACGTGGGAGCGGATGATCCAGGAGAGAAAGGGCGGGAAAAAGGAAAAATAAAAGGAAACGGACAGGTAAATTGCGGGGGTTTCGAAAATTCACACAGGTTCTTCTGATTCTTCCGAATTACATTATTCATAGAGGAAGGCAAAAATACCCCTTCCATTCTTCCGGTCTCTCCAACTAGAAGGGATACAAAAACAACAACCCGATTACTGACTTGAGGTTTGGAGGGTTTTTGCCGGAACAACATCCGGCGACCCCTGACTCTATTTTCTGTGAGTACAGGTCCGGGAGACTTCGTTCTAGTAAAGATAGAGGAACTGGAATTGAGGGGCAGTCCTGTTCGAGCTCGAGTTAACCGCGAGTAGAAGGTTCTTGACACTATTTGAAGGGACGCGGGAAAATAACATCAACATTTTTGGTGCTAACTGTGGGGATCAATTCGAAAAGCTTGATTTCCCAACATATTCAAAGGACACAACACAGCGATGAGAGGAAACAGCTGAAGAGGAGTGAGTCCAGAGGAATCGGTGACTTTGAGGGAAGTGGCCAATGAGGCTCAGAATAGAGAGATCCAGGAGAGGATGGATCGGATGGAGAAGCAGATGGAGATGCTGACATCCATCTTACAAGAACTAAGGGAGGGGCAGAGGAAAACATGCAACGATGTCCCTGAGTCCAGCCGTGGGAACGCTCCTGTCAGGGAATAGGCTGAAGACGAAGCTCAGAGATTGAGGACACCAAATGTAGCTGGGAGAGAGGAGATGAACATGGAGGAGAGGGAGTCCCGTCAGCATTTACATGAGACAGCACCAACCTCACGCGCAGAGGAGCTAGAGTGGGAGGTGCGTCGGTTAGCGCAGGTTGTAGAAGATCTCCGAGGAAACGGGAAAAGCCCAGGTTGGAGGATAATGTTAGACAACGAATCTCCACTCTTAACGGAAATCATGGGTGTCACGATTCCCCGTGACATTCATTTTCCAGACCTAAAGTTTTCAGGGAAGAATGACCCGTTGGTGCACGTAGAGCGGTTCAACGACATGATAGGTGTACAGGGCCTGTCGGCAGCCCAGAGGTGCAGAGCCTTCCCGCTCACTCTTGAGGGAAGGGCAAGAGAGTGGTATCGTAGGCTGCCACGGGGAAGTATCCTGAGCTTCGAATAGATGTGCAGAGAGTTTGCGGAGCAGTTTCAGGGTGCGATTACCCCTGAAGATGATATGATGGAGCTATCGGAGATAAGGTAGAGGGAGGGAGAACCCCTCCGAGAGTTTGTCAAGAGGTACCACAGATCGGTCCTAGATCTTGGTGCGTTTAATCATCCCCAGGCATTGAGAGGACTGAAGGATTGGATCAGGATGGGGAGGCCATGGTACAACCTACGAAGCCCTTCGATTCGTTCGTATTCAGATGCGTATGAACAGGTGAAAATGGATATGGTGATCGAAGAGGAAAAGGCTGCAAAGCTGAGAAGTGAACAGGGCTGTGGAGTAAAGAGGAAGGAGAAAGGAGGTCCTGCCCGAGGAGCGCTGGCTTCAAAAGCGACAAGGGATTGGGTTGCCCATACAACCCTTACGAGAGCTCCCCACGCGGATGATTCCCGCCACCCCGCGGTCTCAGTAGGGATCACGGGGAGTAGAGGCGTCCAGCGACCACTCATCCCACGACCGACCACCAGCGGACTGCGATGAACTACAACAGGGCAGATCGTCCATTACCACCCGCACCAAGAAGTTTCCAAAGGGACCGGGCGATAGAGATGGTGGAGCAGAGCCCCGCTTATGGACGATACACGAAGTTGAAAGTGTCTCTCGAAGAGATACTCCAGTGGCGAAGAGCGTGGACTCATCGAGCCCCAATACTGGAGTGGCCAAGTTGGGTCGGCAAGCGAGACAAGGGACGGTTCTGCCGCTTCCATGGTGACCACGGCCACTCCACGTCACAGTGTCGAGATTTGAAGAACCAGGTGGAGGATCTGGTCAGAAACTGGTATTTGGACGAGTTTATCGAAGGAGGACACCCGGTGGTTGAGCAACAACCTGAAGAGGATGACCGAGATTATGACGTAGAGTTGGAACCACAGGTTACAAGGGTGATCTTAGGAGGGCCCACAATGGCGGGAAACTCAAATAGGGCCCGAAAGAACTATAGCAGATATGCCGCTGCTGGCTGAGAGGTCCTATTCACTGCCCCCGCTGCCAAAAAGGCCAAGGTCCGGCAGGTGCCCATTATGTGGACGGAGGAAGACGATGAGGGGGTGCTGTCCCCCCATGAGGATGCCTTAGTTGTGAAAGCCAACATTGCTAATAAGGAAGTTGACCGAATACTGGTAAACTCGGGAAGCCCGGTGGATATTCTTTTCAAGTCCACACTTAAGGATTTGGGAATAGCAGGTACGAGCCTCGAGCAGACGAGCACTTCCTTGAAAGGATTCGGGGGAGGGAAGTTGATACCTCGGGAATCATCAAGTCGGCGGTAACCATGGGCTCGAGGCCTTTCGAAAAGAATATGATGTTAGACTTTGTGGTGGTAGATGAAGCCGACCCATATCAAGCGATCTTGGGAGGCCGTTTATGAGGATCGACCGGTCAGTGCTGTCCACCCACTACTTGGCACTAAAGTATCGAGTGAATGGAGTATGTAGGGGTCGTAAAAGGCAGCCGGAGGGTGGCGAGGAGCTGCTACTGTCGTGGCGTGAAAGAAACCATCGCAGATAACCTCAGCTGGACTCGGGGAGAGTCGAGGAATGGAAGGCGAGGCCGGCTGAGGAGGCTGGAGGAGGTCGAGTGAGGAGTAGGCGACCCAGAAGAAAATCCGGATCGGCTCGGGCATTAGCGGCGGTTGAGAGAAAAGGCGGTGGAGTGTCTGCGAGCACACGCGGATGTGTTCGCATGGACGCATGAGGATATGCAGGATTGACCAGTGGCGTGTCACGGTGGCATCTGGAAGATCTTAGCGTGAGCGAAGAGGAGATCGTCGACCAGAGAGATATGAGGCCATCAACTGCGAGGTGGAGAAGCTGCTGAAGCGGGATTCATAAGGGAGGTCTCCTACCCCGAATGGATCTCGAATGTGGTGTTGGTAAAGAAGGCAAGTGGGAAATGGAGAATGTGCGTGGACTTCACGGATGTGAACAAAGCTTGCCTTAAAGATAGCTTCCGTTGCCAAAGATAGACCAAGCTGGTGGATTCTACGGTGGAGCACAGGTTGCTTAGTTTATGGATGCATTCTCGGGATATAACCTGATTCCATGCACCGATCGGACGAGGAGTGCAGACGCTTCATCACCGACCGAGGGACTGTCTTGCTACAAGGTCATGCCCTTGGCTCGAAGCATGCGAGGGCAACATACGGAGGCTGGTGAACAAGGTCTTGAGCCATTGACCGGTCGAGCGATGGAGGTGTATGTGGACGACATGATCACCAAGTCGAAGGACGCGGAGGAGCATGTAAGGCATTTAGAGGAGACCTTTGCACTCTTAAGAAAGTCTGGGATGAAACTAAACCCGGAGAAGTGTGCCTTTGGGGTTGGTTCGGGAAAATTCTTGAAGCTTCGTGGTCGGTCACTGAGGGATCGAGGCCAATCTAGAGAAGATAAGAGCGATGGTGGAGATGAAGTCCCCATGACCTCGAGGAGATACAAAGTCTTACTGAGTGGCTGGCATCCCTCAGCGGGTTCGTATTTCGAGATACGGATAAATGCTGGAGTCTTCTTCCGGAAATGAAGAAAGGCGGGAAGACAAAGTGGGCGCTTGAATCTGGCAGCGTTCCAACGAGTTGAAAGAATACTTGTTGAAAGCTCCATTCTGTCTACACCTCGAGCGGGGAGGTATTGTTTCTATATTTAGTTGTGTCCCAATGGGCAACGAGTTCGGTTCTGGTAAAGGAGGAGTCAGGGGTGCAGTACCCCGTCTATTATACGAGTAGAGCTTTATTGGAAGCTGAAACAAGATATCCATCGATGGAGAAGTGGCACTAGCCCCTGTAATAGCGGCTCGAAAATTGAAGCCCTATTTCCAAGCACATTCTGTAACGGTTCTAACGAACTAGCCCATCAGGCAAACTCTGTATAAGCCTGAGACTTCTGAAAGATTGGTAAAATGGTCAGTGGAGCTAAGTGAATTCAACATCAACTACCAACCCGAGCGACCATAAAAGTCATGGTCCTTAGTCGACTTCGTGGTCGAGTGCTGCTGCGAGGATGAGGAGGCAGAGCGAGCCCCACTGATTCCGGGCCTCGACCAACACATGGATAGTCACAGTAGATGGATCTTGTGGAAATCAAGGAGGAGGGGCAGGAGTTGTGCTCCTTAGCCCTGAAGGGGCAGAGATGCAATATGCTGTGAAATTAGAATTCGAAGTTACCAACAATCAGGCCGAGTACGAAGCTGTAATAGCGGGATTGAAAGCAGATGAGGTAAAGCTTCGAACAGACTCACAGCTGGTGGCAAACCACCTCGACGAAAGCTTCCAGGCGAAGGGGGAGAAGATGGATGCCTACCTACGGAAGGTGAAGCAGCTAATGGAGAGCTTCTGAGCTGTCGAGGTGGAACAGATCGCAAGGGGAAATAATTTTCGAGCTGATATGATAGCTCGCATAGCCGCCACCTCCGACCCAAAATACCGAAGTCTATTCCTTTGGAAATCAAGATCTGCTCGAGCATCGAGCAAGGGGACGAAGTGATGAGCTTATCGTCGAGCAGCAGCTGGATGGAACCAATTGTTTCTTACCTCAAGGAAGGGACGGTGCCGGCCGATAAGAAGCAAGCAAGGAAGTTGAAGTGTAAAGCGGCCATGTACACTCTCATCGACGGGGTCTTGTACAGACGGGGATACACCCTCCCCTTGCTACGGTGCTTAGATCAGGAGGAGGCTGATTATGTCCTCCGAGAGATACACGAAGGAATTTACGGGAATCATTCTAGCGCGAGGTCCTTGGCTTTCAAGGCCTTGAGGCAAGGATACTTTGGCCCGCATGCATCAAGATGCTCAAGAGAAGACCAGAAGCTGCAAGAGCTGCCAAAGTTTTGCCAATTACTTGACTCAGCCTCCAGAGAACCTTACAGTGATGAACTCACCATGACTGTTTGCTCAATGGGGAATTGACTTGATCGGGCCATTGTCGAAGGGGAAAGCATCTGCCACCCACGCCATAGTCGCAATCGATTATTTCACCAAATGGGTCGAAGTGAGAGCCTTGAGCAGTATCACAGAAGGTAAAACCACTGACTTCATCTGGAAAAATGTGATTTGCAGGTATGGGATTCCTCATGCATTGGTCACAGACAATGGGAGACAGTTTGATAACGGCAAGTTCAGAGACTTCTGCCAAAATCTAGGGATAGAGCTGAAGTTTTGCTCCCCTTCACACCCGCAAGCCAATGGACAAGTGGAAGCCGCGAATAAGACCATAAAGCGTCTCCTGAAGACCAGACTTGGAGAGTAAAAGGGAGCCTAGGTGGACGAGTGCTGGCGTCTTATGGGCTTATAGAACCCACATAAGCGGCCACGGGAGAAACCCTATTCTCCTTGGCGTTTGGAGTCTGAGCGATTGTTCCTGCTGAAATAGGAATGGGGACACATCGAGCGGAGCACTTCGATGAGGAGCAAAACAACGAGCGGATGTGTGCAGGTCTGGACTTCTTTGGAAGAGAAGAGAGAGAGGTCATTGCTAAGATCGCGAGAATACCAGCAGAAAGTGGCTCGTTATTACAACCGAAATGTGCACATTCAGTCGGTTCTAAGTGGGTGATTGGGCACTCAGAAGAGTCAATCAGAACACGAAGGACCTGAGGCAAGGTGTATTAGGGCCGAATTGGGAAGGTCCTTATCGAGTCACTCAAATAGCCGGACCAGGAGCATACCGGCTAACCCATCCAGATGGGCGAGAAGTTAAGAGGCCATGGAACGCACAACTCTTGATAAAATACTTCCAGTAAGTTTCCTTGTGTTGTAAGCGTTAATGTAAAATTCCTTCCCAAAATGGGAATGTGTAAAAACTTGAATGTATGTAAGAGTAAGAAAAACATTTGTAAAATTAAGTTGAAGCCAAGCAGCTCGTGAAAAACGCAAAGGCCAGAAGTCCCAAAGCCTAAGCCTCGAGGTCGGACGGTGCAAGCGTGGCTAATTGCGGTAGGCGGAAGAAGCTCATGAAGACAACACGAGGCCGAAGTCCCAAAGCCTAAGCCTCAGGCGGACGGTGCAAGCGTGGCCAATTCAAGTCGGCGGAAGAAGCTCATGAAGGCAACACTAGGCGGAAGTCCCAAGCCTAAGCCTTAGGCGGGACGGTGCCAAGCGTGCCAGTGGAGGCCAGCGAAGAAGCTCATGAAGGCAGCCAAGGTCGAAGTCCCAAGCCTAAGCCTTGGGTGGGACGGTGCCAAGCGTGGCCAATGCAGGCGAGTGAAGAAGCTCATGAAGGCAGCCTTGAGGCCGAAGTCCCAAGCCTAAGCCTTAGGCGGCACGGTGCAAGCGTGGCCAATTGCAGGCCGGCGGAAGAAGTTCATGAAGACAACGCAAAGGCCAGAAGTCCCAAAGCCTAAGCCTTAGGCGGGACGGTGCCAAGCGTGGCCAATTGCAGGCCGAGCAGAAGAAGCTCATGAAGACAACGCAAAGCCGAAGTCCCAAAGCCTAAGCCTTAGGCGGGACGGTGCCAAGCGTGGCCAATTGCAGACTGAGCAGAAGAAGCTCACGAGGAACGCTAAGGCCAGAAGTCCCAAAGCCTAAGCCTTAGGCGGGACGGTGCCAAGTGTGGCCAATTGCAGGCCGAACAGAAGAAGCTCATGAAGACAACGCTAAGGCCAGAAGTCCCAAAGCCTAAGTCTTAAGCGGGACGGTGTCTAGCGAGGCCAATTGCAGGCCCGAGCAGAAGAAGCTCACGAAGAACACTAAGACCAGAAGTCTCAAAGCCTAAGCTTTAGGCGGGACGGTGCCGAGCGAGAGCCAATTGTAGGCTCGAGCAAGAAGAGCGCGAGGAGATTACACATAATTAAAACGCGAGCGAAAATCGAGCTCGAAGCCAATGAGCTCGCAAAATAAAAAGCTACAGAGCACGAGCAAAACGTTGAATCAAGTAGACCGAGCTCACGAGACAGGCAGAAGGCTTTTTAGCCTAACTCAAGGCAAATCTTTGCCATGCATAAAGATGATACAAGCAGTAATAAGCTTGGACATAAAATAAAATGAAAGTCCAACACTTATAAAATTCCCACTTAGCGAGCACATGGAGTCAATCCCACACATAAAACACAAGAATATATACACGGGTACAGAAATGAGTTATCCAATATATGTTCTTTATTTATTGAAACGATTAAAAGTACAAGGGACAAAAAAAAAGAGAGATAGTTCAAGCAGCAGGGGCATCATCGGCAGCAGCAGGAGGGGCACCATCGGCAGCAGCAGGAGGAGCATCTTCAGCAGCAGCAGGGGGAGCGTTAGCAGCAGGGGGAGGAACAACTTCCCCAGGTTCAGTCTAGGGCTCGGAAGGGGAAGCTTCAGACCCTTGGATGGGGACATCGTGAATGCGCATGTACTCAGCAACACCCGCTTGGACCTTAGACAGGTCGACCTCGTGATGTACCTTGCTCAAGGCATACACGAGGTAGTCATAGCTGAAGGTCACCCCATCGTTGTACTCGGTTGCGAGTCGGACCTTCAAAGAATCTATCTGCAAGTTTCCCCCTCCATGGTCTTCTTAAAGGAGAATCTCTGGATGTCCAAGTCCTTCCGAGCCTCGAGCAACTCTTCATGGATGACAGACAGCTCCCTCTTGAATTGGGTAGCCTTAGAGTCCGACACCGCTGTCCTCTCTGCAAAGGTTGTGTTCTTCTCTTGAAGCCTCGTGTTCTCCTCTTTCAACTGCCCAATACTCTACTCCAAGCTTCGAATCTCTGCTCGAAGTTCCTCCTGAGAGTCTTAGGTCTTGGCCTTGAGCACAGTCACGATGGCTGAAGCTCGGGAGGAGGCGGCTGGAGAGCACTAAGCAGACTCGTCGACATCATGGGACTCCAGCCCATCCGAGAATCATGCGTTCATCTCCCGGTAAAGTTCCTAAGGTAGGGTTCGGCGGGGTTAGGCAGACCACTGCTCCTGCGCACTTCGGGTCGAGGGCGGCTGAAGCTGCGATCCTCGGACGCCTGCGAGGAGGACCTTCTTCTGCTCGTTCTACCTGCTGAGCAGAAGGGGAAGTTGGAGCAAGTGGGGTGTAAGCAGCTCATTCTACCTGCTCGTTCTACCTGTTTCGGCTCGGGGTCTCTTCGAGGTACTCGCACCTCCGGAAGTCCCTACACGCCTATGCATCATTTCGAGCACCCCCCTCATGTCTTCCCCTGGCACCAGACCGAACTCCACAAAATTTTGGGGTGTAAGCAGCTCCCTGCACGAGCTCGCGTTATCAAGAGCGGTTCTTACGTGTGACTGAAGCTCTTCCCCAATTCTGTAATAAGCACCCCAAGAAACTGAAAAAACAATCAAGGCAGAATAATGAGAACAGATAGGAGCAGAAGAACTAAAATGAGAATTCACTGGACAGATAAACAACCTGGAGTGCAAAAATGCAGTGGAACCGGAGGGATCCCTTCGGCGAGAGGTGCAGCGTGCCCCCATTCCCCCCCAACTTGGAAGAATTTGCTCTTCCAATTGCCACCAGAAGTTGGGAGATCAGTGATGGGCTTTTTACCCTTCAGGCTGGAGGTAAGATAGTACCAACCAGCATCCTTCGGGATGCACTTCAGCTGATAAAGGTGCTTTATTTCCCCTACCGAGGGTTCACCCAAATTGCACCATTTCCACAACACAAAAAGTCCGGAAAGGACCCTCCACCCATTTGGGTTCAACTGCCCCGGGGCTAGACGAAATTTGGACAAAACCCGGGCAAAGTAAGGCTGGAGAGGCAGCCTGACCCCCCATTTGAAGCATTCTAGATGGAAGGTCGTATACCCTTGAGGGGGACGGCTAGGGATATCACCCCTGCCCGGCAACCGTAAATCCACACTATCGGGTATATAATAGGTATGCTAAGCTTATTCAAATCTAAATGGGTGGTTTCACACCTCATTTGGTCAATGGGGTACCCCATACCCTCTGACCTTTGGCTGACCCTCTCCCACGATGCTGGTCGGGCCTCGCTGCGGGCAATATCCCTCCAGAACTAGAATCCCTCACTCGGAACTACACTAAGGGCTCTACTTCACTAGAAGAGGAAGATTCCTCGGGGGACATCCTACTGAGCTTCTTGGGTATCGGACATTTTTCCTAAAGTATAATCTACCCAATTGAAATCAAAACCTAGGAAGAAGGAAGAGCAGGCTGGTGAGAATAGAAAGAAGAATGGTTTGTACCTGAATACAGAGAAAGGTTTATACGGCCAGAAATCGCTCTAACACGGAAGAGGAAGACGAAGATGCACTTGCAAAAATTTCGGGTTTGAGTAAAAATGAGCAATAGGAAATACAGTGAAGAAATCAAGGGTTTTTAAAAGAAATGGGAAAGGTGCGTCACTTCAGCAGACGACACGTAGATCAAAGGGCGCGACCTTTCGAGTAACGTCCCTTCAAAATTTGAACGCAGGGCCAGGATCTATCCACATGTCCCGCATTAAATGTGAAATGATGGAAGCAGAAGACAGCTGGAAAACGTGGGGAAGTGGAAAAGGCCGGGAAGTTGGCCCATCACTAATTAGTTTCCAGTCTTATATCGTTTCACTCCAAAGACTAGAAACTGGGGGACTGGTGTTTGGGTAATTATCGGGCAAGTCTCCTCGAGACCATTCCAGCTCGAATAAGACACCCCGGGGTCAACCCAGCTCGAGCAGAAGTCCCGACCACCGGCACGAAGACGGCCTCACTAGATGACAAAGCTAGTCAAGGTCGAGGAACTCAGGACCGTAGGAGCTCGAAGGCTGGTCGAGACCCGAGCTCACCTTTTTGCTCGCTGCAGTCAAGTCCTCGAGCATAACTGGGCCACGCCAGTCATAGGACAAATGGAACGTGAGACCCAGCTCAGGGCAATTCGACTCGTTTTCCTAGAATCCCAACACACTTCTCGATGACTGATCAGGATCCCACATGGTATGGTGGCGGTACTGTTGCCGATGGCTGGCACATGCCCCCACGGTGTCATCATTCCTAACACGCATGCCCGACATTATGATCTGGCCATGTGAACCATGCTAAGGAGACAGCCGCGCATCCCCAGGGAATATTACGCTAATCCCGGCTGTCAGAGGGACCCAGACACCACTGACGCGGGAGCGGATGATCCAAGAGAGAAAGGGCGGGAAAAAGGGAAAATAAAAGGAAACGGACAGGTAAATTGCGGGGGTTCCGAAAATTCACACAGGTTCTTCTGATTCTTGCTTCCCTCTACTCTGATTCTTCCCGAATTACATTATTCATAGAGGAAGGCAAAAATATCCCTTCCATTCTTCCGGTCTCTCCAACTAGGAGAGATACAAAAAGAACAACTCGATTACTGACTTGAGCGTCAGAGGGTTTTCCGGCGACCCCTGACTCTGTTTTCTGTTAGTACATGTCCGGAAGACTTCCGTTCTAGTAAAGATAGAGGAACTGGAATTGAGGGACAGTCCTGCTCGAACTCGAGTTAATCGCGAGTAGAAGGTTCTTGATACTATTTGAAGGGATGCGAGAAAACAGTATCAACAACAATTATCAATTCTAATTGAAATGGAACTATATTTTCTTAAATTTCTATTAATCATCATGTACAAAAATTGTAAATAGTTATGCTGGGGTTTTTGGCTTCTTGAATTTGATGGGACCATTCGACTCATTTTAATTATTAAGTTTTTGGCTTCTTAAATTTAATGGGACCAATTGACTTATTTTAATTGCTATCTTTTTGTATGGGCCATCACTTCTCTTAAAACAGTTTGAAATAATAATTTTTTTAATTAAGTGGACTCAAATGAGTTCGCTTTCATTAGTTGTCACTCACTCTTCGCTTATCAGCCCATTTAATTTAAGCATGACAGATTATATTTGCATTTTTTAATTATCGAAGAAACTTAAGTGGTCTCTTTTCTCCCGAAGAAATATATAGATATTATAGGTTTTTAAAGAAATTAATTCTTTTTTTAAAATGATTTATGAGCATTTTAAATCTTATTTATTAATTTTTACATTTATTTATATTAATTACTTAATTTATTATTTTAATTAATAATATAGTTATAGATACAAAGTAGCAAACAAGCCATAATCTGAAATGCATGCATAGCAGTAACATTTTTTTATTACATATATTAATTATATAACAATAATCCATTTATCTAGTAAATATGGGGACTTACCAAACTTTAGATTGATAAAACAAAAATGAAAAATAAATAAGAGAACACAAATTTAGCGTTGTCTACTTTAAAAAAAAAAGTGGAAATTAAGAATTATATATATATACACACATACATATATTTGTAGTTGAAAAACCCATCTATTAGATAAGTTTCACAATTTTATGTTTTCTTTAAAACGAAAAACGATTAGCCATAATTGGTACCAAACATATCATTAATATCCCACATAGTTTCTTATTAAGAGCGTATTAGATATACATTTTACTGCATTAAGTATTTTAATTATAAAAGAAGTTGGTGCTCTCTCTATATAGAAAGGATAACTTTATTTTAATATTACCACTAAACTCTTACATGGAATTAGTGTAATGTCAAGAGAGCGTAACACAGTTTTCCATTACCATCTTTGAAGGTCGAAAACTATGGATCCCTGTATTTAAGAGTTGTTGTGAAATCATAGAATTCAGTTTCCTGACGTATATACTTATGCACGTATGAAAAAATAGAAAGTAAATTTACAATATACACTGTCACTACTTTCTGTATTTATTTATTTAATATTTAATATTTAATATAGTGTGAGGAAGAGAGAATAAAAGTTAAAGATGTTTAATTTTCAATTTCCTTATGTATATATTTATGCACGAATGACAAAAGCATAAATATATTGAAAGCAAATTTACAATCACACTTATTCATAATTGTTTAAGGGAAGATGCGTTAAATCACAACGGTTACTACTTACTACTTTATTATTATTATTTTTTAAGTACAATGTGAGGGAGAATAAACATTAAAAGTGAACCTTTTTGTTTTTAAGCGCTCTGCTGAAAGTCAAACTTCATTTGGCTAATCAATTTAGAAGTAAAGCAAAGAATAAAGTCCTGGATGTCTTTTGAAATTAGAAATAGATTTTATATGCTATAATTATATGATTATTTGGCAGTTCATAGACTTAAAAGACATGTTAAATTACAAAAGAGAGTCATTAAAAAAAAATAGAGTATTTGTGACGTCAAATAACAATTGGTAATTAAAATACTAAATATTTGAGATGATAGAAGTAAATATATCAAAGAAGGTAAGAGTGATACATAAACACATTACTATTAGTTTATCTTGATTTTCCCACTTCATTCATTTTCGATGCTTTACAAAAGAGATTCCTTTAATCCTTTTGGTTTTTGCGGCCCCTGCTAATCATACAAATCTCTATCCCACTTCTACAGTACAAAAAAGTTTATTGAAATTAAGCAATTGGTTTTTTAAATGAACGAATTGAGTTATGTGAAGGAAATAAAATTAAATTTTTTAATTTTTTAACTAAAATTTTTTAGGATCGATCTCATATAACATATAAAAATTAAATAATATATAAATTTATACCTTGATATTCTAAGGAGAAGAACAATTGAGAGTTGTATATCCGTCTCTAAATGATCTTCAAAGTTATGACTCAAGTTTGATTAAATACTGGACGTGTGAGCGTCTGTTTCATCACTCCCAATTGTAACTGGCTCCTCTTAGATGTTTTGTATTTTTTTTCTTAAAAGTCCTGGGATCCTCTCTCTCTTAAGAGAATAATGTCACTTTTATAACTGACTACTCTTAGATGTCTTTGTATTTTTTTTTTCTTAAAAGTCCTGGGATCCTCTTTCTCTTAAGAGAATAATGTTCCTTTTATAATATCTTATGAAAAGCTCTTGTATGTTAGGATTATGATTTCTATTTAAAATAGAATTTCTTTTTAATTATTCTCTTAAAAAATGTGTAACTAACTAGCAGATTATCTTATCTTGTAAAATATTACAAGCCCTCATTTACATTTAAATATAACATATTAGGCATTAACAAATATTATAATTATGATTTTCATCTAATATACTAGTTTTTCTTACTTTTGGGTTCAGTGATGGTATTGTCAATTAAATGAGCTAATCCGAGGATCATTTAGGAACATACAATAGTGGCTACAATAATTAAATTTGTAATTAAAAAATATAATTATTTAATTCCAATTCTACTCTACTATAAGATTGGAACTGACCTCCATAATTGTATGCTCGAATATAATTCGCCCAAGCTACATTGATTTCTTTACTGCACAATTCTTTGTACCACATCGTTAATTAAAATTGATATCTCAACTGTCCAATCAATTTAATTACATCTTGTTCCTTGATACTTACTGGTTTTCTCTAATGATTATTTTCAACATATTTATTTATGTTGAGACACTCAGTCGGAGAATTCTATGATTAAGATCGAAAACCCATCAAGAGATGTGTCGTACAAATTCTATATTGTTAATTTATAATTTTAATACTTGTAATTGCTCTCACCAAGATACTGGGTAATCTAGACTACATATGTATGTCATGTCCATTAGTAACTCAAATGAAATAACAACGACAATTATGAAATCATAACTAACTCAAGATTAAGATTACAGTAAATCAATGCCTATGAGATTTAATAAGTCTGACAGTTATTACTAGGTTAATTAAATTTCATATGTGATTCAGTTCAATGTAGACATACTACATCAATAAATTTATAAGATAACTTGTATTTATGTCTTCTGCGAATTCACATGGTGATCGCATAAATAGATATAATATGATTAAATGGACTTTACTCAAAATATTAATGTAATTTAAAATATCTAAGTAAATACTTGAAATATTTTATTAATCAGAAAATTAATATATTTTAAAGAGCACATAATCCCAATATTATGTTCATTAAGGTCATTGTCTATTCTTTCTATCAACCATTCATTTTGAGCATTAGTGTTCTGATATGAACTACTCCAATTATTGATGTAAATCCAGCCCCTGCATCTACACTTGAATATACGATACTAATAGCTCTTATTTGAGAATATAGAGGAATCTTTATTTGTTTCTCTATTGTTATATATTGGTATAAATTTCTTTACCTTAAAGTTTATATAATCCTACTGTTAATGAATTCACTGAGGCATTATTTGATTCAATTTCAGTGAAGTAATTATGGATGAAAAATAAATGAAGGATAACAATGATGCACAACTCGCTCAAGGCAAATTTTGTCTATATGTACTCCAAATTCAGCCAAACCATAGATGCATGAACAAAACTAAATTTTAGTTTTAATCATAACAAAATTTAAAAGGAAGTTCTTATTCAAGTTTGTCCCCAAAAGACAGCTGAAATGAACAATATTAACTATTGAATGGATTAATATAAAGTTATATTTGAAATGGAAAGCTTCGCTGCAGTTATCATGTTTCCTCTCTCATTTTCCTCGTAAACAAATTCAGTTTTAAACAATAACTAAAGCAACAACAATTTATTCGTCAAAGAAAACTTCCAAGTTTCAACTAACAAATCCTCTTCTCCAAACTAAAAAACTCACATCTCTATAATCATTCTACAAAATATTAGGATATAGGATGAATTTGTCCACTTGGTAAACATACTCATGCATAATATTACTAAAAATGATAAAATACACAATAATCATTATAAGAGTCATAAGTTAAAAATAGTATTTACAATATATTATATAAGTAAGATAAATCTCATTAAGTCATAACATAACAAACATTATACATAATCATTTAAGAAGTCATTTAACAATAAAATCATTCTTTTATTCAACTGCTAATGTCTTATAGTTTCATCTATACTGTAGTGACATTATTGTTACTCATTTTTCTCATAAAAACATGATTAACATTTAGAGAAAAGTCATGCCTTTTGGAAACAATACGCATACAATAGCTATCCATACAAAAACTGATGGTGATTAAATCGATTTGTTTCAATTAAAGCAATTTTTTTAAATAGATTTAAAGCAAAAATTTGAGGACTTCTGGCTAAAATTAGTTTCAGAAAATATAGTGGGAGTAAATAGTGATGATTATTGTTGAGATATAGACAACCTAAACATAACAACTAATACCAATATCCATGTGTACTTTCATTTAGATTATTATATTTTATAATATTCTTTTATTTATGTAATGGTCATTGGTTCAAAATTTAAACTTGATCAATAAATTATGACAAATAATATTAGAAATTTTGACAATTAAATCATTACTTAAGTCCAACGTTATAGGTGATAAATTTCATAGATGATAAAATTATTTAACTACTATTCAATCGATAAAAAATACATAAGTAGATACTTAAATTAAAATTTAAATATAAAAATATCTAACATTATTAAATTATGATTATCATAACGAAATCAAATTGAAATGACAATATTGTATTTTCTTTAATTAATTATCATGTAAAAAGAGACAAATATTTATGCTTGGGTTTTTTACTTCTTGAAATTGATAGGAAAAATTTCTAAGATAGAGAAGTGTTTTGGATAATTTTTTTTTGGGATTGAAACCACAAATTGGTCGAGGAAATTAATTTTGGACAAATTTTATTATATTGTAGTATCCTGTAGTTAGAGTAGTGTTAGCTTTATTATGTTGACCTTATCTTCATTTCCCCACCTGATTCCCTTTGTGTCGGCAGCCCCTTACTATTATTTTAACCCTGAGTTTGTGACCCCACGTCCACGAACAGGTTGATTGAAACAATTGCATTTTCAATTCTTATCATTGTCTATTATTTGTTTGAAACATTTATTTTGAGGATTAGTGATTTTAATTGTATAGAATTTAGATTTATTTTAGAAATTTTTGTTTTTGTAATACAGTCCATAGTTACTGTTTATATAATATTATTTTTATTTATTTTTTATACATAGTATTTACGAGTATTATTTATAATTATTGTTCACCATATTATTTAATGCACTGTTTATATTATTATTCATTTTATCATGAATATGTTGAAAATAATAAATTATAAAAAGTAAAATCACACAGAGAATTTTAATGTGGTTCGAATTATAATCTTATATTCATGGGGCCACACCAGATAATAAGTAATTTACTAAATAATAAAGATATTATAATTTATTAGATCTTACACAATTTTAGACATTCTTTTACTTTTTTCACCATCTCTTTGTATCTAACTTAATCAACTTTATTTTTCAAGAACCTCTCATCTTCAATTATGTTTGCTTCTTTTCTTGATATCCCATCAACACAATAAATGACCTCTTCGTTTTGAAGAGACCAAAGTAAATATAAAGAATATTTGATGAAAGACTTAATACGATGAAAATTTAATGAAGAAAACTAAAACATCATAGAAATATGAAACATCATATGCGGCAAAAAATGATTGCTTCTCATTCTTTGCGTTGGCTGCTTTTCTGATATGAAATATGATATATATCATTCACGACGGCAATGTTTGAAATACTTCTCTTTATATAGGAGTAGTATTTTACCCAAATTCTAGTTGAAGAATATTAAGATATACTTTCTTAAGAGCCTAATATTTTATAATACTTGATATTATGATATATTTTCTTGAGAGTCTAATATTTTATAAATACTCAAATATACGTACTAATGTAATATTCATCTTTAATTAGAACTCATGGACACGAAATCCTACGTACACCCCAATTTATTTCTTTTATGTCTCAAAAAATATTCTTCAATATTCCACATAATCTAATTTTAATTAATTATCACGACTAGATAAATCTTTAATAAAAAAAGAAATCCCTAATAAAATAAATAAATGAATTAAATGTTAATTACAGAATGATGCTAATAATAAAATCCTAATATAAATATGTATTGCTCCCATTATTGAAGAAACTAAAGTGACCACTTTTTCTTCCTTTCACTTATATTTTGGACTGATCCAATGATGCAAAATCAAGTATTTACTGGTCTATAGTTTAACCAATGATAACTGATCCAAAATATTAATCTTTTTATGTGGGCAGTCTCGACTATTCCTTTAACCTTTGAGATTAAGACAGCTTGAAATAATTACTTTTTCAATTAAGTGAACTCTAGATAAATTTAATTTCGATTATTGTCATTAATTATTTTTTTATCCATTTAATTTGAGCATTAATGATCTTATCTGTATTTCTCCCATTACTTAAGTGAGAGAAAAAGAAGAAGATACTCTTTAATATATTAAAATTTGATTTATAATTTAACTAATAAAAGCTGATCCACAATTAAATATATGATACTATTAAGTGAATATAGAGAGGTCTTTTTATGTCTTTCTATTGCAATGTGTCAATATAAATTTATTGTCTGTGGACTGTATTTTCTCTTTGCTAAGTGCACTGAATAAATAGAATTAATTAGTGCTAATATGTGCAAGCATAGTGGTGATTAAAAGGTCAATACACACCTCACAAGCAAAACGGTAGCATTTTCAGCATTCATAATGAATTGATGAAGACACATGAGAGGCACATGTATGCTCAACTTAAAGTCTGAAGCGGTGTCAGCGAGCGGTTGTTACTGAACTGAAGTAGTCACGTGAGCAAGCTCGTGATTACTTGAGTGAAGCCCAGTTCGTTACAACGGTCTCTTGGATACGTGTCAGGCAAATGTGTATTCTGGGTTGTTAAAGCTGTTATGAAGCTGGTTTATTAGCTGAGTTTTCATGGTGTTTGTTGGATAATTCTAGAGAGTGTTAGCGAGATAATAAAGAGAGAGAAAGATCAATCTTGTTCTCTGTAGTTTCAATGACAAAGCCTTGTAATTCAAACAGTGAATCATCAATGAAAGCTTGCCTGATGGATCCACCTGTGGACGTAGGTCTTGCAAAAGACTGAACCACGCATCTCTGTGTGTTTGTTTTGATTAAACTTGTAATCTGTTGTCAATTCATTCTTTATCTGTTTAGGCGTCTATGTTATAGTTTTGATTGTGTTATTGGATTAGTCCGATTTACTCGAGTATGTATCTGCAACTTGAATTGATCTTGTGAACATCCTTGGGCAGAGTTTTGTTCTTGTTGAGTTATAAAGACTGATCAGACTCTACAAATAGCTTTGAGAATAGCCCCATGATTAGCTCTGAGAACTTTACCTTACAGTTTATATACTCCTGTTGTTAATAAATTCACTGAGGCATTATTAATTCAATTTCATTGAAGTAATTACAGATGAAAAAATAAATAAAGGACAAGAGAGCAGAGCTGATGCGCTGAATTGGGTATTAATGAAGAGTCACTTGATCACAATCACATTGATGCATAACTCTCTGGGGGAAAATTTTGTCTATATGATTTTTCAGACAGTACTACAAATTCAGCCAAACCATACATGCATGAACAGAACTAAATTGTAGTTCTCATCACAACAGTAATTAAAGCTACAAAAGCCAGCAAATCCGAACAAGAACTTAAAAATGGAAGATCTTATTCAAGTTTATACACAATAACATTACCACGGCATCACTTGTGGCAAATCCAATTCAAAACAATGTCCCCAGAACCCAGCTGAAATGAAAAGTATTGATTATTCAGTGGACCAATGCTGAATTACATTTGAAATGGAAAGCTTGGTTGCAGTTATGATGTTTCTCCCTCTGATTTTACCTACAAAAGTAAAATAAGAACCATAAATGAAAATGCGCTTTTACAATTGTGGCTACTCCTGCGCATGATTCTATGCTGAGACTTAATTTTGACATCGGAAGCAACCACAGCTAGACACAGCTAGACTTTAGTTCTCATCAAATTTACTATGACAATGTATTTTTTTGGGGTTCTGACTAGTACTTCAGGAGATTTTTTGGTCTACCCACAGTAGTGAAAATAGGAAATTAACTGTTCACCACTCAGACTAAAAGTCGATGAAATTAAGTTCAAAGGTCAAGATCTATGCTTATTATCTATTTAACAGCTATTATATTATTATTTATTTGTTTAAATATCAAGAGCCATGCTAGTAATTAAGTTCAAATGCGATGAAAGCAGCTTTACATCCGTATATTTCTCATTTACTAACGTTTTTCTTTTTTTTGACTTTATGCTTTCTTTTAATGTTATTTCCTCTCTTTTCTTCGCACTGAAAAATGAGGTAAGTGTCCAAACCTGAAAATATCTTAAACTCAGAAAATAATTTGTCTAATTTTTTGAAATTGAAGGTGCAATCAGTAGCTAAAATGAAGCCACAAATGTACACGCATAAGGCAGAGGCAGCTTTTCTAGATGACTGATATTTATTTAACTAGCAAACCATACAAGTCCAAAGCTAGCCAAACCATACCTGCTAGTCCAGAGCTTAAATGGAGTGCTTCTAAGCATACAACAGTATTTAAAACACAAAACACACATATATATGTATACATACCAGCAAATTCAAAAAATAGAAAAAGGAATACAACAATTCAGGTTTGTAGACAATATTGCAACCATAGGATCAGTTATAGCAAATTCGTGAAACCTGCTAAACAGAACAGTGCCCTGTCTCATAATCACCGCTGAATTACAATTGAAATTGAAAGTCTCGCAGGTATTGTTTCCCTTTCCAAGTAAAAGGAAAAAAGAATCATTACCATTCAAGGCATTTGTATGACTCTTTTCAAGGTTTTACGGTAATAACTCTATTGAGAAAGTGGAAAAAAAAAAAGCATATAAAATTAGGCAAGTAACTAAAGTATGAGTTACGAGATAAGATTAAAACTCACCCAATTCAATCCATCAGATTCCGTAAGGATATAACTGGATGTCATACCGCCACTCCATATCCTCAAAAGTCCGTAGCCTTTGTCTCAATTCTGTCTGAGGCCAATGTAAATCCAATTTGCGCAAGCTCTTTATGCACCATAGCTCTTCTGGAAGCTTTCTCAAGTAAGCACATGGGTTGACAATTAAGCTTTCAAGTTTTGGCATTTCTCCAGCCCCCATCGTCCACTCATCTAGCCAGTACATTGATTTCAAGTGCAAAACCTTAAGCTTCGGAAAGCCACCAGAGCCAACACAAGCCAGCTTTCTTCCTGAATATGAGTTCTGCTTCAGTTTCAGCACTTGAAGGTGTGGAAGCTTTTCTAGTGTTGGCATGGGATCCTCCATTAGCTCAGTATTTGATAAGCTCAGTTGTTTCAGACTTGGAGGAAATTGGTATTCAGTCAGGACCATCCGCGAGAGCTGCCCCATCTTGGTATTCACCAGCTTCAAGCATTCAAGTTTGTGGAGTTCGCATAGGCTTTTGGAAACCCCAGAACGATGGCATCTCAAATCTCCAGATATTCTAAGAGTTTGAACGTTAGGTAGTCTGCCCAATATATCTGGAGTGCAACTAATAGGGTTTAAGGCTGATATGAAAATGAGATTTTTCAGAGAGCTGGAATAATTTTTTGGAGGTGCAGGCAGAGTGATGCAACCAAAGTTTAGATGCATGAGTTTCTGCATCAACCAAATATCCTCTGGTGATTGATCTATGTAGCTAGATGGCATTTCTAGTGTTTGAAGGTTTAAAAGGGTGCATAGCAGTAAAGGAAGACATTTGAGAGAAGGGATAATCAATTTCAAGTACTTCAAATAGAATAAATTTTCTATTCCAGGTGGATATTGGTCAAGAACTGCAGAACCCATGTTCAATACCCGAAGGTATTTGAACTTTTTACAAAAATTCTCGCAGTCTATCGGATTAAGATGATCGCTTTCTGAACTGTGATTCAGAAAAGATTTGAGATACATGTCAGAATGTTCTAAAGAAAAGAAGTCAATCGTATCTTCCAAAATGAAGTACCGTTTACCATTCGCCGGTGATTCCACTCCTGTGTCAGGCTTCTGGATAAATCCAGTCTTTACTGCCACCCAAAATAACGCAGAATATACTAAACTTGGAACATAGGACGCTTTAATTGTGCTTCCGGCAGTCCTCTTGCTCACTTGAAGGAAACCGCGATCGATTAGTTCTTTCAAGTAATGTTCGGCAGTTTCCTCAGTGTTATGTGGTATCAAACCTTCAGCTAACCACAATTGACATAATTGGCTGGTAGATATCTCAATGCCTGGACGAAAGACACACAAATAGATGCAGCAGACTTTCAAGTGAAAAGGTAACTCCAACACACAATAAATTCGACTCATAACTGTTAGAAACACTTTTTCTTCAACATAAATTTCTAATAGCGTACTTCCATAGTGTAGGATAAAAGATTGCCGGGCTCCATACTTTATTCTAATTAATGGTCCTCCTACGAGAACAGAATTAAGACGAATCTTCTCTCCGTTTTCCAATTCGAACGACGTAAGAAGCTCAGGATCAGTGACCGTTATCAATACTCTGCTTCCATTCTGATTATCAGGAAGAACTTCTTCAAGATCATCCCATATCTCCATGTAGTACACATCATCAAGCACAATAAAGTACTTCTTGTTTGTTAGGTAATCACGAAGAATAGTTTTCTTCAATTCATAATCTTCACCACCGATAATTACACTAACCCGGGATGGAGGCATCAAAGACTTGATTATCTCATCCAATATCTTGCCAGAATCGTGCGCCATAGAAACCCTGACCCAAGCGAGACAATCAAAATAAAACCTAACATGATTATTGTTGTAAGTATCAGCAGCAAAAGCAGTCTTATCGAAGCCACTGCTGTCGAGAATTGCAACCACTGAAAGCTGAGGATGCCCTTCAATCAGTAAATCAAAGAACTCCTCTCTGCCCCTTTCGAATTCACTCTCATCAAGCCCAGCTTGTCTCTCAATCAATAAGTGATTGAGTTTGTCCCTTCGTTCACTGATGTCAAAATCATTGTCGCTGGGTGGAAGTTGTTGCATCCGATTTTTAATGTCAATGATTTCACTGTGGAGTCCAACAAGAAAAGCCTTACAAGTAGTGCTTTCACTTTCACTGTTTTGCTGCTGCATGATGTTGATGAAGAATTCGTCAATGGCTTTCTCAGATTTATGGACAAAGCCATTGATGTCCTCCAGAATTTCCAAAATGTCCGGTCTGTTAACAATTTCTTCTAAGTCCAAGTGGTGCCAAAAAGGCAAGAATATTTCGGCTTCATCGAAATATTTTCTAAATAGTTGAAGTAGAGGATGAGACAGATCGCCTTCATAGTTCCCCAGCAGAGTTGTAATAATTTCAGTCTCCTTAAGAAGGTTTTGAAAAAGTGGAGTTGACTTTGTTGAATCAGACAAAGTTAACGAGCCTTCTTCACCTGCTAACACCCTTTTCAGCCTCTCGCAAAATAGTCGGAGGTGGACGTCCAGCATCTCTCGTTCTCTAGCACTCAAGAGTATTGCTATTTGCTTCAAGAAATGTTAAAAGTATTGTCTCTATCTCAAAGTGGTCAGTGCTTCAAAATTGAAAGCTATTGAAGAATGTGCAAGGAGTATGCCAAGAAACAGGCCAAGTGGCTCTTTCTCTCTCTCAGAAACATGATACACGTTGGTTGAGAGAAAAGTCCAAGACGAGTGGTATCCAATAGCTACCCAACCTTTATTTTAATTACCATGGCATAATTGAAGGTGCTTAAATAATTTTGTGTACACAGTGATCAGTGCATGTGTAATGACGCATTAATTAGTTTCAGGAATACAGTGGAAGAAAAGAGTGAGGAAGATTGCTTAGATGTGTAAATTGTCTAAACATACTCCTATTATAATTATGTATGTATGTCTTCAATTGGGCTAGTATCTCTAGTAATGTTCCTTTCATTCAAGATCATTGGATCAAGATTCGAATTTGATCAATTAATAAAAATAAACAATTATTTTCTTAAATTTCTAGTAATTATCATGTAAAAAAGTGACAAATAATTATGTTTGAGTTTATGGCTTCTTGAATTTGATTGAGATCAGTTTATTCCTTTTAATTTCAATCTTTTTGTGTTGGCAGCCACTATTGTTCAGACAGCTTGAAACAACTGCTCTTTCAATTACGTGGACTCAAATGAGTTTAATTTTATTTGTTATGACTATTCTCTTTTTGATCCATTTAATTTAATCATGAATGATCATATATGTATTGTTCTAATTATGAAAGAAACTATATATATATATATTTTTTTTTTTGGGTTTTGAAGAAATTAATTTTTTTATTTAAATGATTTATGAGCATTTACTTAATTTATTATTTTAATTAATAATATAGTTATAGAGAGTAACAGAGCTTTCCAGTACCATCTTTGAAGATAGAAAGCTATGGATCTCTAGATTTAATACTTATTGTGAAAATCATGAAGTTCAATTTCCTTATGTATATATTTATGCACGTATGCAATAGCATAAATAGATAGAATGTAAATTTACAATCACAATTATTAACAATTGTTAAAGGGAAGATGCATTACAACTGTCACTACTTTAATTTCTTTTTTTTTTAATACAGAGTGAGGGAGACGGTGAACATCAACGATGAGAATGAACGTTAAAGGTATCCCATTTTCTTTTTAAAGCCTCTGCTGAAAGCCAAACTTCCTTTGGCTAATTAATTTAGAAGTAAAGCAAGGAATAAAGTTTGAAATTAGAAATACGTCTTATATGCTTTAATTATATGATTATTTGGTAGATTATAGACCTAAAAGACACGTTAAATAACAAAACACCTAAAAGACATGTTAAATTATAAAACAGAGACATTAAAGAAAAAAATTAGAGTATTTGTGACGTCAAATAACAATTGGTCATTAAAATTCTAAATAATTGAGTTGGTGGAAGCAAATATAATAGCGAAGGTAAGAGTGATGCAGAAACACAAAACTATTAGCTGATCTTGATTTTCTCACTTTATTCATTTTCGATACTTTTCAAAAGAGATTCCTTCAATCCTTTTGGTGTCTTGCGGCCCCTGCTATTCATATAAATCTCTATCCCACTTCTACTGTACAAAAAAGTTTATTGAAATTAAGCAATTGGTTTTTGAAGTAGACATGATCACTGTACAGTACAAAATTATTACTGGTCACTATCTATTCTTTCTATGAACCAACCATTCATTTTGAGGATCAATGTTCTGATCTGAACTACTCCAATTATTGATGTAACTCCAGCCGTTGCATCCACAGTTGAATATACAACACTAATAGCTCTTATTTGAAAATATAGAGGGACCTCTTTTTGTTTCGCTATTGCAATGTGTTGGTATAAATGAATTTAGTCCTGCTGTTAATGAATTCACTGAGGTATTATTTGATTCAATTTAGTGAAAAATAAATGAAGGATAACAGACCAGAGTTAAAGTGCTGAATTGGCTATTAAAAAAGAGTGTCACTTGATCACAATCACATTGATGCACAACTCTCTCGAGGCAAATTTTGTCTATATATACTCCAAATTCAGCCGAACCATAGATGTATGAACAAAACTAAACTGTATTTCCAACCATAACAAAAACTTTTTTAAAAGATTTTATTCAAGTTTATCCCCAAAAGACAGTTGAAATGAAAAATATTAACTATTGAATGGATTGATGCTTAATTACATTTGGAATGGAAAACTTCGCTGCAGTTATCATGTTTCCCCCTCTCATTTTCCTCCAAAACAAATTCAGTTTTAAAATTATTTTAAAAAAGTTATTTATTTATTATTGAATGAATAATTTATTAATTTATTGATAAATAAATATTTATTAATTTTGAGAGAATTTTTTTTAAGAAGAGCTTCATTTATACATATACATACATGTGCATACTTTTAATGAGGTTCATGTCCATGAATTTGGATAGAGTTATATATTTCCTCAAATATTGGTGGGAGTAGATTTTCGATCTCTATACCACACTACTGAGTGTATGTGTGTTGATTTAAAACATTACTACATGCATGAATTTATAAGAAAGAATATTCTAAGATTATTTATGCATTACCATTTGTAGTTGTACCCTCTCTAATGAAGTTGAAGGTGCAATCAGCGACGAAAATGAAGCCAGAAATGTACATAAATGAGGCAGTTTTTCTAGAAGATTGATATTTCTTTAACTAGCAAACCATACCTGCAAGTCCAGGGCTTAAATGGAGTAATTTTAAGCATACAACAGTAATTGAACCACAAAACATATATATACATACCAGCAAATTCAAGTTTGTAGACAATATTGCAACCAAGGCATCAATCATAGAAAATCCTTGAAATCTGCTAAACAAAACAATGCCCTGTCTCATGAATCAATACTGAATTACAGTTGAAATTGAAAGTCTTTTGTGTTGTTTCCCTCTCCGATTTTGCCTACACAAGTAAAGGGAAATGAGAATCATAAACGAAAATCTGCTTTTACAGTTCTAATTATTAAATAAATATAGAGGGATCTTTCTTTGTTTCTCTGCTGCAATGTGTGGCTATCCCAGTCTGTTTGCCTCTTTGAGTATATAGAAAAAATTTTGGCATTAGAAGCAGCCACAATTATTTTGGCATTTGTATGACCCTTTCAAGGTTTTACTATAGATATAAATCTATTGAGAAAATGGAAAAGAAAACAGGCATATAATATTAGGCAAGTAACTAAAGAATGAGTTACGAGATAAGATTAAAACTCACCCAATTCAATCCATCAGATTCCGTAAGGATATAACTGGATGTCATACCGCCACTCCATATCCTCAAAAGTCCGTAGCCTTTGTCTCAATTCTGTCTGAGGCCAATGTAAATCCAATTTGCGCAAGCTCTTTATGCACCATAGCTCCTCTGGAAGCTTTCTCAAGTAAGCACAAGGGTTGACAATTAAGCTTTCAAGTTTTGGCATTGCTCCAGTCCCCATCGTCCACTCATCTAGTCTTTTAACATTAGCTTCTAAGCCCAAGAGTTGCCAGGTAAGCATCTCGTCTTCATCGAGTTCGTCAAAGAATTGAATCAAAGAACAAGCCAAGTCGCCTTCATAGTTCCCCAGCAGAGTAGTAATAACTTCAGTCTCCGTAAAAGCTTTTGAAAAGTGGGGTTAAATTTGTTGAACCAGGCAAAGTCAACGAGCCTTCTTCACCTGCCAACACCCTTTTCAACCTCTCACAAAATAGTCGGAGGTGGACGTCCAGCATATCTCCTTCTATCGGTAGCACTCAAGAGGTATTGCTATTTGCTCCAAGAATTGTTAAAAGGATTGGTTCTATCTCAAAGTGATGAGTGTTTTAAAATTAAACACAATGGAAGAATTTGCAAGGAGTATGCTAAGAAACTGGCTAAGTGGCTAATTTCCATTTCCCACAAATATGATATTATTGATCTTTCTCTCTCTCAGAAACATGATACACGTTATTTGAGTGAAAAGTCGAAGACGCGTGCCTTTTGAAAAGAATAGGTATCCAATGGCCATCCAGCCTTTATCATAATTACCATGACATAACTGTTGGTGCTTAAATAACTTTTTGTACACAACGATCAGTGCATGCGTAATGATGATTAACTTAGTTTTAGGAATTCAGATGAGAAAAGAATGATGAATAGAATGATTAACTTAATTTCTTTAGGTTTTCAAAGAAACTAATTCTTTTTTTAAATGATTTATGAGCATTTTAAATCTTATTTATTGATTTTTACATTTATTTTTATTAATTACTTAATTTATTATTTTAATTAATAATATATATATAGATACAAAGTAGCAAACAAGCCATAATCTGAAATGATGCATAGCAGTAACATTTTTTTATTACATATATTAATTATATAACAATAATCCATTTATCTAGTAAATATGGGGACTTACCAAACTTTAGATTGATAAAAAAAAAAAAAGAAAAGTAAATAAGAGAACACAAATTTAGCGTTGTCTACTTTTAAAAGAAA